>OY992889.1:65451413-66046413 GCA_963921405.1 Cepaea hortensis
CTTAAGAGATAATCAAGCAGGTCTGTGACTTGGGTGATCTTCAGCATGGAGAAGAATGGAAGTGAACACTTGAGGACTTGCAAATACACTTTCAGGTGGTCATCTTCTTCTTCTTCTCTTCTTCTTCAGCGTTCCGAGCCATTGAGGTTCCTTGCTGCAGATACAATCCGTCTCCATTCGTCTCTCTGGTTGACCTACTCTTGCCAGTCGTTGATTCCAAGTGCTTGTAGGTCTGTATATATATTATCTCTCCACCATCTTCTTGGTCTACCTCGGGGTCAACGGTCATTTATTTCCTGAGTGTAAGCGAGTTTTGTTTCCCTATTATCTTTCATTCTTTCTATATGCCCCAGCCATTGTAGTCTATTAGCCTTCATGATACCAGTGATTAGCGGGGACTTAAACATATCATAAATGTCTTTGTTACTTCTTCTTTTCCACTCTCCACTTTGTGTATCCCTAATGGGTCCAAAGATGCGTCTTAAAACTTTGTTTTCAAAGGTTTGTAGCAAGACTTCATCTCCTTTTCGTTGTACTCCAGGTTTCAGAGCCATACAGCACAACTGGTCTGATCAGTGTTTTGTATATTGTGATCTTGGTGTTACGAGATAGCGCCTTTGATTTTAGTAGATGTTGTAGTGCATAGTATATCTTATTTCCAGAGTTGATTCTAGGTGGTCATCAGACTAGGGAAATTCTGCAGAGATCAGTTGACTGTATTAATTGAGCCTCATTCATGTCCAGAAGACATCATCATCTACACAAATGGTCCATTAAGTGTGGCTCAAGGCCAACATGGGCTTACATAGCACACTAGATGGATGGTGGCGCGTTCAAGACAACCACATCAAACCTGACTATGGAGATCACTGCTGCCACCAGAACATTTGCATGAGCAGCAGAACATAAAGTCACACACGTCGTAATCATATCCGACTCCATGAACATGCTGCAGAAAATTGTAACCGGCGGCTTTCACTTTTAATGAGTAGACAGCATTCAGAAGTCGCACCTGACTTCACTCACTTGAATGTACACACCTGGACATTCCGGAATAAAAGATAACAAATGCACAAACAAGCTGGCAAAAAATGCACCAACACAAACAGGATGAAGCATGGACAGGGCTGATATAATCATTGTGGAGCAAACTCATTTGGCGGATACTGACGTGACACTGACTCCCTCCTGACTGGTCAAGCATGTCAATGGGAAAGAGAGGAGACACCATAATCAATTCCTCATGGGAACAATGAGCAGAAACATTTTGGGATGTCTGCTGCATCAGGGGACTGAGCACGCATGTGAATGCCCAATATGCAGTGATGTCATCCAATGTAACATAACATAACTGTTTATGAATAATTAATTTCAACTACTGTCTAATAACTAATATGGTAAACAGAGCATTATACAAAGTAAGAAATTAAATATGGTTGGGCAACATGTCAAATCCAAACAAAAAGAAAATAAAGGTCTTCTATATTATTCATGTAGATGAATAAATATAAAATTTCATGACGTAATTTGACTAGTAACAAATGATAATACAACAAACACTGTGCTACAAAGATAAACGAAATGAAAATGGTAATTGTCATAGAATCTTGGGAGAATGAAAGAAATAAATACTTAGCTAAATAATGTCGTATGAACGATCACTGTAATATGAAGCGTCTTTTTGCCCCAAACAGTTGTTGCTTTAAAATAATAAGTGTTAAGAGTCTAAACAAGATGATGCTGCAATCAAGCAGGAGTTAAATTAACAATCTGCCTAGAGTGATTTAATGTAACAATTGAATAGGACAGAAGATGGTGAGAACAGTTTCTCATGTAAGAAGTCACCAATACACATACAGTGAGTTGCTTGGTACAGAGCGAGATCATAATTCCAACCAGTTTCTTTAGAGCAAGTACTAACATGTTAAGCACCACACATTCTCAGACTCAGCACATTTACAGACAGTAGACAATGCCATCTCACTCAATCACCAGAGTCGTGGATCAATTCTGTGTTTCTGTCTCGACCATGCCATGAGGCAAAACCATCCAGGTTTTTAATTCTTGGTCTTCCCTTTGATCTTGCCAGTTGTCACCAAGTTCTCCAATTCATTTCTTCTCATAACATGCCCAAAAAATTTTGACTGTCTACGTCTAATGTCTCTAATCAGTTTATGATCTTCATTTGTTTCTTGTAGGATTTGTTGATTGGTTTTTTTGTCTGTCCATGGTATTCTTTGCATTTTCCTCAGAAACCACATTTCCATAGCCATCAGCTGTTTTTCAGCTTGTCTGCTCATTGTCCACGCTTCACTTACATATAAAAGTACAGGTTCTATGTAGTACTTCAAGACTCTTTTTCTTGTTTCAATTGATATCTTTTTATTGGTCAGTATGTTTTTCATCTTGCAAAACCTGCAAATATTCAGTTCATATTGTCTAGCTCCTTCATGTTCAATGCTACAGTCCATCAAAATTGTTGTATTTGTTCCCTCCCTTGGTCATTAAGCTTGCAAAGTTTAAGCTGATACTGTCTCTCTGTTAACTCCTTGGCCCACTCTTATTAATCAGTTCGACTTCATTTGTATTGTCAACACAGCTGTATTTTCATGTATGTTGTTTGTACAGCTGTGTTTTCACATTCATTATCTTACGGCTGTCGTAAATGAGCTTACGGCCATCATTCTTCATAGTATATACCCTACATAAATGGCCCCTTTCTGGACCTGAAATGAACTAGCAGTTTCTTGTAGTGAAGCTATAAAGATGCAGTGTGTAGAATCCACCTTTGAGTGGCAACTTCAAAGATGGCACATAGTGTATTGTTTGGGATCTTATGTACAAACATAAAGTCCAGGAGGAGTTTGTCATAAAGACAGACAAGGCATGAAGAGTTTGCCTTCTTTACAATCAAGTTCTGGAGGAGTTTGTCTTTAACCATTCTGTAATCATGTTTTTTTTTTTTAAAATCATGTATATGATCAGCTTCACACACTGGTATCTATTAATTCACTCAGTCATAGGTAAATGTCCAGGAAATAGATTATATTGAAATACAAATGGGCCAGGTAAAGTAGGGCTACGAAGCAAGAGCTACAGCACCAACAAGTGATAATAATGAGGTGGAATTGCAGGGAATCAATTTGACTACAGCTGATCAGGTATCCTGAGTATATTAACTTTTTATGTATATGTATTTCACATTCCACATGAGATCATGTGAGGTGCTTGCGAATTGCACTCAGCCATATTATTGAATAAAAGTTTTAATTCTATTGAATGATGGCTGTCCACCAAGATTAGTGTACTTAATTTTCCCAGTGACAGGTCTAAAACATAGATAAATGCATAAATACCAACATTCACAAGTGTCATTTTTCTTGTAAAAAATAGTACACAATGGAGACACGTTTCCGTTGAAAAACAAGTCTAACAGGCTGGAGAAAATGATACCACATTCAGTTAAATTGTGCCCTACATTCAATAAATTGTTCAACTAACGATGCATTTGTTAAAATACTTTCAGTAAGCAAATTTTGTTTTCATTGAAACTTTCAGCAAATTAATATTTCAAACTCATAACCGGCTCAGTGTAATCATTTAAGGAACACTAATTTAATTAAAATACTAACATTATATGAGCTGGTTATGGCAGTGGCCAGCATACTTGCCTGCTGGCTCAGTAGTCATCTTCAATCCTTATTGAGGTGGGCATTGTTTCTCACTGACCCAGCCTAAAATGGGTCAGCATCATCAAGTGCCTTGCCAGCTGGCACAGGCGTCATGTCTCTCCACAGGTCTTTTTTGTTCTGAATCAACTCTGCTGATATTCCTTCATGCCACCGTCTCACTCCATCTAGCATAATTTATCTTGGTCTGCCTCTGCCTCTTTTCCCATTGATCTTTCCAGTTGTCACAATGTTCTCCAATGCCCCTCTTCTCATAGCATGACCAAAGAAAGCTGTTTGTCTCTTTCTAATTGTTGTATATAGTGTTCTAAAATTGGTACCAGGAGATATTCTGGAAAGTAAAGGTGGCAGACACAACATCCATCCAGTGCTCATTGGCCAATAAAACATATGAGGATTAGCACCATACAACCAATAGCCTCAAGTTTTTCACTGACATTATGGCTGTATCAACGGAAAGTTAAAAACAAACGTTTGATCAACATGTTAATTTTCATAGAGAATGTGAATGACTTATTTGGCGCACATCAACAACAGAATTTGTAGAAAGCCACATCCAAAGCCTACATTCTACAAGAGAGTTAATTTCAAATATTAGTGATGTTTCACACAAATAATGGTCACTAATGTGATGATGAAAGAAGTACAGCAAACAATTTTCAGAAAAAACAGCATGTCTGCCAGGAAATTATCATTTTCAAAACAAAACTGAAAATGTCCAGGTACAAAACACAGACATAAAAAAAAATATACACCTGAGACATAGTCCATTAAAAAACATATATCATAATAATCGAGAGTACAACACACGAAATACAGAAAAACAATTTGTGAAGCTGAAGTAAACAAGCTGCTGTACATAAATAACACACAAAGAAGAATAAAGAGAGAGACAGAGTGAGCTAGTGTTTGGGGCAACACATTACATACACTTTGCAAAATAAATATTGCTCTAAAGCAAGAAACCCAATACTGTTAGGAGGTGATACTTTGGTTATAATCAAACAGTTTAAATGCAGACTTTGATTCCCTTTTAACACAGATGCAATTCATTACACAAAGTATGTAACAGTAAGAAAGTATTTTTGTGATTTTCAATGTTAATAAAACTGATTAAGTAGCTCCAACATGTAAGCAACTCCAATTCACCTGTTGATTTCAGACAAAACAGTTTGGTTACCGGAAAGAGATAATGTATTTATATTTATTAGGTCTTCGAGTATAAAGACATTGAAAACAAAATATTACAATAAAACCAAACTTCATTTTCAGACACAAGCACATAAAATGTCACTGAGATGGATTAAATTTATGTACAAACTGTATATCTTTCCTGAGGCTAAAATAGCATGGATATTCAAACACAATTTGTAAAGGCAATTGCTTAAAATTGGTGGTTTACCAGGCTGTATGATATATTGAAATGATATGGTATACATAGAAACATGTATGTATTTCTTAGCTAATGCCAGAAGAATGCATCTTCTGAATGCTGAACATTTGAAAACTGATTACAGGATATGTCAGATTTTGAATATTGGTCTGTATTACCTATGTTCTTGGATAGTAGAACATGTACTTCATGTACTGCGTATTCATGAGCGTGTGCATGTAAACTGATGCTAAAAGCTGATAAAATCTGTGCTGGAAATGTGGGCATGCAGAGAGAAGTGGATTTCACCCAATAGTTAGGTACTGTTATACCATTTTTGTGACATTAAGGTAAACATTAAAATGGGTGTGTTAAGTTATTATCATTTTTGTGACATTAAGGTAAACATTAAAATGGGTGTGTTCAGTTATTATGGAAGCTGTGTTCGTATAGTGTTTATTTCACTAGCTTTTCAGTATAGTGATCCAAGGTTTAGTTACCAGTATAAGTAGCAGTGGATTATTTCCAACCCTACAGACAACTGACCTGGCTATTTCTGGGAAGGAAAAGGTGATGAGAACAGAAATGTGTCATCACACATTTTCTTCTTCCGCCTTTTATTCCCAAATGGAGCATAACCTTGTAACCACCTTATTTCATCACCCCCCCCCCCCCCCTCCCCAATCCTTTACAATCTCCTTAGCTTCCTCTATCCACTCCACACATGATTCGTCTCCGCCTCTAATACTCTCATTCATGTGTTTGAAGTTATTTCTGTATTTCTTGCCCTGTAGGTTCCAGGGGAAGGACTTCTTAGTTGTCCTATTAATAGGTTTATTTGTCCTATCCAGTACTAGCGTATTTTCCTTACCATTTGTTTAAATCTTTCTATGAGCCTCACTTCTATTCTGTGCAGGCACCTTTTAATGGGTGTTTGAGGTTTATTAGTAATTGTTTGAATTGTTCATATTTCTCATGCATAGAGCAGTGCTGATTTTACTTTCATGTTTTTTTTTGTTTTTTTCCGCGTTTCCATCCTGTTTCAGGATATTGCGGTCAACACCAGCATCTTTCAGCTGTATGTTGATTCCTAGGCTAGATTACGCTCATCAGCACGCCACGACTTTCTGAGCGACCGGCTCCTTTCATGTTAAATATTTAAAATTTAATTCTAGATTTAATTCTCCCCCCACCCCACCACACACACACCAAAAGTTCATGGTGTTATGAAAGCTCTTCTTGCCTTTTGTGTTGTTATTTTAGCATCTCTATCTTTTTCTCCACTTGTGTCTCTATCTCTTTCTCCACCTATGTCTCTATCTTTTTCTCCACCTGTCTCTATCATTGTCGCCACCTGTGTCTCTATGTTTGTCTCCACCTGTGTCTCCATCTTTTTCTCCACCTGTGTCTCTTTTTCTCCACCTGTGTCTCTTCTTTTTCTCCACCCGTGTCTCTTCTTTTTCTCCACCCGTGTCTCTTCTTTTTCTCCACCTGTGTCTCTATCTTTTTCTCCAGCTGTGTCTCTTTTTCTCCACTAGTGTCTCTTTTTCTCCACTAGTGACTCTTCTTTTTCTCCACCTGTGTCTCTTTTTCTCCACTAGTGTCTCTTTTTCTCCACTAGTGACTCTTCTTTTTCTCCACCTGTGCCTATATTATCCCCCCCCCCCCCCCACCCCCATATCCTTTACAGGACATTGCAGTCAACACCAGCATGCTTCAGCTGCTGTTGATGTCTAGGCAAGTTTTACGTTCATTAGTTTGCCATTGCTTTCTGAACGATCGGCTCACATACCTCCGTAAGTAACCAACGCAATGCGATCCGATGCCGAACCTCACGCAGCTGTGTTTCGTACGAGAGTATATGGGATTACAAACGTCCTTATTAATTAACCCATTGGCAGGGAGACCGGCCGTGTCTATAAAGCTACCTAAATATGTATATGATAGCACCTCTTGCAGTGATGTTACACAAAGGGAATCTCAGTTATTATTTGCTTTGATTTATCATCATTATCTTTCCTCTATGCATTGTTTGATATAATTTTCATGATCTCCCATCAAATGTGTTTAATTTATCTTCCACATGATTTGTGTGTGTGGGACATTATGGTAATGTTGTCAACGTCCAGATAATCAATTTGCTCTGTCAAAGTTGTTGAAGATGAGAACGGAGCGCATATGGGAATGCCCCTAGTGCTGTTGTGTCAGTTCTTGACTCAGTTCAATGTATGACTTCAGTTACATATGGAAGTCCAAGTACTGGAATCTATGATCTTTTGAAATATACTCATTAGCCTGACTGGAATGTTAAGTAGTTTCCCATGTTAATTTACACATTGCTAGCGTCTTTGGATCTGAATGTGGTGAAGGACTTCTCAATAATAATAATACCCTCACCGTGTATATTGCTAGACTACAAGAAAAATTTGTAAACACAGGGATGTGAGCAGGGAGATTTAAACCATGTCAGTCACCTATTTAACCATTCTGTAATCGTGTATATGATCAGCTTCACACAATACATTTATTTTAATGTATAAAATTGACATCGACCAACATTTACTTTGCAGGTAATTTCCAAAAGCAATAGGAACAGTTAAAATAGTCTGTGTTACAAATTCATGCAACTATTATAGTTTATTCATAATGATAGCCCTTAAGGAAAAAATAAACAGAACAGATAAAATGAAACAAAAAAGATTAACATCAGAACTTATAAAGAGCAGCAAAGACAGAGATTTGTGAAGGCATGCAATATTTAATAATAATTTATTAAGTACACATAGAGAGTTTCTGTTGGGCAACATATAAGATTGGAGTATGCATGAAGAAAAATTGTGGCTCATGAATGGTTCATGATTTTAAAATGTCAATCTGCACTTCGTTCACTGTGCAATTAGAAGTGATCCAAGACACCTTCATACACATGCATGCTTGCTCACACACACAAGTGTGTGCGTGCATGCGTGCGTGCGAGAGAGAGAGAGAGAGAGAGAGAGAGAGAGAGAGAGAGAGAGAGCGAGCGAGAGAGAGAGAGAGAGAGAGAGAGAGAGAGAGAGAGAGAGAGAGAGAGAGAGAGGGCTAAGTTTGCATATGAATGACTTCCCTATTCCCATCATCATAAGTGCTTATTTTATTATTGGATAGTGAAAAGTCAAACCTACTTGTATCAATATATCTATAACCCAAAAAGGAAATTTGACAGACAATATTTCTTCACTCATGACAGACTATTCATTTCATCTCATCAAGTTCCTCTTGTACCTTGCGGTGTCGAGGTGAAGTGTAAACAGCGGGAGAGTGCACATGTATGGGCTTCATATACCGAGGTTCCCATGGTTTCTGTAATTCCATCTATCCATTGTTTATGTGGCCGGCTTCTTCCTCTGCTTCCATCTGGTCTGTACATCATTGCTTGTTGAGGTATATTGTTAATTGGTAATCTAGTTACATGGCCAAACCATTTAACCTGCCGTTTTCTGATAAAATCTAGCGCTGCTATAACCCCAACTTTAGTCCTGATTTCTTCATTTCCGATTTTCTCTCTTCTTGATACACTGAGTATTCTTATCAGGAATCTCATTTCTGTTGTTGTGAATTTTCTTCTCTCTTTTTCTGTCACTTTCCAGGTTTGGCATTGGTAGCAGAGAGTTGATAGGAAGATTGTGTTGTATAGTGCTTTCTTAGTGGCTTTTAATGCATGTTTGTTCTTTAGTATTGGTGACTTTTGTCCAGTGAGTTGGTTTGCCTTATTGCACCTATTTTCAATCTCGTCTACTGATTTGCCATTTGATGACACACTATTAAGTTAATGAATTTTCTAATACAATATCAAGATACAATACAATGAATACTAATTGGTGAAATTCTGAATGCAAAACAGCTGAGATGAATGAGTTAACAGGGAACAATTTCAGTAGACAAATTTTCAATTGAGAACTCACTTTCCTTTATTGGACTCTGTCCCAGATAAGTATTCCTTTAAGTTGCCCATTTTTGATAATTTGTGATTCATGTTTGTTGTTTTGTTGACAAAAACTTTGATTGAAAAGTTTGCCTGTACCTGAGTATGCGTTCCCATTCGTCAAGCTTCTCAGTCATATTTTGTGTTTGTATTCAAACTCCCATAAAAGCATGACAGTAGTAAACCCTCCCACCCGTTTTCTCCTCAACACCTTTCATGGGAATGTCACAGTGCAGATACTTAGGTAATCAGAAATGAATGCTGACTGTCAAACTTAGAAATTGTCTTTATACTTTGTGAAATAAAAAATAAAAAAAGTCGCTTAAAAGTCGACAGGGTCGACTTCAATGCACTGGGATTTTATCCCATATGGCCCGGTCTCTTTCCGCAGCGCAGAAAGCGTCGCACAAAGCACGAACTCCGCAGATCTAGCGACGACCCACAGGAGTCTCTGAAAAATTTCACTCGTGAACCGAAGGACGCCGCCTGGAATCGAACCCACAACCTTCGGAGCCCAAGTCAAGCGGCTTGACCACTTCGCCACGGAGTCTCCCTAAAATGTTCTGTCACAGTATTCTGAACCTCCAGTTATATAGACTGTTATCTTCAATATACAAGTAAACGACCATTTTTCACACCTTGAGGAATATTGGGTATGTGATGGTAGCTGAATATTTATTTAGACCAATTGGCACATGATATGTAGGAGTGGTCAATATCTCGCCAGCCATCATTACTTCTCCAGAAAACTTCCTGATACCCATTTTAGACTAGGTCAACCTGGGAGCCAGGTTAATGAAAATATCCCCGCCTTGAATGGGATTTGAACATGTGATTACTGGGTCTGCAGGCAAGCATCCCAGTCACTGTACTGTCATGGTTCCCTACCCCCAATATGCAAGCCATTTATTAAATATAGGCTGGAAATGTGTCACCAAACCACTTGATGCTATAATTACACAGAAATCAGTTTATACATTTCTAACCTCACTAATTAATTCAATTTCAAGCATTTAGGAATCATAATAATATGGATTTAAAAAAAAACAAAAAAAAAACAAACACTGACATAACCAGTGATCTATATTATTTTATGCTCCATCCTCCCTGACTAGATAACTTATTAGTTTCACTATAAAGTGGACTATACTACCCAGACAAATCTCTCCACTAACTAGATCTTCTTCTAAATTTAATTGTCTTCATCTTTCTGATATGGTTGATTTTGATTGCTCTCATTTGTCTAATCTGGCTATTTTGATTACAATCAGGATTCTGGTCAGACTGGTTTGATTACTTTCTTATTTCTGGTCTCATGTTTAAGTACACATCATTATAAACAAAGGTATCATAAAATCATCACAACCACCCATTAGTGATATAATCAATGAAAAAATCTCTGTTCATAAATCAACACTAGAAATTGTAAAAACTTTCCACACACAAATTCAGAGTCAGCATTACTTCTATTTTTTAAAAAAATGAATTACACAACACTAAATTCAGGATTTCAAAAAAGGGTAACAGGAGCAAAAATATACAAATAAATGTGACTGAAGTTCATGACAAGACATGTACCAACAAGACTAAATAAAAATGAAGTACACAAGGGATGTATGTATGTACGGCACCTACAGTTTATACTGAGTCCCAGTTTGGAGAAAACTATTGATAAGCACAGGTGGAGAGCCAAACTAATACTTTCATGAGATTCCGTGAAGAAAAGCGTGACGTAAGCTTTTGGTGATAATAATGGCGGAAATAAGACACCAGATTTACTGGTTTGAAAAACTTTACACATGAGGCATGAAGTCCTGTATAGAAGCAAAGAACACAGACAAAAAAATTAAAGATGTTAGGAGCAGGCTAAGAATGTTTTCTTGCTTAGAATGATGCTTTAGTGTGTTTATGATAGCAAAAATATTACAATTTTTGACAAAATAACACGCCAATACATTTTTTCTTAGTCTTTTATCTCACAAACTTATCTATGGGTCATTGTGGGTGCCATGATGGATGGTGATTGTCAAGGCCATCCCACAGTCCCTTTGTGCAGAAATATGTATAAGTATGGCAATGACTCAGCATACCCATTCTTAAAGGTCATCAGTTGAGGATATCTTTCACCTGCCTCTTCATCTCTCTCTCTCTCTCACACACACCATGTGTACGAGAGGTTTAAATTTGTTAGAATGTATCTCTTCTTCTGAAGGTGTCTGGTGTGGAGCAGACATCAGCAATAATGACTCTCTAATACTCCATGTCATCTGATATTTAGCTCAAGTTGGTGTTACTTCTATTTCTATTATTATTGATTGCCTTACTGTAACAGCTTTCTATGCACACGTTTCTCTATGTTCCTCTTGCCTAGAATTTTCTTCTTTAAGCCCATGACATATGATACTTACCATTCTGTCCACAGCCTTCTGTTGCATGTGTTGTCAATGGAGGTCAGCATGGCCGAATGGGTAAGAACGCCTGTTCTTAAACATCCAGTGTGCCGAAGTAAGGGGTTCAACTCATACATCGGATAGGTGGACTAAAATGTTGACCCCTCGTCCTTGACTTGGGGATGTAAATTACAACTATCTCTGAAGTCAGAGTGGGTTTGCTTGATGGTGAGGGACACTGTTAATAGGGAAAGCTAATCCACACACAAAATTTAGTCCAGCACTACTAGAAGTAGTGTGTATGAACTATGATTGAGTTCAAAGCGAGCGAGTGAAAAAGACAATGTGCTGTCAATCATTTCTGATACAGATGTTCCTCCTTGCCATACTGCCAAGCATGTTCTTGCTTTGTCTCCCCACTACCACTCTTCCTCTCCAGCTTTCCTAATGTCATGACACTTTCCTCTTATCATGATTTGCCCAAAGAATGTGGATTATTTTCTTCTCTTGATGGGAGTAATTAGTTTCCTTTATAAGTTAACTTCTTTCAAAATATCTTTGTTATATTTTTTATCTGTTACACTTTCCTCATCACTCTTTCCTAAAACCATATTAGTGCAGCTGCTACATAATTCCTCACCAATCTGCTGGTTTTCGATGATTCACTACCATCAATCTGGACTGGCTTGACATAGCTCTTAAGAACCCTCTTTCTCACCTCGACTGACAAAAATATGTTGCAAAGAAGATCCTTACTCTTGTGAAACGGTGGTGCTTGGATTTAACTTGAATACATCTTCAATCTCCTGTTACCAAAGTACCCAAAGACTTGATTTCCTTCAGACTAGTTCTATTTACTTTGATGTTGCATGTGGGAAAACATTTTTTCTAATAATTATCAATAATTCTGGTTTTCTGTTTTTCAGACTGAGACCTGTGTTTTGACTTTCTGGTGCAATGCGTGAACCAAGTGATGACTGTGAATCTACAACCATGGCCAGACTGCGAGAACAACAAATTAAAAGAGGGGTGGCCAAACAAGAACACTACGCAGGAAGCCGAAGAAGATTGATAAACCAACACAGAACTGGTGTCGTTAGCCGCTACACGCTGTGGGATTTGCTGAGGAGGGGATCCGAGCATTTATGGACTGAATGGTTCGATGTGCAATGAGGATGATCTGTCGACTAACTAACTAACTAACTAACTATCATTTCTTGTAACTGCATTTCATTTTCAGAAATCAAAGCTGTGCCATCAGCATAATGCAGGTTGCTTACATTATGTTGAACAACAGGTTTTTTTGGCATATCTTGTATCAATCTCATTTTTATTTCACTGTAAATATTGAACAGATCAGGTGATAGTACATACACCCTAGTCTAACACCCTATTCAATGTGATGAGAATTTCCCATTTTGTTGTCAATTTCTTTGGCTGCTTTTTGTTGCCAAAATATTTTTAAAAATTCTTTATTATTCTTACATCATTACCATCCATTAAATTTTCCAACATGAAATATATATATCCATCCATCTATCATGTGCTATGCCGGTAAGCGTGGGCGGTCATGTTCTGCCATCTCACTCGATCAGCAGAGTCGTGGATCAGCTCCGTGTTTCTGTCTCGACCATTATATATATATATATATATATATATATATATATATATATATATATATATATATATATATATATATATATATATATATATACACACACACACACACACATATACATGCCCAAATAGAGATCTCTGTTAATATGCCCCACAAATTTCATTTGTTTTATTCTTATGGTTTAGTGAATGATCTTATAACTCCTACCCGACAATACCACAGCGTTTGTTTCCTTCTTTCTCCATAACCTTATGAACATTTTTCTCAAAAGCCATATATGTACTGCTTTTTTCTTCACTCGTACTCATTATCAGGCATTTGCATCCATACAAGCACCGAAGAATAGGTCACACATGATATTATACAAATGTATATATGTATGTGTGCGAATGTCTCTCTTTTTCTCTCTCACCTCCACCCCCATCCACCCACACACAAAAGTAGTAATGTAAGTAAGTAAAGGACCCTTGTTAATACCTTGAGAGGATATCAGACATATGATGTTAGCACTATCATTTTTACAGACATTAATTCTTACTGCTGAGTGGTCTCAAGGTATGGTGTCCGCTTTGAGTGCTGGAGGTCCCGGGTTCAAGCCCCAGTGAGGGCCAGGATTTTGTCACGTAGACTTCTACTAACAAAATTCCCTTGGTCTCTGGGTAGTGAGATCGGATGCCCATGTGTATTGTTGCACATGTAAAAAATCCTGTGGCAGTTGGAAATAGAAAAAAAAGCAGCCTAGCCTAACGGCGCTGCTCTGGCAAAATTTCGAGTTGAAAAATCCAACCAAAGAATTTCAGGATCCTAGCCGGTGCTATGGAGTTTGTGCACTGAGCTGAGTTTCTCCGGACTCAGGCTTGAGTTAGGAGTAGAATGGAGCACTTATGGGTGACAACTGTGTGCTGTGATGTTGATCCATGGACTAAACTAAACTAAACTAGTTCTGACTGCACATTCAATGTTTTGGTACACAGCCCTGATGTTATCCAACAGCTGTGCAATTACAAATGTATTCAGGAAGTTACATGTAGAATAGCTCAAGCAAAGCCAACACCTCACAAGATGAAGAATATTCTCTGCTATTGATCTTTGTCAAAGTCAAGGAAAGAGTTTTTAAAAGCTATGTTGAGCCAATCCCAAAGAACAGAAGCAACTCATGGACAATTAGCAGACAACTGAGGAATTATGTGGCAGCTGTAGAGATGTGGTTTCACAGAAGAATGATGAGAACACTGTGGATGGATACAAAGAGCAATGATGGTATCTTGAATGAAATTAACTCACAAAGAGAACTGGTTACTCGCATCAGAAGAGGAAAGTCCACATTCTTTAGCTTCTTTAGCCATGACACGAGAAGAGGAAAGCTGAGTATGTCGTCACAATGGGAAGATTGGCAGAGAAGAGGCAGGGAACTACAAGAGAAAAGATGCTGGAAAGTTTGACATCATGGAATGGAGGAACGACGGTATCAGAAATGATTGGCAGCACAAGAGAAAAAGGCTGTGGACAGACAAGATCACCAACATCACACAGCATTGTCTATATATATATATATATATATATATATATATATATATATATATATATATATATATATATATATATATATATATATATATATATATATATACTTCTGTAAATAGCTAGTAGTGGTTGTAGCTGTATTTGATCAAGCTGCAAGCTGTAACCATTATTAGCAGCACACTGTTGCTTTCCAATAAAATGTAAGGTGGCTTCTCATGTAAAATCATGTATTTTCATATAAGATAATTCATGCTGTCTATTGAACTGCAGAAGAAACATCCTAGTGTCAGTTCACATGTTTTCGCCCTTAAACCATTGTTGGAATTGGTTAACATGGCTCCCAATGCAAACATGCTTTAAAGGCCACCATATTCGTACAAAATATACGAGGTAAGTATAGTTGGAATACTAGCAAATCATTTTGAGCTTTGTGCTCTAAATATATATAGTTTGCACATGGATGAGTACATGTATAAAATCCGTTACATAGTGACATATAGCAAATTCTTCTAAATAAACTGAAAAATATTGTATATTAGGGAGAAACAATGTTCCATAATTTCTGAGACTCAATTAATTCGCACATATTTGGTCACACATGATTACCCTAACTCATAAACAGTACAGCTGATTCACAAATAAACAATGATATCAAAACAAATTTAAAAAATTACAAACGGGTATTCCTTATGAATAAATCAGTTGAGCTTGACAAATAACATGACATGGAGATTTACTTGATTTAATGCTCCATACTTAAAGTTTATGACTATTTCATAATACAATTAGTGAAAAACTTGCCTGCTTATTTCGAATGTTATCCTCAATACAATGAAATACAAAATATATATGCCTACAATCAGAAAAGCAGAACTAACAACATAAGGATTAAGTTTTCAAAGAATGATGACTCTTCAGAATTGTAGTCTACATACAACTGGACGTTAATCAGACTTGACTAAGGTAGGTGATGTTGGTTAATCTTCTACATAGTAGCTTTCCATGACAACACCAGTCAATGTAGCACATATTCTGTATTATGATCATCATGACATGTGCCACAAAAATACTTTCTTAACATAAGCTAAAACAAATAAAAATATATTAATGGGTTTTGCTTGCCCAAGCCATATCATCAGAACGAGGTCTGCTACCTGTAAAATGTTCAATTATTCTTTCTGCACGAGGCCAGAAACCTATAATTTCAAGTGGATAATTGAGCCAGCCTGTAGTGATGCAGTAATATGTTTCATGTGGGGCCACATGGTGAAACCGATGGTGTCTTTTGGGAAGAATAACATGCATGTCCTGCAGGAGAGTGATGTACCATGGTAAACCAAAATATGTGTGAGACCATTTATGGCACTGCAGACAGAATGAAATAAACACAGCTGTTAGGCTAATTATTTCATGTTAAAAATAGCAAGATCCACAAAATTCACACACACATTTATTGAAAGAAATTACATTAACTTCAGACAACAAACATCAACACCAACATCATTATAATCTTGCCATACCGATGTGAGTGATCATTGTTCTCTGTAACTCTTGCTATCTAATACAATTTATGTACATACTGACCTCTTTTCATGCCATAAAACTATATGGTAAAGAAATTGTTTTGTGTTGCTCTCTAACACACCCCCCCCCCCCCAAATCCTAAAAGTTGCAATACACTAAGGTGTTCCCATCTCATGGCATAGCCAAACAATGTTTATCATTATCACTGACATCTGATGCCCGTGACAAGTTTTCTTTGTGTCCTGACTGCTTTTATAACAATGACATTACTCAATTTCACTGTTCACAGTATTTAAAAATTTTTTCTATAAATTACATTTTTGCAATTTTAGCAAGTTGTCTTGTTTGTTTGCTAAATGTCCATGATTCACAGCCATATGAATTAGTCAATCTCTCATCTAAGATCTAGAATTGGTACTGTCTCATGTCGACTCTGTAGCCATGGTAGTGTAAAGCATGTTGTAGAGACCGCACTCGACAGCAGACGCGGTGAGGGTTGGGGTGCCCAAACTTACAACATGTAGCCTAGAAAAAGAGATGGCTTCCTATAGACGAGGAGTCTGGCTCCGAGAGCCAAGAACGGCAACATGGCAGCAACGACATATGCTGGTGCATAGCAGATTGCAGACGTGGAGGTGACGACAAAGGTGAATGGCCAGGGAATAAGCTGGCCACCAATGGCCAAAGGTGCCTTAATTTGTGTGAGGGCACGAAGCACTGGGTGAACAATGTTCTTTTCCCAGAGGGAGCCGTGGCTTCGGAGCAGGCACAATATCTGTGGGACAAGTGGGAAACGACTTAAAACGGCTAAAAAAATAGGGCACGGGCGCACAGAAGGAGAAAGACACCCGAGTCATAACCCGGGTGAGCCTGCCCCTAGACAGTGTCAGGAAAGTAAAGGACTGAAACATTCTGGGAAGGGGGACTACTTATGACGATTAGGAAGTTCTTGTGGTGATTGCACCGTGGCAGAGTTTGTATCACTAAAACTGATGCTATGTAACACATAAAAAATCTTTTCATGACTTCCAGTGATAACATATATGGTTTGACATATTCCATGTCATAAAATGCACTTGTTCGTAATTTATTGTATTTATTATACCTTTTTTTTTCTGGAGGTCAGCATGGCCGAATGTATAAACATTGTTGTTAAAAAATGCGGTGTGTTGATGCTGAGGTAGGGGTTCAACCTCTACTTGGGTCAGTTGGACTAAAATGTGGACTTCTTGTCGGAGATAGCGGGGGACACTGGTAATAAGAAAGCTAAGCCACATGCAAAATTCAGTCCAGTGCTATTACAAGTGGGCGTGTACGTGTATGGACTACGCTTGAGTCCAAAAGTGAATGAGCCCGCCCCCCCCTCCTCCCCCCCCCCCCCAATCTATCTGATGTTATTAATGTAGTTAAACACTTTAACTTTTATGCTTCTCACAAATCAGTACCATTGACTTTAATTGTGCACTTGGACATAACTATATATTTGATTCTACAAATTTCCTTTTATTCTTGCTATTTAAGTGAAGACAGTTTTTCTTTAGAACTTTTATCAATCACTATTATGTCTTTTGTAGAATGTTGATACCATAATAGCCTGCCCCAAATATTTCTCTATCTCTGGCTATTTGGCCAGCATCATGCACCCTACTTGCAGGTGTATGCAATATCGTGTCCATCTTGGTGCTGATGGATCCCGGTCTCTTCTTCCAGCAACCATGAATTCCATCCCTGTTCTTTCCAAGCCACTGTTTTATATGGCCAAAGTATGTGAGTTTATGAGCTAGTTTCCTACAAAGTTAAGATCTTGTAGAATGTCAGTATTTTTCTTCTTCTTGGTCCACAATATTCTAAGAACTTTCTGTAACATTTCAGCTCAATAGCCCCACCCAATGTTCTTCTTCACAGATTGCAAAATGGTCCATGACTCATATTTATATAGGAAACATGCATGTTCTCACCAATGCTACTATACACTTGTTTGCTTATATTGTGCCATGGGCTCCTCTTCATATCTCTCAATTGCTGTGACCAGCCTCAGCTGACTTATGGTGAACAGTCCCCAGTGTTGGTTAAGGGGCTAAATTATCCAAATATGTGACATTTTCAATGTCGTCATTGTGGACTTTGGCTAGCATGTGGTTTTGTTAGTGGTCATTGTGTGTTTTGTTTTGTTTTGTTCAGAAAGAGATTTTGATTTTCACCATCTTTTTTGACAGACAGGATCAACTCTTCTTATCCTTTAGAAGTATCACCATAGTATCTCTAATTTTCTGTAATTGCCTTTGACTCTCAACTACCAACAAACCACACTACACATGAGTAAATGAAGATGTGTTATCATTTAGGATTTCTTAACTGGCAAATAATGTATAGCATATAACAACTTTGCTCTGTTCCAAAGCTACTGAAGTTTGGAATTTAATGCACACATGTGTTGCCAATAATCTTTAAAGCTGAACCTCCATCCAAATATTAGACTCTGGCCGTTTAATTTTTCTGTAACATCTAGTGTTAGCTTATTTAATTTTGTTGCTACGAGTGGCATTCAGAAAGTAATGCAACACATAATTGTTCTCAGAAGCTGTACATTCAAAAAGCATTAAATGTATACACAATATATGAGGGCGAGTCATTAAGTAAGTCACACAGTTCTGTGGGATGGCAGGTAAATGTAGCTGGTGGTTTTTTAGGTGGCTGCGTGGTCTCGAGGCATGGTGTCCACCTCGAGTGCTGGAGGTTTTGGGTTCAAGCCCCGGTGATGACAGGGATTTTTTAACGTGGACTTCTAGTAATACAATTTCCCCTGGTCTCTGGGTAGTGAGATCGGACGCCCGTGTATATTATTGCGCACGTAAAGAATCCCTTGGCAGTTGGAAATCGAAAAAGAGTAGCCTTGCGGTGCTGCCCGGGCTAAATTTCGAGTTAAAAATCTACCCAAGTATTTCAGGATCCTCGCCAGTGCTACAGAGTTCATGCACTGAGCTGAGATTCTCCAAACTCAGGTTTGAGTTAGGAGGAGAACGGAGCACTAATGGGTTACACCCGTGTGCCGTGATGTTGATCCATCGACTAAACTCGATTCTACAGGTGTCATTAGGTGACAACAACATCAAACTTTATATTCCTGCTCGTCAGGTGGCGCTAGATGCGCATGCGCAGCACATAAACAAAATGGCTGGTGACTGTACTTACGGCGTGTACAACCAAAGAGCAACGTGCTGTTGTGCGTTTGTTGTGTTCAAAAGGACTGCCTGCAAAGGACATTCATAAGAAAATGCTTCCTGTTTATGCTGAAAAATGTTTGTCCCGTAAAGCGGTGCATAGCTGGGTAGAAAAATTTCTCAAAGGCGCTCTAAAATTGTTGATGAAATCCGATTTGGCTGGTGCCATAGTCCCGTTGATACAGGTTGGGGACATGGCATGAGACATATTAAGCGCGGTCTACAGAAGGAGACCGTGCAATGTGACCTATCACGACATTGTTCACAAACACGTGAAAAGTAGGCTGAATGTTTTGGGCGAGAACATAATGTCACTTTAGAGTCAGTCAGACTTGGACTTCGTTCGATGTTGGACCTAGTCCTCGTCAACAGAGCAATGACTACAAATTATGCCGCTCTTGTAGAATTGTGATGTTTAGATATTGTTTGTACATTTGTGAACTCGTGTATGAAACAAATGATAATATTCTCGACAACGTCTAATGTATCGTGTTAGTAAAATAGACTGAGAAAACTACGCCGGTGTCCTGTTCAGCAAGCTATGTTGAGTCAGTCTAAGTTGTTAACCTGTATACACTGTAAAGGAGCAATGACCATCAGAAGTGGCAGGAGAGAGGTCTACAACATCAAGAGCAAGTAGTTTTAGAGAGATCTACGAAGCGCCACTGAAATATCACAGCAGTGGTGCGTCACGAATGAAATTGTCATCTAGTTATCTCAGCGCACATGGCCTCTGAAATCTATGTGTTGTACAACAAGGCAGTGAGTAAACTAGTAGGGGTTCCCTGCTAGCAATCATTAAAGTTAAAGAATGCCGCGGGGTTGCTGTAACAATCAAGAGCCAAGAGTAGCAGTATCTATCTAACCATGCAGCTCTCAAACAGTCTCTATCAGCATTCAACCTGATAGTCAGAGTCATCAACCAGACCCCCAGATACTCCATGGCAGTCATTATGTTGAGATTGCAACAGAAGCATCCGTGCAGCGGGTGGAGGAGATGATTAGAGGTGACAGGCAAGTAACGATTGACTCTGTAGCATCTGCAATAGGGTGCTCACATGGTTCAGCATACAGCATAATGCATGATCGATTGAAATTTAAGAAAGTGTGCTCAAGGTGGGTACCCAGACAAATGAAGGAGGAACACAGAATGAACCGATTTGGCCTGTCCTTGCATCATCTCTGTCGATAAAAAGATGAAGGAGACGACATGCTGAACAGGATTGTTACTGAGGACGAATCATGGGTGCATATCCACCAGCCCGAATCAAAGTGTGCTTCAATGCAATGGAAACATCCTTCTTCGCCTTGTGTAAAAAAATTCAAGGTTACGCCATCAGCAGGGAAGGTTATGCTGACAGTGTTCTGGGATTGTCAAGGAGTGCTTTTAACCAATTTCAAGAAGAAAAGTGACAATGTGAATTCTGAATCGTTTTGTGAAGTTATATCCATGCTTCATGATGCAATTCGAAGAAAACGTCTAGGACTGCTGACTAGAAGAGTGTTGCTTCTTCATGACAATGCCAGACCACGTACGACTCGATTGACTCAGGAGAAAATTAACCAACTAAGGTGGGAAGTTCTGGAACATCCACCTTACAGCCCCGACTTAGCCCCTAGCGATTTCCACCTTTTTGGTCTACTGAAAACCTACCGTGGTGGGAGACATTTCGTGAATGACGCCGAAGTTGAATGTGAAGTGAAAACGTGGTTTAGAAAACAGAGCATGCAGTTCTATGCAGCCGGTTTGGGAGGACTGATAAAACGATGGGATAAGTGCATCAATGTTGGTGGAAATTATGTTGAGAAATAAAGGGACAATGTATATATAAAAATAAACTTGTTTCAAGTTGTTATCATATTTAGTTTTTCTACAGCCATTTGTGACTTACTGACTACCCAACGCACATGGATATGCCATGTAAACATCAGTATTATTCAACATAATCCCCATAACTTGTACGGTTGTATGCCAGTGAAAAACAAGTGCATGTATACCTTGCCAGTACCATATTTTGTCTTGATTATGTAGCCATATCTTCAAACCTTGTCCCACGGAGTGTATCTTTAAGTGGACCAAACAGATAAAAATCAGAGGCTGCCAAATCGGGATGGGGCAATACAGTCCAACCCAATTTAATGATTGCTTCTTGCCATGGGTTGAATTGTACCTCATGGCATAGTGAAAGACGGGACGATCACTGATCGTGACCTACGTGGCGAGCGAGATTGTGACCGGAGCGAACCCATGTGATCGCGAAGGTGACAAGGGGTCTAGCTGTGGACGTGGTTCTGTGCGGACGCACCATGGAGAGAAGATGGCTGTGGCTTAACATAATGCCGCCATTTTAGTCAGTGTTTAGCAGTGTTACATATTGTGTATTGTAGCATATGTGACTGTGATGATGTCTACGCTAGAGAGTTGATTATAGATGAAAACCTACACTTGTGTCCGAGTCACATCTGTGTCTGAGTGCAGAATTGTATTCAATCGTAAGCAATTAGTCAGATAAGGTGTTGAACGAGTAGTAGAAAGCGAAGATGAATACTCAAGTAACAGAGCCTGTTTCTCGGTGTGGACGACGAAGCCGAGAGAGAAGTAACCACGGTGATGATATGGACGGGAGGCGAGGAGTCATAACTAATATCCCTAGGCATCTGTGAATTCGCCTAAGCCCACCATTCGCACCCTGGCATATGGGTTGCTCGTCAATTGAATCCTGGAATCATGTAATAATAGTGAAGTAAAATGTTGAGGCCACACAGTATGATTCTAGCAGTCGTCAACTTAAATTTTCATGCCACGCACTATGACTTTGTGAATCTGAACGTTCGAGCCCGATACAAGAACTCAAGTAATGTATTGTTTTGTGAACTTTGAGAACCGATAGACAAATTTCATGATGCATAGGAAATTAGCCATAAAGAGACTGTATTGAAAAGTAAAGGGTGTCATTTAATGAAGTTTGAAAATAAAAATGAGTTAAATTTCTCTCTCTAGAGGTTCTTATAAACAACACTTGAATATATAAACGTGCCTTCACAGGACAATTCAACGTATATTTGCTTAATACCTACTCAGTGATCAAGGCGTATTAAATGAACAGTTATTATGAAATATAAACAGTCAAGGATAGAAGTGTTGGAATGAATACAACGAGCGTGAATCATCAGGGGATTTAAGCTACGTGAGTCTAATTGTTGATAAAGTACAACGGGAAACAGAAATTTCTGGCCTGACCTAGTTTTGAAGTGTTGTATGGGCTCTTTTGAGATCAACAAACGTATGTAGAATTACGCTAGTGACATGAACACTGTAGTCAGAAATGGTTAAGAAGGCAGAATCCACGAAGAACAGTTAACTATTAATTTAATCGGTGGAGCAAGGATTGTATTAAAACAGAAACCAGTTAACAAAGTGGTAAGTTAACAAGGGGCAGATTGCAACACAGGCGTGCTGAAAGGAAAGCGACGTACACAGACCACAGAACGAACACAGGCCACAGCGGACAAGCGCTAACTTGGACGGACGGGTATCTATGATCGTGTCAACAAGCAGTTACAGTTAATTCAGGATTCGAGGTCATCAGTTTGGACAAGAGAATTGTTTTAGAACATTATATAAATAAGGGAACAGTAGCAACAGTGATTGAATATTAAGAGAGAACTATAAATTATAATATTACAGTCTACAAACTTGTTATATTAAAGACATATTATTAAAAAGAACTAAACATTGGATTAATAACATAAAATGTGATAAATAATTAGATAGTCGATTACTACTTTACGATCGTATGTAGTTCGCAAGTGTGTTTACATTTTGCATCTTAGTGATTGATAGTTAGCGAAACAAGAGTGTTAACGTTTGTAGAAGACTATAAGGGTCAGATTAATAGAAATTATGTTGTGTATATCGACCATAACAAAAAGTGTATTAATAGTTGATAACTTAGGAGCAAATACAATATAGTAGATTTTATGGGAAACATTTTCAGTTATAAAGTAACCGTGTTTACACATATTTTAGCTTTGCGTCCTTGAGTGTGAAGTTCATAAGCGGATGCCAACAAACCAGTTGTATTCAGTATAACAACGACAGTAGATTATTCTAAATGTAATTAATAGTTAAGAAGGAACATAAATTAGTTAATATATACTATAGTGAGGGAATAGTGAAGACAATGTAGTGAGATCTATTATTTTACAATTAGTTAAAATAAATTAAAAGATGATTAATATTTCTGAAAGATAGATATTTCAGTGAGCATATTATTATGGTTAAAGCTGAATATTATTTTACACATTTAGTAATTCAACAACAGTTAGTGGGCGATTTTCTGAGCTTACAAATATTTGTGAATTAATTATTTAAATATGTAATGTGCAATGGGATAATAGAATTACAGTAATAGTTATTGAATTAGGTAGTATTGCTATTATAATTAACTTTTCGTATGTTATTACTATAATTGATTTTGGGTATGTTGCAAAACTAATACAATCAGGTAACTGGGTATGTATACTAAGTTTGATCGTTGGAGGTGATGCATGATAACAATGATATTAACATCTAACAATTAGGTTGTTGTATTACAGCATGACATCAAGCTTTCCAGTTACTAACCAATGTGTTGTTTGGTGTGTTATCTTTTGTTGTATATTTTATGGTTATTTAATATGTTTATTTTTTGGCTTGAGTTGAGTTTGTAGCATGCAGAAATTATTTGAATTAACATCATGATTTCTTGCATGCTATAGAATTAATTGAGTATAATATTGCTATTCTTTTCTAAGCAAGTATACTTTCAGCTACATCTATCAAGGGTACATAGAGACAAGACATCCAGTAAAGAGGTACTAATTCAGGTAACAAGAGACATTATTTTCTTAGTACCAATAGAATGATTTGAACATAGTTGTAAAATAGCAGTCAACATCGCATCCAGAGATAAAAGTGGAGGCTAAGATGTTGCTTACGACTGTTGGAGACTATAACTAGGTCATCAAATGGCTGTTAGTGGAACGAGGATACATGTCATAAGACGTATAAAGGGTATGCATCACACTCGGCTACAGAATTCGGTGCAATGGAATTCAGCACTTAGAAGTGATATCATATAGTATTCATAGATATTAATGCTTTGCAGTTGTTGCTTGTATGATTCATTCTGTGTTCAAACTATATTTCAATCAGTTGATTATTTACTAACATAATTACTTGATTGATTGATTGATTGATTGATTCGTAAAGTAAATATACTAATTGAATCATATATACAGGAAAGACTGTTAAATTTCAGTTAATGAATTATAGATGTCACATTTTAGCAGTAAGATCCAAATTAAGTGAGAATTAGAGAAAATGTTTATAGAATTTTGATTATTAATTGAATTAAAAGAAATTTAAAAAAAATATATTAATAATACAGTACAATGTTATTTATTATTTTTGTAATTAATCACATAATTGCAATGTATAAGTTCATTCCATAATAATGAGTTTTCAAATATAAGTGGTAACATATTGTTATTGATTATTTATGTCATGGTGTTGTTGACTGATTGTATTATTATTTGAGTATTGTATTACTACAGTTATTAAATAGATAATGGATATACATTATTTGGAAAAACAACAGTTAAGGATTTTCTAGGAAACATTGGTTGAATGTAGTTTAATATTATTAATTAATGGGAACTTTACATTAATATTTTAGTTCAGTGTTTACAACTTATATATTTGCATGACAATGATTGATGTTTGGTTACAGAACTAATATCGTTTAATATGAAGAATTATTTATTTATTTACTGAGTTAAAAGACATGTAATGTATTGATTTAACAACTAACACCGAACTAATGAAAGGATTTCCTTTCGGACTGCTGATGTCTCGGCATTGTTGTTTCATCCACTAATGAAAATTAAACCAACTACCATGCACCAAACTTACTCTAACTCAACGTCATCTCGAACAGACGCTCCCCCAACAGTTGTCAAACCGGTGCCGCACTAGTGCTACCAGATGTTAAAATTAAATACAAAACCGTATTTAATTTTAACATCTGGTAGCACTAGTGCAGCACCGGTTTGACAACTGTTGGGGTAGCGTCTGTTCGAGATGACGTTGAGTTAGAGTAAGTTTGGTGCATGGTATTTGGTTTAATTTTCATTAGTGGATTTTTGGTTGATACTATCTTTAACGAATGGGATGTCATTTAGAGTCGGTGGATATCCGGGCGGTGTTTGGCGATGCGATGTTCTCTTTGGTAACATCTGACTTGTTGTTCTAGGACAGCATTGGTGGGGATCGCTGGGAGAAAACATTGGCGGGGATCGCTGGGAGAAAACGTTGGTTGGGATGGAAACTGGAGATGACTTTGTCAATATTGATAGTATGGGAAGTTAAGTCATATGGGCGGCTGATCTTTGATGTGGGTTATGTTGTTTAATCTGAATGGGATGAACGCGCTAAATGATAATCCATGACGGGGACCAGCGGTACAGATGATTTCGATATTTATTGGATTTATATTAGGAGGCCTGGTGTTCCTTGCCAGTGAGAAGTCCTGATCGTTTGGGTCCACATCAATTGACGGACGTCAGTCGCAGCGATTGGGCAATCTTGAGCATAGCCTACGATGGGTGACGTTGTACTGTTCTGTTATGATAATTTGGCTGTGTCCAGTGTGTGCTGCGTGGTTACACACCCGCTTCACACGCATGATCCGGGGCTTGTTTCCGGATCCAGTCAGGGATATGCACTACTGACGAGCTCAAACGAGAGTGAAACTCGAGTATAGTGCTTCCATATTGACGTGGATAGGCCTTATGTTCATACAGGAATACGATCAGCGTTGCCAGTGGTGGGTTGTGCTCAATATTTAAATTTCAAATCCCGAAACAACCAATAAATCAATTTGATTATTGCTCGCTGGATTTTAGGAGACCTGGTGTTCCTTGCCAGTGAGAAGTCCTGATCGTTTGGGTCCACATCGATTGACGGATGTCAGTCGCGGCGATTGGGCAATCTTGAGCATAGCCTACGATGGGTGACGTTGTAGTGTTCTGTTATGATAATTTGGCGGTGTCCAGTGTGTGCCGCGTGGTTACACACCCGCTTCACACGCGTGATCCGGGGCTTGTTTCCGGATCCGGTCAGGGATATGCACTACTGACGAGCTCAAACGAGAGCGAAACTCGAGTATAGTGCTTCCATATTGACGTGGATAGGCCTTAGGTTCATACAGGAATACGATCAGCATTGCCAGTGGTGGGTTGTGCTCAATATTTAAATTTCAAATCCCGAAACAACAAATAAATCAATATTCATGTCAGTTTAGAAAGAACACTTATAGTTATATGGTCATATAGTAATTTGATTAAAGTCTATAGGACAAAATAGAGGTATGGATTTTGATGTAATTGATATTTTGATGAGGATGATTAATTAATTTATATATTTCAGAATGACAAGAAGTTATCAAGTGCTATGGATAGACTACAGATAACTTAAATTATAAGATTGGATTGTAAAATATTGTATCACATCCACAGAATTACAGGTATTCAAAGGCAAGAGTTTGGAAAAAAAAATTGGTGCCCAATTTTGCCTCAAACGACAGTGTAATGCCATGGGTTGAATTGTACCTCATGGCATAGTGATGAAAAGTCACCCAGAAAGACGGGACGATCATTGATCGTGACCTACGTGGCGAGCGAGATTGTGACCGGAGTGAACCCACATGATCGCGAAGGTGACAAGGGGAGTCTAGCTGTGAACGTGGTTCCATGCGGACGCACCACGGAGAGAAGATGGCTGTGGCTTAACATAATGCCGCCATTTTAGTCAGTGTTTAGCAGTGTTACGTATTGTGTATTGTAGCATATGTGACTGTGATGATGTCTACGCTAGAGAGTTGATTATAGATGAAAACCTACACTTGTGTCTGAGTGCAGAGCTGTATTCAATCGTAAGCTGATCCAGTTGGTAGAGAATGGCAGAGCTTACAATTAGTCAGATAAGGTGCTAATAAATAGTAGAAAGTGAAGATGAATACTCAAGTAACAGAGCCTGTCTCTTGATGTGGATGATGAAGCAGAGAGAGAAGAAACCACGGTGATGATATGGATTGGAGGCGAGGAGTCATAATTAATATCCCTAGGCATCTGTGAATCCGCCTAAGCCCACCATTCGCACCCTGGCACTTCTCATGCTGCTAGACTTGTGTGAGGGCGCATATTGTCGTGAAGGAGAAACGGGTCTGCTACATTCTTGTGCAGCCGACCTCTATGAAAACGTTGATTGAGTTTTTTCAGTGTATTAATGTAAGCTGGAGGATTGATTGTCTCTCCTCTTGGCATAACATTCACAAGAATCACACTTCATTGTACCAAAAGACAGCGATCATGACCTTTCCAGATGAAGGAGTTGTCTTGAATTTCTTTCGCCGTGGTGACTGAGGATGATGCCACTCCACTGAATGTCTTTTTTGTTTCAGGTTCAAAATGATGTGCCTAGGTTTTGTCATCTGTAATGATCTTAGCCAAAAAGTTCTCATCAGCATTGAAACGCTCCAACAATTCAGAAGAAATTTCTTTCCTTTGATTCGCCTATCCGTAAGAATAATGCATTCAGCGCATTTCAAAAATATTTGCGTTGGTGGCTGTGGCAGAATGTCCACAGGGCGGCCGATCAAGCAGTTCCGGATCTCTACTTCCTAATTCTTTGATTCTCTGAATCCAGCTTCTGACTGTACTCCTGTCGACTGCAAAACTTCCATACACATCACAGTCACTTGTCAATGTTCACAACAGTTTCATTCTCTGTAACGAGAAATTCAATCACAATTCGTTGCTTATAACGCAAATTGCTAACACGCTCCATTTCAATGGATTAGGGCAGCCATATTATTTGTCTGCCTGGTTTGCAATTTGGTGCACACAATCGACACGTGCTATAATTGAAGTGTGCACAATTTCATGCTTCTATCTTCTTTATGAGCTGAGAAAAACAATGTGGTGCATTACTTTCTGAACACCCCTGAATTTTCCTAGCACATTTTTCTCTAATTATCCAAATTTGTGGCTAGGATACGTAAATCATTTGTAAGCATTAAAAACACAAGGGCTTATTGATATCTATGTACTTTTAAGGCTGATATAGATAAGCTCATTCAAAAAGTCGACCAAGTCGTAGTGGAAAAGGGTCGCTTCACAATTTTAGATCTTTCTACAGAAATTCCACAAATTTCTAGGATTAGTCTGTTTTGAATTGTCACAGAGAGGTTAGGTTACCACAAATGCTGTTCACGGTTGGTGCCAAAGCAATTGACTGATGTTCAAAAAGCTGAAAGAATGGGCTCAGCTTTGACGTTCCTTCTGTGCTAATGGGAAGAGAGGGAGGCATGGGTTCCCTTCGTGAATGCAGAGTTGAAGGAAAAGTCAAAACAATGGATGCATACTTGTTCTCCAAACAAGCTCAAAAAATTCAAGCAAACATATTTCGCAATGAAAAATGATGGTTACAGCGTTGACAGAATTCATGAAACTTTTATTTTAAAAAATGTTGCATATCCCTTACAGGATGTTGCAGTCAACACTAGCATTTTTCACCTGCTGCTGATGTACTAGGCAAGTTTTACGTTCAGTAGTTTGCCATTGCTTTCTGAACGACCGGCTCACACACCCCCGTAAGTTACCAGCATGGTGCGAATCACTGCCGATTCTTGCAGCTGCTGTTTTCCCCACGTAGATATACGGGATTACGAACAATGTTGTTAACTCCTTGGCCAGGGAGATCGAAAACTAGGGATCACAATAACATCAGAAGTTTATTGTGAAACATTGATGAAGCTTCGTGGGTCGATCCAAATCAAAAGGCACGGAATGCTCACCAGTGGCATCATTATCCTGCTAGACAACATGCTGTCGTCTCCTGCTGTTCGCACAAAAGATTTACTTGAGCAGTTTAAGTGGGAAATTTTCAACCCCCGTCCTACAGCCCGGACTTGGCACTAAGCGATTATCATCTCTTCGGCAAGATGAAGATCTGGCTGGCTAACCAGCGCTATGACACCGCTGAGGAGCTCGTGGATGGAGTCAACAACTGGCTAAGTACCTGGCGGCGCAGTTCCTTGATGAGGGGTTACAAAAACTCATGCCACGGTACGACAAATGCCTGAATTTAGGTGGTGACTATGGAAAAGTAATGCAGTGATGTATGTAACTTTTGTATGTATTTAGATGTTGTTGTAAATTTGTTTAAATTATTACCAGCCAATCGTCAGTTGATTTTGGAATAGCCCTTGTTGTTTAAATAAGCTTTTAATGTTTTTTTCAACTTTAAATAGTGATCTATCATGGTAAATCATAGTGACCCTCGGATAGCATAATGGGCCATTTTCCCTTACTATGTTAAATGTAGAATGGTTCAAGCAAAGACCGTGTTTCACAAGATGACGATTATTCTCTGCAATTTATCATTGTCAATCAAGGTGAGGAAAAGAGTTGTTAAGAGCTATATTAAGCCAGTTCGGATATACAGAGACAAACAGTGGACAATTAGAAGAGAAGTGAAAAATTATGTGGAAGTTGCGGTGATGTGATTTTATAGTAGAATGGCAAGAAGACTGTGTAAGGATAGAAACAGTAATGAAAGTACCTTGAAAGAAGTTAACCCACAAAGAGAATTGATTACTGGCTCAGAATAAGACAGCCCACATTCTTTTGGCATGTCATGAGAAGGGGAAAGCTATAGAATGTCATCACAACAGGAAAGTTGAAGGGGAGGAGAGGCAGTGAGAGAACTAGACAAAAGAAACTGACCAGTTTGACATCATGGCGTGGAAAAACAACAGTATCAGAAATGATTTGCAACATCTGTGAGAGAGAAGGCTCTGGACAGACAAGATCAGCAATGCCAGCTGACAACAAATAGCATTAAATAATAAATAAGGACAAGATTCCATGGTCATCAGATCAGTATGATCACTGCCAGGAAACTCCCCTGATGTGTCTCCACCTTGCCGTGGTGGGGGAGCTTGCGTGTCCCATTGACCCCATCTGCTTGCCGTTGGATGAAAACTACATATCGGACAGCTTATGGGATAGGGGCCAGACTAAGAGAGACAACCTGCTGCTCTGCAGGTAGACTGAGGATAGCAGTCAAAAGATTAAATCAGGTACATGAAGGCAGAAGACCTTGGTCCGGACAATACTCTAAGGCTCTCTGTCGAGGGCTGTGGCTGAACACCTCTAAGCCACAAACCCTCGGATCTGAGAGCTGGGCCGATACCCACCTACCGAAAAATAGAGGTGAGATACTGAGCAAGCTACATGCTCAGGTCTGATACATGTTTGAAGGCTCTCAGCTGGGGGATATGAGGGATTCCTGGATGAGAGGGCCTGGCCGTTTCTCGTTCACTGCTGCATGAAGGTAAGGTGCTGAGCCGGCAGCACATGTAGCCTACCTCGTGAGCGAGTAAAAAAGTCAGAAAAGTGCCCCAGTCGAATTAAATGGTTACGAAAACTGTTTGTATCTAACTCATAGAGAGTGTAGACAAAAGTGGAAAAACGTCTCAATAACACGAAATGGAAAGCACGGCTAGCAAACCTATTGCATGGTCCGAAGTCAAAAGCAAAAGCTTACCGAGTGGATGTCGCCCGCAGTCTGACCGTTCCTGGTTCCAACACATGGAAGTGAGGAACTGAAGCAGCCATGAGCAGGACGAGGCAACTCCTCGGGTGAGCCCAGTCTCAGAGCAATATGTGCCGGCTCTGCAATTATGGAAGCCTCCTTGGATAGCGAGTGAATGCCCATGGTCTGCCCCTGCCTTTCCTTGAGGGTCGACCGTGATGTCTCTTATCGTTCTATCTTGACCAGCTGAGATGTGGGCGATATCACAACAATAAGTCTAACGTGCCTCGAAACCCGAGGAAGGCTAACCTCAATAAAAAATGCCCGCCGAAGCCGGAAGTGCCGTCCTATGGGCGGCAAAATAAAAATTGGCACTACGCAATTACGGCAGAGTGAATTGTCTCGTCCGAATGTCTCTCGTGCTAGGGACAGCTCTGATACCTAGTTTCCGAATACCGCTCTTGTTCGGAACAGCTCTGACTAGGTAGTTTTCCGAATGTCCATCGTGCCTGGAACAGCTCTGACGGGCGCAACGACAAGCACATGCCCGTGTCGAAAACTCGCTGAGTGAATACCGTCTGCAGACCTGTCTGGTTTGTGCGGGAACGGCCCGGGGTTAACGAAATGCCCAATATATTGAAGTGAGGAATTAAAGCAGCCATGAGCAGGACGTGACGATTCCCTCGGTGAGCCCAGCACCAGAGCATTATGTGTCGGCTCTGCAATTATGGAAGCCACCAAGGATGGCGGAAAATGCTATGGACTGTCCCTGCCTTCCTTTGAGGGATATGACCGTTAAGTCTCCGACTGTTCCAACTCGACCAACTGGGAGGTAGACGGTACCACAAAAGTGAGAGTCTCCCAGGAATGCAAACCTGGTCAAAAATGCACGCTAAAAGCTGGATGTGTTGACCTAAGGGTTTCGATCCAAGGGTGCCTAACCAGACACACCGCAATCACATCTGAAAAAACACTCCGGATGAACGCAAAGAAGAGAAGACTGCCAGGAAGGAAGAATGGTAAACTTCCCTCCTTACAGATTCCCGGGCAGAGGAGGCTCGTCAGCCATGGTTGGTATCTCCTCTGAGAGAGGAAACTCTAAATCTCAAATGGTATACCGTTTGCGGGTATACCCAGATGGGAAAGGCTTCGGGAGTAAACCCAGAGGACAAATCCGGAGATGGAATCCCTAAGGCAGTTCCATGTTTTAAACAACATAGTTCTGGCAACTCATGCGACGGCACAGATGCCAAGTTGCACTGGCTACTGCCTTTCCCTTGGTCAACATTGGTGACGTGGAGAGGGGGAGCTTGCTACTGGGCGGCAGCTAGTTCTCCGCATTCCATTGCCCAGGCTTGTGCCCTGAAGAAGTCACTTCAGCACTGCGTAACAGTGGCAACACAACACGGGAAATAGCGGTTACCGGTTATAAGTCTGAATGCTCGACTGGTCTAGAGCAAGGCGCCAGGGGTTGCTTCCGACGGTGGGAGAGATCTTTGTATCTCACTAGACAGCTACCGCCCGCCGAAACTGGGCAGCCCCCAGTCAATAAGGTGCTGTCTCGCCATGGTTTATCTGCTCCTGAGGATGTGTGGAGCTTAGGGACAAAATCCGGACACACGGACCGCAATTTATACACCTAGCAACAAGAAAAAACCAAAACAACCGGCCCAAAGGCTGGGAACATGTAACGTAAGAACCATGACCCCTTGCATCTCAGATGATCTAAATGAGATTGTCGAGGCCCGTAAAACAGCAATGATAAACAACGAACTACTCAGACTGGGGATAGACATTGTCGCCCTGCAAGAGACCAGACTCTCAGAATCTGGAAACATCAATGCCTTGAGCCACAAGTATAGCCGAGGAGAAGTGAAGTCATAGCAAGGGAAGCAATCACGAATAACAGGGTAAGATGAGGAGTTACCTGGTAACACTGACATGCGCTCAGCACGACTGACCAAGAGATTGTACCACGGGCAAAATTAAGTCGCACTGGGAAAAAGTGTGGACACGCACAGGCTCAAAAGCCCAGAAGTTTTGTGAGGCACTTAGGACTCAGGGCTCAAGCTGTCAACACCTGTTAAAGGCTCAAATAACACCAGCATTTCTTTACAAGTATGAATAAATAACGAGAAAGATAGATGGCTGTGGTACACGCTTGAAATGAGGAGCAGACGAACAAGCGATCCTCTTCATGACAAGAGCATTTGTTACATGCCTACTAGAAGTTACTGCGATGGGGAGATTTGCCAGTACATTTGTCAGGTGCGTGTGGTGACCTTCACAGCCACCTACGATGTGTGACACAGTGTGGTAGAGTGACTTTTCGAAGGAATGAAACCGTAAGTTGAAAAACACTTCTGAAATCAATTGATATATTTTAAAGAGACAAAAATGTGTTAAGACGTATAGAAACGACAGACCGAGGAATACATGCCATGGTCGACAAGGCTAGGGTCACCCCAGACAGACGAACACCAGCTAGGGACTGAGTACGCTGCGTATTAAACAAGGCAAACCTCTGCCAGCGGGTTTGCTGGTGCAGCTGGATGCACTCAATAAAGTTGATATTGAGATGACACGGTGTCCAGGGTCATGTGTTGAGAATCTGCTGTATCATAAAAAACTAGCCAACACATTGAGAATTATCACAGAAGGTATATATGGCAATCAAGGAGAGGGAATTCACTTTCTACTGGCAAGCCAGGCAGAGAGACCAGGGAGCATGGAGTTGGCTTTGCTATAAGAAAGAAACAAGCTGCTAAAGTCCATAATACCAACAAGCGACGGCACTGAAAAAATACTGAAGCTCCAACTCCAGCCAGAAGCAGGCCCAGTTAGTATTATAAGCCTTTACGCCCCAACACTAACTGCAGCATCAGAATCTAAAGATAAGATTTATGACGACCTTAGCAAAGTAGTCAGTGAAACACCAGAGAAGCAACATCTTTTAATTCTGGGGGATTTCAATGCCAGGGTTGACTCTGACCAGAAATCTTGGCCTTCATGTCTAGGACAGTTTGGCGTTGGGAAGATCAACAACAATGGACGTCTCTTGAAATTCTGCAGCCGTTATAATCTGTGCCCCCCCCCCCTCCCGATGTGTCTCCACCTTGCCACGGTGGGGGGGAACATGAGTGTCCCAGTGACCCCAAGTGCTATGCTTGGATATATAACTTGGATATATAACTACATGTTGGACAGCTCTTGCAATAGGGACCAGACTAAGAGTGACACAACCTGCTGCTCTGCAGGTAGACTGAGGATAGCAGTCAAAAGCTCAAATAAGGAGCACAAAGCCACTAATACTTGCTCCAGACACATACCCTAAGGCTACCATCTGAGAGATATGGATGAACGCCTCTAAGCCACTAACCCCTAGATGTGAGAGCCGGGCTGATACCAACATACTGCAAAACGGAGGTGAGTTGCTGAGCACGCTACATGCTTAGTTCAGATACTTGTTCGAAGGCTCTCAGCTGGGGGATATGAGGGATTCCTGGATGAGAGGGCCTGACTGTCTCTCGCTCACTGATGCCCGTAGGTAAGGTGCTGAGCCGGCAGCACATGTAGCCTACCTCGTGAACGAGTACTAAAGGTAGAAAAGCGCCCCAGTCACACAAAATAGTTACGGAAAATGTCTATACCTATACTCATAGAGTGAGTGCTGTCAAAGGTGAAAAACGTCTCATTAACACGAAATGGAAAGCTTGGCTAGCGAATCCATTGCGTGGAAGTCCGAAGCTAAAACTTACCTAGTGGATGGCATCCGCAGACTGACCGTTCCTGGTTTGTGCGGGGAGTGGCGAGTGGCTAATGAAATGCCCAATATATGAAAGTGAGGAATTAAAGCAGCCATGAGCCGGATATGGCAATTCCTCGGGTGAGCCCAGTCTCAGAGCAATATGTGCCGGCTCTGCAATTATGGAAGTCTCCTTGGATAGTGGGGAATGCCCATGGTCTGCCCCTGCCTTCCCTTGAGGGTTGACTGTGCGCGACACTATCTACAACACAGCACTATCAACATTTGGCAAGAAGCAAACAAAGTCAGCCGACTGGTTTGAAGCACACTCTGAAGAGATGCTCCCAGTCCTGGAGATAAAGAGACATGCATTCTCAGTGTATAAAACATCACCGTCAGAGAAAACATTGCAGGCACTGCGATCAGCCAGAAATAGAGTACAACAGACTACAAGCAAATGTGCGAACAGGTACTGGTGACAGCTCTCTGCGCAAATTCAAACTCGTGCAGACACTGGAAATATAAGAGGAATGTACGAGGGCATCAAGCAAGCTGTCAGTCCATCAAAAAATAGATGGCCTCCTTACGATCAACAGAGGGGGTAATCATAAAAGATCGAGCGAAACAAATGGATTGCTGGGTAGAACACTACTCAGAGCTATACTCAGTGGAGAACTGTCGGAGAAGAAGCTCTGGAAGCCACTGAACAACAATCCACCTTGCATGCCCTGGATAACGAACCTTGCCTCACAGAAATCAGCGAAACACTAGACACTCAAATCCGGCAAGGCACCAGGAAAAGATAGTATTCCACCTGAAATTTTAAAATGTGGCAAAGAAACAATCATCCTAGAACTGTATGCAATACTTCAGCTCTGCTGGAAGAAAAATCAGTACCACAATATATGAGGGACACAAACATTGTTACCATTTATAAAAACAAAGGTGACAGAAGCGACTGCAACAACTATTGCGACATTTCCCCCCACAACAGGTCCACCATCGATATGATTTTCTCACCCAGGCAGCTCCAGGAGAAGTGCAGAGAACAGAGAAAGCCACTATATATTGCATTCAGGGGACAGGGATTAAGACGGGAGAATTTTAGAATTATATAATCTGGGGGAGGAGAAAGGCCAATAGGTATAGCAATTATCTTGGATCTGAAGACATTAAATTCTGTTAACCCTTTACAAGGCAGAACGTCCATTTCCGTCCGATTGCTTTATCAAGCAAATCGGCCGATTCCGTCCAATACTATTATGCATTGTAAAAACGCGATTTCTCGGCCTTACGATACTTCCGACGGCTACTTTTGCTTTCGCCGATAGCTTGACAATGTGGCCGCCATTTGTAAACTCCTACTATGAATTTGAACGGACTTTTACAGACTTTTTTGGATAGTTTTCGGGGTGTTTACGCTTAGTTTTTCAAAACAGATTTCGGCGATTCTTCAAGTGATTGCCGAGATTTCGCTAGGTTCAATTTAAGTGACATTAAAGGGCACGAAGTTGACTATTAATTGAAGCTAGATATCAGTGCAAAGCGTTACTTTGCATTAGCAGTCTGAGTCGGACTTTAAAGAAAGTGATTGTGATTCTGAAAATGTGTTTGTAAATTGCCGTATAGATTACGGAAAATCACAAACAACATGCTGTATTTCGTAAATATTTGTGTTCAAATATGTATTACCGACAACAATCACGTGAGTAACATATTCTGCATGCTTTTCCCTTCATTGTGTTGTTTATTTAACTAAAATCGGTTGACTAACACCTTATTTGTGATGTTTTTACTAACGCGACCCGAAATTTTACCGAACCTGAAAAAATCTTGCCCGTTCAGGGCTAAAAAACGAACAAGCGTCTGCCCTGTAAAGGGTTAAAGGATATTTGGCAGTGTCAGGCAGGATTCTATTGGTAAAATTAATTTGCAGACCTTTCAACATAAACGTCATTCAAATATAGAAATGAAAGGAATTTTATAATGACATGGGGAATGCTTTGAAGAAATGAAACATTCAGGAAAAAATATCATAATGGGTGACTTCAATGCAAAAGTAGGAAAACAAGGCGATGGATGCAAAGTAGAGAAACATGGTTTGGAAGAACAAAACAAAAGAGGATACAGACTTGTAGAATGGGCAAAAGAGCATGAACTGATTGTCAGAAACACCTGGTTTAAGCAACACCCCAGAAGAATATGGACATGGAGGAGTCTTGACACCAGGATTAGAAATCAGATTGATTGCATCTTGATAAGTAGAAGGTTTCAAAATGCATTAACCATCGCAAAAACAGTTCCAAATGCAGAATATTACGTTGATCACATATTGATTACAGGCACATTGAAGGTAAAGTTAATGAAAGTAAAGTATACACCAGGAAACACTAAATATGATCTGTGTACATTGAAAAATGATAAGGAAATACAAGACAATTTTAACATAGTTGTAAAGAACAGATCTGATATATTGTCTGATCTAGAGATCTTATTTCAAGACGTGGGTAGTCAATGGGAAATGTTGAAGAATTCAATCAGTTTGGCTGCAAAAACAACTATTCCAAAATTAAAGAAAGTAGGTCCCTGGTCTAGGGGTTAACGTCTTTCTCCGTAATCCTGTATATTCTCATAGGTAACGTAACCTGCGCGAGAATCCATAGCGGTTCTCACCGTGTTGGTAACTTACAGGTTATATAAGCCGGCAGCTCAGAAAGCAGTGGCAAACTACTGAGTGTAATCTTGCCTAGTACATCAACAGCAGCTGAAAAATGCTGATGTTGACTGCAACGTCCTGTAAGGGATATGCAACAACAAATAAAGGTAGTAAGAAATGGATGACTGAAGACATTTTACGACTAATGGACTAACAAGAAGACACAACAAAAATAATAATGACAAATGTGAAGAAATTCACAGAAAAGTCAGAATATTATGTAAGGAGGCAAAAGAAGTGTGACTTGAGAAACAATGCATAGAAATTGAAAAACAACACAACAGTAAATATACCAAATTAATGCACAAAAGAATTCAGGAGCTTACTAATAAAAGAACAAGAACATCAACAGATTGCCTAAAAACTAAAGATGGAAAAATCATAATAGAAAAAGATCAGATTTTACATGTATGGTCAGATTATGTGAAAAACCTTTATGATGATTATACAAGAGAAGAACGGTATATTTGAAATAATAATGATGGACCATAAATTCTGAAGATGGAAGTTCAGAATGCTCTTAAACATATGAAAAGTGGTAGGACTCCCAATTCAGACAACATCACAATAGAAATTATCAATGACGTAGCAGAATATGGAATAGATAAAGTTACCAGATTGCTGAACACAATATATAATACTGGAGATTTATCTCTTAAATTATGTAATTCTATATTTATTGCAATCCCAAAGAAAGTAGGAGCCTTGGAATATGATCAACATCGAACAAGTAGTATAATGAGCCACATCACAAAGATGTTGCTAAGGATTATCATGCAACGAGTTAGGAAGAAAATACAACCCGAAATAGGAGAAGAACAATGTGGGTTTGTAGAAGGCAAGGGTACAGTAAATACTGTGTATATGCTGAAAACATTAACTGAACATTCTATATTATTACCATAGGGTGAGACATGTCAACATCATAAGGATGCTTGGAGATCTACAAATTGATGGGAAAGGCCTTAGACTTGTGAAAAACAAATATTGGAAACAACAAGCTGCCATATTGATTGATAATGAAGTAGGTCAATATCAGCCTCTTAAGAGAGGTGTGAGACAGGGATGTGTAATGTCTCCAGATCTGTTTTCCCTGTACAGTGAAAATATTTTCAGAAATGTAGAAAATATGAAAGGAATCATCATTGGAGGAAGACACACAAAAAACATTACATAGGCGGATGATACAGATTTGATTGCAGACAATGAGCAGGATCTGCAACATCTAGTAGATGCGGATGTTGCACACAGTGAACAACTAGGGTAAGAATTAAATTGTAAGAAGACACAAATTATGGTCGTCACTAAGAAGAAGGAAATACCACAATGTAATATATAAGTAAATGGGAATATTCTTAAAGAAGTGAATCGGTACAATTATCTCGGAACAGTCATAACATCTGATGGGAGATGCCTTGAAGAGATTAGAATAAGAACCGCAATGGGGAAGACCGAGAAGTAAATACCTGGATGGCTTGGCCACATGGCATGGTCGAGACAGGAACACTGAGCTGATCCACGACTCTGGTGATCGAGTGAAATGGCGAGTCATGACCACCTACGCTTTCCGGCATGGCACATGATTGATTGACTGAATCGGCGGTTGATTTTGGGAAAAGCTGTCATAGAGATAGCTACACTAACAACTAACTCGCATCATATTAGTGACCACCGCCTGTGTTGGTCCACGGCTACTTATGCAATATATTCATGGCTACCTGTTTGCTCCCCAGAGGATGAGCCTAGGAATAAGACATGCTCACTACAATAGAAATAGTTTTGAAACTGCACCAGGTAACTAGAAAATTTGTCTCCAAATTATTGTTGTAAGCACGCACATATCTGCGAAGGAAACATTTGGTAAAAATAAGATATTCCCACTAGATCTCATATGTTCATTCATTTCCAGTTATGTTGGTACATGTTATATTTTACTAACAATTAGGTGTAATATTATAGCAAATGTAAATTATGTCTGGGTTGACTGTGGGTTTGATAAATAATTACATATGGAATCAGTTAAAATTAAATGATGCAGCACTGAGCAATAGAAAAAAAATGAAACTATGAAACATATTTCAGAACACATACAACATTATAATGTATGCTGTAGACACTCATGACTTGTGAAATGCATATATAACTTTTAAAAAAAACACACACACCTACATACCTGATTGGTTAGGCTAACAAAGACAGCAAGTAAAAATATGTACATTTTCCAATTGTATGTTTCTGCAATCTCTTGTGGTGTCATGCTAAAGAACTGATATGCTGTGTAACCAGTAAATGGGATAACTACAGCAAAGTTGTCTCCATTTGTCTCAATAAAATCATGACGAGTTATGGCTGTGGGGTCTATATGGTGTTCACGAAATGGACGAATAAATCCCTGAAACAGATTGAAACAATGAAAATATCACATCATAAAAATATTTGTTCTTTCTATATTTACATATTTCAAATTAACAACATAAACTCAGTATACAGTTAAACACCGTAACAACCATTAGTATAAGAAAAAGTAGTTTAAACACATGTGATGTATTACTAATGTCAGAAAAGAACAAAAATACAAGTTAATTCTGGTTTAAATATATAGGACTATGTATCACTAATGTGAGAAAAGAACAAAAATACAAGTTATCTCAGAACAAACTCCGAATTCTCCTTGTTTATCCAATATGTTAATAATTTGTTTATTATTTTATTGTGATGATAACTTGAGACAAATTTACAAACATTGTTTTAAATTTTCAGATCCATAACTTTATTATCTTCTTGCCTCAATGCCTAAAACTATTCTTCTATCATTATGTTATTTTATAATGATATGGAGAATACCTTCAAGGAATGCAAGTATTCAGAATTAAATATCATTATGGATGATTTTAATGCTAAAGTTGGAAATCAACAGGACGGATGCAAGGTAGTCAACATTTTTTGGACATGTTATGAGAAGAAATGGATTGGAGAAGTTAGTGACAACTGGCAAGATCGAAGGGAACAGACCAAGTGGAAGACCGAGAGGAAAATACCTGGATGGCTTGGCCACATGGCATGAACGAGACAGGAACACTGAGCTGATCCACGACGCTGGTGATCAAGTGAAATGGCGAGTCATGACCGCCCACGCTTTCCGGCATGGCACATGATTGAAATGAATTGTAAACCAGCATTTTGAATATCATTATATATATCTTCTTCTTCTTAGTCCTTGTCATGTAGCGTAGGTCATCATGTCTGTCAGCAGCCTTCTGTCTCGTGATTTCAATCATTTCTGATGACACTCCTCCATGGCATGATTTCAGACTGTGCAGCATCTTCTCTTTTGGCCGATGCTTAGAGGAAAGGCGTCCCGTACATATAATCAGATTGCTACTGGTACTATTGGGGTTGGGACTCTTCGCTGGCTTCTGAGGATGGGGACAGGGCGCTTATAGGAATGCCCCGAATGCTGTGATGTCGGTTCCTATTCCATTTAAGGAAGTTCGTGTTAAACATCACACTAAGCCCCCGTGGATCACACAGGAGGTAGTTGAACTTATGAGAGACCGGGACAGGGCACATAAAAATTGAGATCTAACTATGTACCGTAGTCTGAGAAACAAAGTTCAATATGTTATTCGAAAGGAAAATAAACACTGTTTTAAGAACATAATAATAGATAAAACCAACACTAAAGATATATGGAAAGCAATTAATACCATGACAAACAAACACAAATCATCACAATCATTACCATCAAATCAGGTTACATGTGATCAATTCAGTAGATTCTTTCAGTCCGACATAAACCAACTGAAGGCTGCAATACCAGATGCACCTCATGACATATCTTTATTATCATCATTCTGTGAGAACAAATGCTATGGAGACATTCCCTCCAACATACCGCTAATGACTACCACTGAAGTATTTACTCACCTCAGTAATCTAAAAAATAATAACTCATCAGGACTTGATGGAATCAGTAATCGGATCTTTCGCCATGCTGCACCGGCAATCTGCGAGTCACTAACTTTTATATATAATCAATGTCTCACCAAAGGTCACTTCCCATCAGCCTTTAAAATCGCTAAAGTGTATCCTCATTTAAAAGCTGGTCCTCTAGACGATCGTCTCATGAGTAATTATAGGCCAATTTCCATATTATCCTCATTATCCAAACCGCTAGAAAAGCACATCCACAAAATAACACTAGATCACTTAGTTCGCCATTTATCTCAAGCCATTACCATTAATATTGGAGTACCTCAGAGGTCTATTCTTGGCCCTCTGTTATTTGCCATTTATATAAATGATCTTCCCTTAAATCTGTCGTTGTCCTGCGATCTATTTGCTGATGACTGCACAGTATATACAAACGCTATTGATCGTAAAGTGCTAGAATTATCCTTGCAACAGGAAATAGTGTAGTTAACTGGAGTCATGCAAACCGCATGCAAATTAACATTTCTAAAACAAAGTCTATGTTAATAGAAACCAGGCAAAGACTTCACACTCTAAACTCGCAGAGCTCTTCAGCTGCACATTGGTAGCACGCCTGTAGAAAGTGTCACCGAGCACAAGGCACTGGGTGTTATCATAGATCAAAATCTAAGCTTTAACTCACATGTTCATGCTCTTGTTAAATAGCCAAAAAAGTATACTAATTTGCCAAAATTAAAAATTTCCTAGACGAAAACACAAGAAAGATATTCTATACTTCCCATCACAAACACATATTAATTACTGCTCCACAGTCTGGGATGGATGCTCCAAATCAATAACAAAACGCCTATATTCACTCCAGAAAAAGGGAAGTGCGTTTAATTAATGGTGAAAAGCTTACCGACAATTCTAACCTACATAAACGTCTTCGGTTACTGCCACTCCACAAGCGCCTACTTTTTAATAAGGCCAAACTAACTCACAAAATCCTATTTCAAAATGCTCCAAGCTACCTTTGGCCATTGTTTAAATATAACGCTAGACATAGCGAACGACTATAAATATCCTTCACGTCCCTAAACCTAGGATAGACATATAAAACAAGCTTAGCATACTCTGCCACTCAGTTGTGGAACAATCTTCCACAAGAAATCAAAGACACCACCAATCATTATACATACAGTCGCAACCTGTTTGAACACTACCTCAGTACAGACTACATGCCCCCATAAACAAAAACACAAAAAGACAATAATGGTAACTTATCTAACAACTAGCCAAAAAACATTCCCTTATGTATGGCACGTTACACCCTCCTTAGGTATTTATAATGCCCATATTAAACACTGCCTCAGTTAGTCATTTGTTATTGATTATTTTTCATGCATTTTAATGCTATTGTTCTTTTGTTGTCTAAATTTGCTTCATAAGTGATGTTGAATGAAAGAATGTATGAGAGGAAATAGAGAAGAAGGGCAGAATGTCCAGACGGGCCTGCGTGCCCAATTCTTAACCCTTTGAAAATAAAGACTTTCGTCCGTTCGTTCGTCCCTTCCAACTTTCCCATTGCAATGACATACACCAGCTTTCTTCTTCTCATAACATGCCCAAAGAACGAGGACTGTATTCTTCTGATGAGTGTAACCACTTCTCTTTGCGAGTTAACTTCTTTTAAGATATCTTCACTGCTCTTTCTATCTACCTACAGTGTTTTCATCATTCTTCTGTAAAACCACATCCCGACAGCTTCCACATAATTCTTCAGTTGTCTTCTAATTGTCCATTATTCATGTCCAGACATCACGATTGATTCAATATAGTTCTTAAGAACTCTTGTCCTCACCTGGATTGACACAGATAAATTGCAGAGAGTATTCTTCATCTTGTGAAATGCTGCCACTGCTTGGGATATTCTGCATTTAACTTCATTAATACATCTTCAATCCGCTGTTATCAAAGTATCCTAATACTTGAACACATTAACTTTTTTCAGATTGGCTTAATTCACTTTGATGTTGCATTTTTTCTTTGTGATAATCATTAGCTGGTCTCCCTGGCTTAGGGCTTAACGTCTTTCCCTGTAATCCTGTATATCCACGTGAGGAACGTAACCTGCGTGAGAATCGGTAGCGGTTCTCACAGCGTTGGTAACTTGCGGGGTATGTTAGCAGGTCGCTCAGAAAGCAATGGCAACTACTGAGCGTAATCTTGCCAAGAAATCAACAATCAGTTGAGAGATGTTGATGTTGTCAGCGATGTCCTGTAAAGGATATGCAAAAAAAAAATAAAAAATAATAACCATTACTTCTGTTTCTCTATTATTAAGATTAAGTCCTTTGTTTTAACTTTCTGTTGCAATTATATCTCTCGTTTCTTGTAACTGCAATTCATTTTCAGAGACCAAAACCATGTCATCAGCATAATGCAAGTTGTTTACAATAAGCCAATAAAACTGATATTCATAGCATGTCTTATATGGATCTCATTATTTAACTGTAAAAACTGAATAGATCAGGTGATGGTACACAACACTCTAGCACCTTGTTTAATGTGTTCAAAAGTTCCGATTGGTTGTCATTTCTCATGTCTGCTTTTTGTTGCTATGTTTTTTAAAAATTATTCTCAGATCTTTACAATCACTGTTTACTATTTCAACATTCTAATCATATCTTCAAGATTCACCTTGTCTAATGCCTTAGAAGGCAGGTGGTGGATGAAATTTTGAGAGCATCTGACAGATAGTTGTTGGTTGTAGTCCAAGTTTTGCGACGGTAGGCAGAAAATCTCTTTATTGAGATGGTAGGCAGAAAATCTCCTTATTGAGACAATGGCTGCGGTCACCACGGCCAGTACAGTCACTGCCAGGAAGGAAAGCTATGGCAAACTACCGTCTTTAAAGTTGCCTAGTCTATCATGATTCGCCTAAGTACAGATCAACACAAGAAAAGGACAGGAACATTGACATTAGCAACATTGAATGTTCGGACATTAAGCAATGACAGAAAATTAGATAGCATCAAACAAAAAAATAGAAAGAGAGAAAATTAATATATTCGGAATGTGCGGAACGAGATGGAAAGGAGCAGGGGTTAAGACAGATGAAGATTTTAAGATTGTTTATTCTAGGGGAGAAGAACGACTAGGAGTAGCAATGATCTTGGATAGACAAACATCAAAATCTGTTCAAGGGTATTGGGCTGTGTCAGACAGAGTTCCACTGGTTAAATTAATAGGCAGACCTTTTAATATAAACGTCATTCAAATATATGCCCCAACAGGAGAATCTAGTGAAAAAGTATAGAGGAATTTTATAATGATAAAGAGTCTGCTTTGAAGAAATGTAAAAATTCAGAAATAACCATCATAATGGGTGACTTCAATGCAAAAGTAGGAAATCAAGGTGATGGATGCACAATAGGAAGCCACGGATTGGCAGAGCGAAATGAAAGAGGATACAAACTTGTAGAATGGGCAAAAGAGCAGGAAACGATTGTAGGAAACACTTGGTTTAAACAACACCCTAGAAGATTATGGACAAGGAGGAGTCCTGACAGCAGGATTAGAAACTAGATTGATTACATTCTGATTAGCAGAAGGTTTCGAAATGCGTTAACAATTGCAAATACAGTTCCCAATGCTGATTGTTATTGCAGATTAATTACAGGCACATTGAGGGTGAAGTTAAAGAAAGTCAAGTATATAACAGGAAACACTAAATATGATAAAGAAATACAAAACAAATTCAACACAGAAGTAAAGAACAGATTTGATGTATTGTCTGATCTAGAGATCGTATTTCAAAATGTGGATGATCAATGGGAATTGTTGAAGAATTCAATAAGTTTGGCTGCAGAAACAATTATTCCAAAATTAAAGAAGGTGGATTGTAAGAAATGGATGACTGAAGAAATTTTACAACTATTGGAGACAAGAAGACTCAACAAATTTAATCCTGCCAAATATGAAGAAATTCACAGACAAGTCAGAATATTATTTAAGGAGGCAAAAGAAGCATGGCTTGAGAAAAATTGCATAGAAATTGAAAAACAGCACACCAGTAAAAACACCAAATCAATGCACAAAAGAATTCAGGAACTTACTAATAAAAGAACACATACATCAGCAGGCTGTCTAAAAACAAAAGATGGCAAAATCATAATAGAAAATGATCAGATTGTACTTGTATAGTCAGATTAAGTGAAAAACCTTTATGATGATGAAACAAGAGAACAGTTACATAAATAAACAGACGTAGTATTGTTTGGCGTTCACAGAAGGAGAGGAAAGTAGTAAAGACTAGACAACATAAAATTTGAAAGCTATAGTTACTGAACGGGATTTGAACCTGTCACCTGCAAATGGCGACAGCGCCTAGCTGCAGGAACAAGTGCACTTCGACGTATGACCAACTAGACACTCCAAAAAAGGGTCTTCATTAGTCATGTCTATCATACACATGAACCCACAACTATAGAATACGGACAGAATTCGTATCAACCCATTGTGATAGCACCATAAGTCTCATAATTTATATTAAGCCAGCATAAATCAAATAACAAACACACAAACACATCAGATCGTAAATGCTGTGTCTAGTATATTAACAAACATTTAAAGAAGAGAAATGATTGGTTGGTTCTAAAGGTTTATGTAACTGTATCAGTGGCCTCAAATGGTTGCAAAATTGACCTCCTAGTACAAGAGAAGAACAGTATGATATTCAAAATAATAATGATGGACCATAAATTTTGAAGATGGAAGTTCAGAATGCTCTTAACCATATGAAAACTGGTAAGACCCCCAATTCAGACATCACAATAGAAATTATCAATGCCTTAGAAGAATATGGAATAGACAAAGTTACCAGATTGCTGAACACAATATGTCATACTAGAGATTTATCTCTTGAATTATGCAATTCTATATGTATTGCTAGACCTTACTGTTAATGTGATACCACCATTTAGGTTATCTCATATAGTTATGATAGTACATACCGACTTTATTCATCAGGCATTGGCCAAATCAATAAAGTCAAACAGAAACTGCAAGTTTAAAAATATCAGTAGAACAGTTAAATAACAATAAAGAAGGCATCTCAATAATAACAACACAAACTATCTGTTACGATAAGACTAATTTAGCAGATATACTTAGTAGACTGTAACCAGACAATTACAAAACGACCAAACGATAACCGACTGAATAATCAGAACTACATCATCAAAGAGCTATATTATACAACCATCATTGTTCATTGAGTGTAACTGATACCCATCGGTCTTGGATCTCTGGATGGAATAAGAACAAATCAAGAGCAAGCAGCTTGTATATTAGTGTAATATATATATTTATTCTTGAATTAAAGTTGTAATTTTTCATATATATATATATACATCCTATGTAGTTGGGAAAATTTCAAACAATTTGTAATCAGAAGTGGACCTTCAATGATAGTGTGACAATACCAGTACAAATCCGAGAAGCAATGAATATTGACTGACAGTCCTCCATAGTCAAAGAAAGACAGGAGCTCAACAGCAATCAAGTTGACATTAAATATTAATAAAGTAGAATTTCATCGTCACCAATAAAGAAATTCACCTTGAAAACATTACCATCATTCACATATGATAATTAAGGAATATTGATTACACTTAAATACATGTAGAATTGAAATATTATATTTGTATGTCACTATTTTAGGATTACAGAATATACCATTTATTGTACATTTATTGGTTGAACATAATAATGTACACACATTCGGACATCACCTTTAATCTGGTACCATAGGTCACCGATAGATGTGAGAGAGAGTAATATTGTAATAGAGCGCTATTTGATTTTGATTGAAGATTATACAAGAATCACATACAAATCAATCAACTTATCAACTGATAATAGTAAAACAATATAAGAACATTATTATCTTAAAGTTGGAATTAAAAAGAAGTAACTAAGTTTATTAATGGAAATAAACGGAACTTGGCACAAACATTTCTACTTGATAGTAAGATGTTGTGGTATTTCATTCATGTGCTTGTAAACCATCCACATTCATTTCATGCATAACCTCGTAAACCATCCTAATTCATTTTTTCCATATACATGTAAATCAGAGGTTCCCAAACCACGGCCCGCGGGCCACTTGTGGCCCGCCAGCTGTCAGAAAGTGGCACGCGAGGCCTCGTTATTTAATATAATATACTCTCTTCATAAATCCGTTTGTATTTCCTAATGCCAAGCTCTGTCAATTACAGCAAAACCTTCAGCACGAAGTAATTGATTTGAAATGCAATGCTGCACTGAGATGTAAATTTCTGGAGCTGCCTGCTTCACCTTCAGCTAATCATGTGATTTCATTCTGGCGACTATTGCCTGTCGAACAATTTAAACACTTGCAGTCATTCGCCCAGATGTGCATTTGTCGTATTGGTTCAACTTACAGATGCGAGCAGTCATTTTCAGCACTGGCCGTAAAAAAAAAAAAAAAAACCAAGCAACGTTCCAGACTCACCGACAGTAACCTAGCTGCGCTTATGATAGATTTGTGCCCAGACATTGATAAACTGACATCTGAACTTAAGTAACTGGTTATGAAGAACAGTTACAAGTGTAAATTAATTACATTAATAGCGATTTTTGAAACTGATTATAAATTTATTGTTAAATGAACTTTTGATTTTAAACCAAATAATGACCGCAGTGTAGTACTGACACTGACTGTCTTTAAAGTTTTAGAATTTTGTTGACGAAAGTTAAGAAAGGTAAGAATTATATTGCACGACTTTTATAATTTTATAACGTTGTGGCATTAATGTGTGACATTATTAAGACTTATCTTCTGATATATAGGAATAAGTAGACTCATTTGGTTTGCCTTGTTACTTTATTTATTGAAACACCCTCATGTACTTCTTTGTGTGTGCGTGCGCTTGCGCGCACAAGCTCACACAACAACAGATGAAAGGCATCTGTAGTCAAAACGACCAAATATACCTCATGATAGTAAAAACAACCAACTATACCTCATGAAAAACCAACCCAAATATAAACAACTAATTAAAACAACTATTAAAAGAAACCCTACAGCTTGTGTGTAATATTACCATAATACTCTTGATTCAATACAAAACAAAATTCAAACATCTTTAGTCTAAAGCAAGGGTCACCAAACTACAGCCCGTGGGCCAGATTCGGCCTGCGATATCATTTCATTTGGCCCACCGACAGTACTCGAACTTGCTAAATATAACGTATGGAACACGAGACGTTGTAATACAATTTAAATGTAAACGTTAAGTTTAGAATAATAGGAGATCCTCCTGGCTGCAATGTGCCTTAAATTTACTATTTTCAATTATTAATTATTGTATCTAGATTCTGGGAAGGTTAACCTGGTCAACAAATGCCCGCAGAATTCGGATGTGTCCGCCTAACGGCGAAAGAATGCAGCTCTGCTGTAAACAGGCACAACGCAATCACGTCCAAAAAATCTCTCAGGATGAATACAGAAAAAGAAGAGGTATTTAGATTTTCTTGTTTATTGTAATGTTTACTTATTTCACGCCATCCCAAATCCTTCCCCGGGTCGTGGTAGCGCCGCCTACACTCTGACATTACCACGGTTTCCATGGTAACACACACATGCATCCACACACGCACGCACGCACACACACGCAGCTGTCCATCCCCCAGATGCTGTCCGGCTGTCAACACGGGTCCGATGCTCCAGAAATATTTACTTCTTTTTGCCAGTCATCCATTTTATAGGTATGTAACAAGGATTTCTTTGTTTGATAGTGATAGGTAAGTGAACTACAAGTGTGATAATAAAGGCAATAAAGTAGCAACATAGCATAAAAATGCCATAGAGGCCTCGTGTTATTATGAAAAATAGTGCTTAAGATGGGAGAACGAGGAAACCCGTTTACAGATGGCAACTTCATCAAAGAGTATAATGATAGAGGCAGCAAATGACGTGTGTCCTGAGAAAGCCAATTTGTTTGGAACTATCAGCCTTTCGGCAAGTTCAGTTGTGCGAAGAACAGAAGAACTTGGAGAGAACGTAGTGCAAAAGATACGTGAGAAACCTAAAAACTTGTTGTGGTATTCTCTGGTGCTGGATGAGTCTACTGATCTCTCGAGTACGGCACAACTTCTCATGTTCATTCGTGGTGTCAATTCGGACTTTCAGATAACAGAAGAGTTGGCATCCGTTTGCAGCATGCATGTAACAACAACTACAAAAGACATTTTCATAGAAGTGCAAAACGTTTTATAATACTATAACCTTCAGTGGAATCAGCTTCGAGGTGTTACAGTTAATGGAGGAAAAAACATGGCTGGAGTGAGGAAGAGTCTGATGGGGCATATCAAGACTCAGTTGGAAGATTTGCAAATTCCAAGCTCTCTGTTCATACACTGCATCATACATCAGCAAGCACTCTCTGGGAAAAACTTAGATATTTCTTGTGTACTAAAACCAGTCATTTCTGCTGTGAACTTCATTCGGGGACATGCACTCAATCACCATCAGTTCCAGGCTTTTCTTGAAGAAATTGATTCTGAATTCTGTAACTTGCCTTATCACACACCAGTGAGGTGGCTCAGCTGCAGTAAAGTTCTGTTTTGTTTTTACAAGCTCCGAAACGAAATAAATGTTTTCCTCACTGAAAAAGATAGAGCTGATTAACAGCTTTCAAATCCTACCTGGCTGTCAAAGTTGTCATTTTTGGTCGACATCACATCCCACATGAATGAACTGAATTTGAAACTTCAGGGAAAGGATAACCTTGTCTGTGATCTCTATAGAATCATCAAAGGATTTCGAAGAAAGCTGTCATTGTTTGAAGCACAACTGGAAGGAGAAAACTTTTATAATTTTCACTCTTTCAAAGAGTTTTGCGCTACAATCGCCGAAGATGTCAACCTAGATTTTTCAAAAAACATTATTCGTGACTTGAAGAAGCATAGTTTGGAGAGATTTTCAGATCTTGACAGAATTGAGAGTGACATTGTTCTGTTCCAGAATCCGTTTTATTGTAACCTTGTTGATGTGCCAGTTGAACTACAGTTGGAGCTCACTGATTTGCAAGCAAATGACTCGTTGAAAGAGAAGCACAGAGAAGAAAAACTTGTTGAATTTTACCACTGCATACCTGATATTGAGTTTCTGAAACTGAAGAAATTTGCTGCTGGTATAGCATTAGTGTTTGGAACAATTTATGTCTGTGAGCAAACATTTTCAAAAATGAAGTGTATGTAGCCAGCACATTGAACGAGATTGACTGATGAACATCCAAAAGCAATTCTCTTGATCGGATGCAGCATTACCAAATCAAACATTGATGATATCTTGAAAGCCAAATGTTAGTTTCACAAATCTCACTAACCTTTTTTGCAGCTTAGTTTCTGAGATTCGGATATGTGCACACGATGTCTGATGTAACTATCTTTTTGCTTACGTCGCCTTATTTGATAACTTTTTTTTTAGTAAATAAATATGTTGGATGTTTTGTTTTTTGTGTGCATTACATGCCACTCACCCATGATTAACTTAGTATTTCATATTTTTCCCCAGAGCTTTCGTTCTGGCTTGCAAGTATTGTTAAAGTTTCTAAACGACCAGCACCCATACCATAACGTAAAACACCAGTGCAACACGGCCTACTGCCAAATCGCACGCAGCTGTGTTTCGAACGCGGGTACATGGGATTACGAACTGCGTCCGTAAGACCTTCACCACGGAGACCGGCGCAAGTATTGTACAGATTTAGTATGCGGCCCGCGCTCGTCATTTTGCCAGTTATCCGGCCCGCTGTGAAAAAAGTTGGTGACCCCTGGTCTAAAGCAATGTAACAATTGTTAAAAAGGGAAAAAATGAAAATGAAATTATACCTATAAAATAAAAGGCAGTATTTATAACCATAAAATTTGAATGTTTAAAGAGTAAAGCTAAAAATTTGAAGGTAATTAATTTACCGAATGCAGGGCTTTAGCTACAGTTTTAAAATGACCAGCTAACAACGCTGCAATGAAATCCTTGAATAAAATATAACAACATAGTTTACAATTTTTACTGATGTACAAATAAACAGTCATATGGTTCAAGAACAATTTCATAAATTAAAACTAATTCTTCGTCTTCTGCCCTCTATCGTCATTGAGGCATAAGTCCTCAACCAACTTTGTCCCGTCTTTTGCTATCTCCTGCAGATCCCTCGAAGTAGGCGAAGAACAATGTGGATTTGTAGAAGGCAAGGGTACAGTAAATGCTGTATATATGCTAAGAACATTAATCAAACACTCTATAGAAGTAAACAAAGACCTACAGTTTGCTTTATTGACTACACAAATGCATTTGATAGGGTGAGACATGTCAACATGATAAGGATGCTTGTAGATCTACAAATTGATGGGAAAGACCTTAGACTCATAAAAACATATATTGGAAACAACAAACTGCCATAAGGATTGATAATGAAGTAGGTCAATATCAGCCTATTAAGAGAGGTGTGAGACAGGGATGTGTAATGTCTCCAGATCTGTTTTCCCTGTACAGTGAAAATATAATTAAAGGAATCATCATTGGAGAAAACGTTAAATAACATTATTTATGTGGATGATACAGTATCGATTGCAGACAATGAGCAAGATCTCCACAATTTAGAAGATGCCGTTGTTGCACACAGTGAACAACTAGGGTTAGAATTAAATTGTAAGAAGACACAAATTATGGTCGTCACTAGGAAGAAGGAAATACCACAATGTAATATACAAGTATAATAATATCAGTAAATATATAAATAAGTATAATATACAACAATAAAAGGGGAAGGATACAAGGAGATCCACCACTGTTACACGTTTGTCTACTCTGGAATGGAACAGCAAGAAAGGGCAAGATACAGTGTGGGAATAGTCATTGAACCATAGCTAGCAAGAGGAATACTAGAAATAAAATATATATCAGAAAGAATCATAACAGTGAGAATAAAAGAACAAACAATTACAACATATGCACAAATATAAGCACCATGTAATACAAATAATAGTGAACAAAAATGCAAGGAATTCTATGAAGACATCCATGACGTCCTAAATAAAATAGATAAGCAGGACAACATCATAGTTATTGGAGACTTCAATGCAAGACTAGGACACAACAGAGCGGGCATAGAAAAACATCTTGGAGCATTTGGAGACCAACATAATGAAAGAAATGATAACGGAAGTAGAATGATAGAACTATGCAGCCAACACAACCTCTATATAACAAACACATTCTATAAACACATTCTGTAGAATAGGTTTTCTATTATTAAATGCATGTTGAGTATGAGATCTCTTGTTCCTCCCATCCAGCTTGAACAACGTTAATTTCTTCTTCCATTTTCTTACGAAGTCTTTTCATTATGATTTTTAGTAGAATTTTCCTTGCACGACTGATCAGGGCAACAGTTCTATTGTTGGTGCCTTATTTCAGGTTGCCATTTTTTGGTATTGGAATGAAGATAGTTCTCTTCCAATCTTTTGACCATATATCATATTTCCATATCATTTTATATAATGCGTGATAGATGTGTATACTTTCTTCACCTCCTGCTTTAATTAGTTCGGCTGGTATCTCATCACATCCTGGTGATTTACCATTCTTCAGGTTCTTTATTGCCCATGAAATTTCATCTAAAGAATGATCCTGCTTAATATTTTCCCAGGAATTGACTATAACATTATTTATCTACAATTTATCTCTGATAAGATAAGGGATTTTAATCTATTGAAAGTTAAACACAAAAACATCCTAGGCCTGAGCACTACTTGGCTATTGCCTGGTTCTAGGCTACACTTCAGTGGACCCTAGGTGTCCAATGTGTTGTCTTTACTATATATATATATATATATATATATATATATATATATATATATATATATATATATATATATATTGCTTACCTCTAAATGCATCCTTTATTACTCCAAGGTTGTGTAATTAGTTTCACTAGAAGACACTAAGAAGTCAGCGATAATCTCCCTTTATGTAAGTTATGAACACAAACGCGCGGGCTCACGCACGCACACAGATATATTTATATATAAGAGATTTTCAAAATGAAACTGGATTTTTGAAACATTGGTGCAGGTAAGTGGGTCTGCAGGCTAGCTAATTCATAAATGTGTACCAAGGACATTTACATAAAATATAATAATAGCGGGATCACAGTCCAACTGTTATTTTTTAATGTACTTCTGGTAAAGTGAAGGCACAGAGAAGAGAATCAGAGACAGAGATGTATAATGTGGGGAGTATATGGAAGGAGCTGCAGGAAGTGGCAAAAAAAATAGGTGTGTGCCACAGGATATGGCAAAAGATAGGAGGGCTTGGCATGAGTTGATTGATGGAATGCTAAATTTTGGATACAGACAGTAGAAGAAAAAGAATACTAAAAGAGGTGGTGGTGACCTAGCTCAGACAAGTTTCTTGTATTTACAAAAAAGTATCTAAATACTCATTTATTTTTTATAAATATTACATTTTATGCTAATAGTATAAACTAAACCATGGAACAAGTACAACAGGAATATCAGCCGAGATCCCTTCTTCCGTTATTGCTTCAATCTCTTTATCTTGACAATGTACAGGTGTGGGTACTTGCATTATGATTCCCAACGGTCTTTCTCCTATTGTTTAACTGCACTTCAAAGCCAGCTTTAATATACCATAATATACTGCTGATAATATTGTCCCAATATGCCACTGCTGCATGTGTCACTTCAGTTTGTTCCATGTGTCATCCTTAGATCTGGCCAACACAAAACTGAGAAAAGGCCAGACAGACACATAATCAGGCTGCTACTGGTACCATTAGTTTCAGGACTCTTTGCTGACTGTTGCAGATGGGGACAAAGCACATATGAGAATGTCCCGAGAGCTGTAATGTCAGTTCTTGACTCAACTCAACCCATCCTTGGGAATACAGATTCATGAATGTGCTGTACTGTTGAAATTTCATTGCACCTTTAGAGCTGGATTGGACAAAAGTCAGCTTCTTTGAGTCAGCCAGACAGTCTCTGTAACAACCTTTGATATCCCTCAGTTACTGACATTATTGCTGGGATGAAACCTTTTTACTCTTGCTCTATCCTGTTCACCATGGAAAGTGGCTTCTATTTGACATCAATGCACATCTGCTTCCACGGCTTGTCTTTGGTGACAGGACTTTAGGCAACATTTTTCATCTCCAGTGTTCCTCTGATGTGGTCATAGACATCTGCCATGTTGTAGGATTTACCGATATGGCACACAGCCCATACTTGACAGAACAGTTGGCTGGTCTTCATGAGACAGTAAAAGTTGGCTCTTTCACTGTTGTTGATGAATGAGTAAGATTTAAGTTGGGAAGGTGTTTTTCAGGCAGAGTTATGTGACATAAGTCATTTTACTGCTTCAATTTGTTCCATTGATTGTTATGGTTGTTCCAATGCCAGCAAGCAGCTCTTTCAGCAGTCTTATCAAGCCATTTAAGTGCCTGAGTTCTCAACTGTTCTATCAATTCCAGATGTTTAAGCACAACCTATGCAGAAGTAGGCACAAGATCTCTTTCACCTCTATGGCAATGAGTCCCCTGCCTCAGACTGAAGACCAAAACATTATTTTGCCAATTGAAAGTGTGTTGTGCCTTGATTCATACAGGACTGTCAGCTCAATCACTGCTATGTAGCGAGTGAATGAGAAGCACCTAACAATGTTTGGATATTCTCTGAGATTTGCAGATTGTGTCAAGGCATACCTGATGACTCTGCAGATCTACTGTCATCTCCCAGAGTTTTGTGCTACTGAGGACAGATAGTTGATATTATCTTCTGTTTTCTGCCCAGATTTGAGGAAGTAGACTGGCATGGTTCTGGCAAGGGTTTTCCTATTTACTTGCAGCCTTGTTACCTTCACTATGGCAGCTTGTTCAACAATTATCATGTCGGGGCACCACATTTATCTGCCTTGCCCAAAGGATACATTGCATAGGGACAACACGTGCAAGTCTGCTGCACTCGACAAAGTGAACAACAGGAATCTATAGACTGTCCCTATTTGCAATTGATGGTAGGACATTTATCAATGCTCTGACCATGAAGCTGAGCCATAATGATGCCATGCATCGCATGTCATTTCATGTTAGGGAACTTTGCAAGGCACCCATCCCATAATATCCACTGTTGTGATTGTTCTCTGCTTCACAGATCTCCTACACCACCAGGTCTTTGCATTTTCAGGTCAATACTTTGAACCACCAACAGACATTCCTTTGTCCAAATCCCCGCCTGTTAGAATCATTTTAGTTTGTCACTTCTTTCTGATTTAGTGATTCCTAAGCATACTAGATTACATTACACTGCTGACATTCTACTTCCTTTCCATTCTTAGCATTAGTTGGCAGTTATGAACAGTTTGGTCTGTCTCTCATAGCTCTATCACAATCCTAAAATTTCCAGCATTAAAAAAAAGCAAACTGGTAGTATTAGCCAAAACACTGAAAATTGATTTTTCTTAAAACTGCAGATGAGCTTGACTACATTTAAAACTAGGTTACTATGAATAAATACTGCATAAATACTCATGACACATGACTCACAAAAAGAAAACAAAACAAAAAAGACAGGACACTGAGCCCCAGAGAGTAGACTGCCACATGTGACTGAAAAGTCCCAAGTCACAGACAGTGGAGAATATAGCTAAGTAATGATGACTTGACTCAAGAACTAACAAAAGATATTAAGTCTGTCTTCTACACCTTATAGAATTGGAATACATCAAAATAAACTATTGCAAATGTGCACAGTAGTAATGTAACTTCAATATTCTAGGTATCATTTATGATCAAACTTACAATACTTACACTGCCAACTATAGGCATCTCAACAGTTCCCCATGTATCAGCACCCCAATGGACAAGACCACTGCAGAAGTCAGCTGTGACAATTCCAAGTACTAAAACAAAAATACCCAATTTAATTGACACAAAACAACAGCCCATATGTCTAGTTTATTTTAGTTTAGTCGATGGATCAACACCACGGCACACGGGTGTAACCCATAAGTGCTCCGTTCTACTGCTAACGCAAGCCTGAGTATGGAGAAACTCAGCTCAGTGCACAAACTCTGTAGCACCTGCGAGGATCCTGAAATACTTTGGGTAGATTTTTAACTAAAAATTTTGCCCGGGCAGGCCGTTAGGCTACTCTTTTTCGATTTCTAACTGCCAAAGGAATTTTTACGTGTGCAACAATACACACTGGCATCCGATCTCACTACCTAGAGACCAGGGGAAATTTTGCTACTAGAAGTCCAGCAGAAAAATTCCCGGCCCTCACCGAGGCTTGAACCCGGGACCTCCAGCACTCAAGGTGAGCACCATACCTCGAGACTACTCATCCCCCTACATCACATGCCCACATATCTTCTCATCATTTTCAAAAAGATGTAATTAGCATATATTATGTACCCACACCTCTTCTAAAAATATGAACTGTCAAGTTATTAACAGATGGCTGTAATTTTTAAAGTAGCAAATGACCATATGTACTTAAACCTCACTGTAACTGACTGACTGATCGACTAGAATTAACAACATTGCACTCAGAGACGCCATTATGTGACTGTCTCTTAGGTGGTGAAATGTAAATTTTACTGTAATCTTATTTCAATGCATGCTACTGATATGTCTGCCCTATAAAGATAGTGTAAAAGTTGTATGACATTCCAGGCATCATGTCAACTTATAATCGGTTCTACCCAATGCACATTCCAGGATTCAATAATGATTCTGCTGTATGCATATACACGTGGACACATATTCATGCAAATACAGCTAGACGCACGGGTGGTGGGATAGGGGTATCCCCTATCAAAGGAAAAGTAAGGTGCCTCCTTCCCTCCGCTAGCCTACGGGACACCCTTAGGCAAGGTGGAGTATCCATTTAGCCCCCCAAAACAGGGTAACGTGAAGCAACATGAGCAGGTGGTGGATCGGAATTGGGAGCAGCCGACAGATAGTAGTTGGTTATGGTTTCAAGTCAGTGACGGTGGACAAAGGATCTCTTATTAGAGACAATGGCTATGGTCATCTGATCAGTATGGTCACTGCCAGGAAGGAAGAATGGTAGACTTCCCGCCCTATTGATTTCCGGGCAGAGGCTTGTCAGCCTTGGTTGGTTATCTCCTCTAAGAGAGGAAACTAAATCTCAAACCTACGCTGCCTTGCGAGTATACCCAGATGGGAAAGGCTTTGGGAGTAAACCCTGGAGACAAATCCAAAGATGGAGTCCCTAAGGCAGTACCGTGTTGTAAACAACATAGTTCTGGCAACTCCTGTGATGGCACCGATGCCAAGTTGCACTGGCTACAGCCTTTCCCCTGGTCAACATTGGTGAGAGAGGGAACTTGCTACTGAGAAACAGCTGGTTCTTCGCATTTTATTGCCAGGTTTGTGCCTGGAGAGATCACTTCAGCACCATGCAACAGCTGTGAAACAACACGGTAAGTAGCAGTCACCAGTTATAAGTCTTAATGCTCAATTGGCGTAGAGCAAAGTGTCAGAGGTTGCTTCCCACGGTGGGAGAGATCATTGTATCTCACTAGACAGCCATGACTCATCCGCTCCTGAGGGTGTGTGGAGCTTAGAGACAAAATCCGGACACATGGACCGCAATTTATACACCTAGCAAAAAGAAAAAACCAAACAACCAGCCCTAAGGCTGGGAACATGGAACGTAAGAACGATGACCCTTGGCATCTCAGATGATCTAAATGAGATTGTCAATGCCAGTAAAACAGCAGTGATAGACAATGAACTACTCAGACTGGGGATAGACATTGTTGCCCTGCAAGAGACCAGACTCTCAGAATCTGGAAACATCAAGGAGAGGGACTTCACTTTCTACTGGTATGGCAAGCCGTGCGGAGAGACCAGGGAGCATGGAGTTGGCTTCACTATCAAAAACAAGCTGCTAAAATCCATAATACCACCAAGTGATGGCACTGAAAGAATACTGAAACTCCAATTCTAGATAGAAGCAAGCCCAGTTAGTATTATGAGCGCTTCTTCTATGCACATCTTCTCCTCAAGGCAGATTTGAATGACCCGAAGTCAACATAAAAAAAGATGCCTTCAAGAACATTCAGAGAGTAGTACAGCAGAAATTTCGGCACATGCGGGACTCCTGGCTGAGCAGCAAAGCTGATGAAATTCAAGGCTTTGCTGACAGACATGATATGAAAAACTTCTACGACTCACTGAAAGCGGTCTATGGTCCTACATCACCAGGCACAGCTCCCCTCCTCAGTGCAGATGGGGTAACATTGGTCACCGATAAGAAAGACATCCTTCAGCGCTGGGCAGAACATTTCAGCAACATCTTAAATGCAACCTCCTTCTTCAATGAAGAAACCATCAACTGCGTTCCTCGAGTTCCCATCAATGATACACTTGATGACCTGCCAACCATAGTGGAAGTAAACAAAGCCATCCAGCAACTCTCCAGCGGCAAGGCACCTGGTCCGGACTCCATCCCGGCAGAGATATACAAGGCAGGTCGGCCGGTCCTAACAGATCAGCTTCACGAAGTCTTTACAAACATATGGGTGAACGACACCATGCCACAAGATTTCAAGGACGCGTCAATAGTCCACTTTTACAAACAAAAAGGAACCGCCAATCCTGTGACAACCACTGAGGCATCTCCTTGCTTTCAATTGCAGGGAAGATACTCGCCAGAATTCTTCTCAATCGCCTCACGGCCCAACTCGATCAAGGTCTTCTTCCCGAGAGCCAGTGTGGCTTCAGAAAAGAACGTGGAATTGATGACATGATTTTCGCTGCAAGAGAAATGTCAGGAACAGAACTGCGAAATGTTCTCCACTTTCATTGACCTTACCAAGGCTTTTGATACAGTCAGTAGAGAATGACTGTGGAAGATTATGGCAAAAAATGGCTGTCCACGAAAGTTTGTCCAAATAGTGCGGCTATTTCATGATGGCAAGAGTACAGGAAAATGGTGAACTGTCTGAGCCCTTTCCTGTCACTAATGGAGTGAAACAAGGATGTGTCCTGGCACCAACACTGTTCAGACTCATGTTTTCAGCTATGTTGACGAATGCCTTCGAGAACAATGACGTTGGAATAGACATCAACTACCGCATGGATGGAAAGTTATTCAATCTCAGAAGGCTGAAAGCTAAAACCAAAATTGACAGCTACACCGTCAGAGAGCTCCTGTTTGCTGATGATTGCGCTCTATACGCCAACTCAGAGGCGGACATGCAACATAATGTTTCAGCTTTCTCACATGCCTGTGCAAACTTTGGGCTCAATATCAATTTGGAGAAAACTGTAGTTATGTACCAGCCAGCCCCAGGGAATAATCACACTGTGCCGAATATCAAAGTGAATGGTCATAGTCTAAGTGTTGTGGACAAATTCACCTATCTTGGCAGCACTGTGTCACAAGCTGCCACAATTGATGATGAAGTGAATGCAAGAATCTCCAAGGCCAGCACGGCCTTTGGCAGACTGTACAAGAATGTATGGGACAGAAATGGAATAAGCCTGCAAACAAAGCTGAAAGTCTACAAAGCAGTTGTATTATCCACACTGCTATATGCTTGTGAAACCTGGACTGTTTATCAGCGACAAGCTAGGAAATTAAACCACTTCCACACAGTCTGCCTTAGGAAGTTACTGAAGATTAAATGGCAAGACAAGATCCCAGACACTGAAGTCCTAGAAAGAGCGTCCATGCCCAGTATCCACACTCTACTAATGAAGAATCAGATTCGCTGGGCTGGTCACTTGACTCGCATGCCAGATCACAGGCTCCCAAAACGAATTTTTTACGGTGAGTTGCGTTGTGGTAAACGCTCCCAAGGCGGCCAGAGGAAACGCTTTAAAGACACTCTGAAAATCTCACTGAATGCTTTTGGAATTAATCATGACACCTGGGAGACTGCAGCCAGAGACCGAAATTCGTGGCGTACATCATTACGCAAGAGTGCAGTCACTTGTGAGGCAACCAGGACTGCAAGAGCTGTGAAGAAAAGACAGAACAGAAAAACCACTGCAGAAAATCCTCCTCCAGAAACGTCAATCATTCTTTGTCCACATTGTCAAAGAACATTTCGAGCCAAAATAGGCCTTATCAGCCATCTTAGAACTCACGGCTCCACACTTTCAACCCCACTGGATGAAATGAATGGTCATCATCATTCTTGATGGACAAACAACAACAACATTATGAGCGCTTACGCTCCAACACTAACTGCAGCATCAAAATCTAAAGATAAGTTTTATGATGACCTTAGCAAAGTGGTCAGTGAAACACCAGAGAAGCAACATTTTTTTATTCTGGGGGATTTCAATGCTAAGGTTGGCACCGACCACAAATCTTGGCTTTCATGTCTAGGACAGTTTGGCATTCGGAAGATCAATGGAATTCTTCAGCCATCATAATCTGTGAGTGACTGGAGAGCACTGTCAGAGAAGAATCTCTGGAAGCCATTCAACAACAGTCCACCATGCATGCCCTGGATGATAGCATCAAGCAAGCTGTCGGTCCATCAAAAAATAAGATGGCCTCTTTACAATCAATAGAGGGGTAATCATAACAGATTGAGCGAAACAAATGGATCGCTGAGTAGAACATTACTCAGAGCTATACTCAGTGGAGAACACTGTCAGAGAAGAAGCTCTGGAAGCCATTCAACAACAGTCCACCATGCAAGACCTGGATGAATATCCATGCCTCACAGAAATCAGCAAAGCACTAGACACACTCAAATTCGGCAAGGCACCAGGAAAAGACAGTATTCCACCTGAAATTTTAATATGTGGCAAAGAAACAATCATCCCAGAACTCTATGCAATACTTCAGCTCTGCTGGAAAGAAAAATCAGTATCACAAGATATGAGGGACGCAAACATTGTTACCATTTATAAAAACAAAGGTGACAGAAGCGACTGCAACAACTATCAGAATATCCCTCCTCAGCATTACAGGCAAAATTTTCACTAGAGTAATCCTAAAAAGATTACACATTCTTGCTGAATCTACCCTGAATCACAATGTGAAGTTAGACCCAACAGGTCCACCATCGATATGATTTTCTCATTCATGCAGCTCCAGGAGAAATGCAGAGAACAGAGGAAGCCATTATATATTGCCTTCATCGATCTCACCAAGGCATTTGACCTCGTGAGCAGAGACGGCCTTTTCAAGATCCTTGAGAAGGTAGGATGTCCACCCAACCTGCTAAGTCTTGTGAAATTGTTTCACAAAAACATGCAGGGGATAATTTTATTCGATGGCTCAACATCCCAGTCATTCAGCATCAGCAGTGGAGCAGAGCAGTGCTGCATGCTTGTTCCTACACTTTTTGGTATCTTCTTCGCCATTCTCTTAAGGCAGGCATTTGGGACTGCCACTGAAGGCATATGCCTCCATGCAAGATTTGATGGTAAACTTTTTATCCCATCAAGACTCAAGGCAAAAACCAAAATAAAATGAAAGTGCATAAGAGAACTACAGATGATGCAGCACTGACTACTCATGCAGCAGAAGATCTGCAACGGCTCATAGATCGTTTTGCAGCCGCCTGCAAAGACTTTGGCTCACCATCAGCCTAAGTAAAACACAGGTGATGGAACAAGATTCTGGGGCGCCTCCATCAATCAAACTTTCTTATTACGAATTGAAGGTTGTCCATGAGTTTGCGTATTTGCGGTCGACAATATCAGATAATCTTTCCTTAGAGATAGAAATCGGCAGACGCATTGAAAAGGCAACCACAACACTTTCCAGGCTAAAAGAGTTTGGGAGAATAACAGACTAACAGAACATACAAAAGTTCAAGTATATAAAGCTTGTGGTTGTTAGCACACTACTCTATGGGTCTAAATCCTGGACATTGTACTCACAACAGGAAAAAAGTTGAATTCCTTCCATATGAGATGTCTGAGACGTATCCTGGGCATATTGTGGAAAGACCACATAACAAACACATGCTTGAAAGAGCGGATATTACCATAGTGCACTCCCTCCTAAAGCAGAGACGCCTCCGGTGGCTGGGCCATTATCTCGAATGGAGGATGATTGCATTCCCAAAGATCTCCTATACTGAGAACTAGCCATAGGGAAGAGGCCAACTGGAAGACCCCAAATGCGATTTAAAGATGTGTGTAAACAAGATATGAAAACCCTTGGCATAGATCCAGACACGTGGGAAAGAGTTGCAACAGACATATGTTCCTGGAGAAGAGATGTACGAAACAGACCGGTGCTCTTTGAGCGCAATCTGATCCAACAAACTGAGGATAGGAGGGACAAGCATAAAATGCAGTCACTTACTGCAGGACCAGCTCGTCTTACTCTTACAGATGTGGAAACTGTGACAGAGATTGTTATTCTTGCATTGGACTATACAGTCACGAGCGGTGCTGTCAGGTGCCTCCCCAGCAGCACAACTCTATAGTCCTACAGGACTGAAAGAGGCCTACTACTACTACAGCTAGAAAGAATGTTTGATGCTGGTTCGAGCATTATAGGTCACCAGGAGGACACTCCTGGTCCCCAAGGTCCTTTTAGCATGCCTAGAGGCATATTGCACATGATTCTAGCTCCATATTTTTATAGACCAATTATCACAAAGAGTGATGTGGTCTATATCAAGTTGGCCATCTTTACTTTAAAAAATATTTTCCTGTACCTATATTAGACTGGGTCAACCGTGCAGCCTAGGTCAATTTTAAAAACCTACCTCGATGCAAATTCGATTCAATGATCACCAGGCCATCAGGGAAGGGAGACAGGAGACAGAGACGGTAACGCGGGCATGCGCACGCACGCTAGGGTTGCCAGATTGGCCTTTTTAACGCCAAATCTGATAAATCTGGCTTTTAATAACAGGTTTGGAGTCAAAATATCAGTCTGGCGTTTTTCTTGGCTTTTTAAAAAAAATTGTAAAGGCATAATAATCTTATATATAAATTAGGATGTGCGTATTTGCGTATTTATGTATCTCTGTATGTATGTATGTCCTTTATGCGCTCGCGAACGGCCCATCCGATTGAGATGAAATTTTCTACACGTCTTCCTTTCATTCCAGAGCAGCCAACTGTCGTATTTTTTTTTTCTTCTTCCTCCTCCTCCCTCTCCCAAAATACGTACGTCCAGGAAATGGTCTTCTACATAGACACTTCTCTCTGAGGTCCGCGATAACATATTAACCTGGTGGGATGGCAATCAATCATCCTACTACCTCCTCCCTTCTCCTCCTCCTCCCCTCCTCCCTCTCCCTCTTCCTCCTCACTCCTCCTCCTCACTCTTCTTCCTCCTCCCTCTACCTCCTCCCTCCTCCTCCTTCTTCCTTCTCCTCCCTTTTCCTCCCTCCTCATCCTCCCTCTACCTCCTCCTCCTTCCTCCACATCCCTCCTCCTCCTCTCCCCTCCTCCTCCTACCCTCTCCCCCTCCCCCCTCTACCTCCTCCTTCTTCCATCCTCCTCCTCCCTCTTCCTCCTCCTCCTACCTCCTCACTTCTCCTCCTCCCTTTTCCTTTCTCCTATTCCTCCCTCTACCTCCTCCCTCCTCCTCCGTCCTCCACATCCCTCCTCTTCCCTCTTCCTCCTCCTCCCTCCTCATCATTCCTCCTCCTTCTCCTCCCTCCTCCTTCTCCCTCCTCCTTCTACCTCTTCCTCTCTCCACCTCCTCTCTCCTCCTCATCCTCCTCCCTCTCCCTCCTCCTGCGTTCTCATCCTCCCTCCTCCTCCTCCTCCCCCTCCCTCCTCCTCTTCCCTCCCCCTTCCTCCTCCTCCCTCTTCCTCCCTCCTCCTCCTCCTCCTGCGTTCTCATCCTCCCTCCTCCTCCCTCTCCCTCCTCCTCCTCCCTCCTTCTCCATTCTTCTCCTCCTCTCCCCTCCTCCTCCTCCTACCCTCTTCCTCTCCTCCCTCTCCTCCTCCTACCCTCTTCCTCTCCTCCCTCTCCTCCTCCCTCTCCCTCCTCCATCCTCCTCCTCCCTCTTCCTCCTCCTTCTTCCATCCTCCTCCTCCCTCTTCCTCCTCCTTCTTCCTTCTCCTCCCTCTACCTCCTCCCTCTTCCTTCTCCTCCCTCCTCCTCCCTCTACCTCCTCACTCCTCCCTCTTCCCTCCTCCTCCTCCTTCTTCCATCCTCCTCCTCCCTCTTCCTCCTCCTTCTTCCTTCTCCTCCCTCCCCCTCCTCCTCCCTTTCCTTCCTCCCCTCCTCCTCCTCCTTCCTTCTTCTCCCTCTGCCTCCTCCTTCTCCTCCTCCCTCCTTCTCCATTCTTCTCCTCCTCTCCCCTCTTCCTCCTCCTACCCTCTTCCTCCTCCTACCTCTTACTTCTCCATCCTACTACCTCCTCCCTCCTCCCCCCTTCTCCTCCTCCTCATACCCTCTTCCTCTTCCCCTCCTCCCTCTCCCTCCTCTTCCTCCTCCCTCTTCCTGCTCCCTCTTCCTCCCTCCTCCTCCTTCTCCCTCTGCCTCCTCCCTCCTCCTCCTTCTTCCTTCCTCCTCCCTCTACCTCCTCCTCCCTCTTCCTCCTCCTCCTCCCTCCTCCCTCTACCTCCTCTTCCCTCCTCCTCCTCCCTCTACCTCCTCCTCCCTTCACATTCCTCCTCCTCCTGCTCCCTCCTCCTCCTAATCCCTCCTCCTCCCTCCTATTCCTCCCTACTCCTCCTGTCTCCGCCCTCCTCCTCCCTCCTCCACCTCCCTCCTCCATTTACCCAAGACAGACAGACAGTCAGACAGATAGTCGGGAACGGGATCTTATATGACTACTTATATGATTTAAATGAGATGCTCTCCACCATGGGCTGGACTGGGTCAGACAGACAGACAGATAGATAGATAGACAGACAGACAGACAGTCGGGAACGGGAACTTATATGACTACTTATATGAATTAAATGACATGCTCCCCATCAGGGTCTGGGCGAAGACGGGCTGGGTCAGACAGACAGACAGACAGACAGTCAGACAGACAGATAGTCGGTAACGGGAACGAGAACTTATATGACTACTTATATGAATTAAATGAGATGCTCCCCACCAGAGTCTGGGCGAAGCCGGACCGTGTCAGCTAGTTACCTATAAATAAGTAAGAAAACTGATGATAAAGTCAGATTAGCAGAGTTACAAATTGCTGTTTCATGGCCTGTCATAGTACCATACGCATCATCAATCACTAAGATATAATGGTAGCCCATGGATGTGGCAGCACTCTTGGTCAGATAAAATTGCACCGAACGAAGTGCATATCACTAATAAGAAATGTTATTTCACCATCTTTAAAATCTGATCTAATTCTAGATCTGCACAACAAAAAGTATACACTCATCCTTTATGAGTCCACTGATGTCAGGACCCAAAAGTAGTTGTGCAATTTTAGTTAGAAACCTCAGCGATAAAGAAATGAAATTATTACTAGTTGTCTAGGTTTGATTCCAGTTCATGAGGCTACAGGAGAGAATATATTTAATTTGATTAACAATGAAATTGAAAAATGTAATCAAACATTAAAAAATTGCATTGGTTTTGCATCAGATGGTGCTTCCAATATGGTTGGATGCAACAATTCAATTTGGTCCAGAATGACAGATGCAATCATGATGTTATCTCCTTCATGTGTTCAGTACAAGTGTGTTTGCCATTCATTAGCATTGTGCATCAAACATGCAGAGTCAAAACTACCTTCAAACATTGGATTTTTGCTGACAAAAATACCAAATTGGTTTAGACATAGCAATCTAAGACGAGAAGCATTTAAAGATTTATTCAAAATTATGAACTCATCGACATAATTTCAGCAAGCTAGAACTGTACCACTTCCTTTTGAGAAAATTTCTTCTCGCTGGCTTGTTCCGGGAAAAGTAATGTTTAAAATTCTAATGAATTGGGAAGAACTCAAGGCTTATTATATTTCTGCTGAATTAGCAAATTATGACACTAAATTTAAGTAACAACTTATAAAGGAAATGCTTCTAGATCAAAGAAACTACCTTTATTTTCATTTTGCAATCCCTATTGTGCAGGAAGTTGAAAGGTTAAATAGCCTTTTTCAGAAAAGTAAGGTAGATTCTCACGCATTACATGAAGAACTATTTTTGCATTATAAGTGTCTGAATAGTAGGATTTACGATACCAATAATAAGAAAAAAGATATTTATAATGTTGATGTTGGCATCAAATTCCTGTCAGAGTGTGATAACTACATTCAGAAAAGTTCTGATACGAAAATTAATTGCTAACAAGAGGTCTTAGATCTCAAAGAAAGATGCTTATCCATGCTAGAAGAAGCACTTGATCAAATTAGAAAGTGGCTTCCTTCGGCAAGAAATATATTTAAAGATCTAACCAATTTTAACCCTGGAATAATCTTAAACCAGGCTTCTAGACCACTATTTTCGAAATTGCCCTTTTTGCATTTGGTTGAAGAAAATCACACTATTATTGAAGAGCAGTACAGAAAATTGCCTTTTATAGTTTGGAAGGAAGAAGAACAATTTAAAGAAAATGGACTGCCCTAAGATACAGAGCAGTTCAGGTAAGGAGTCATGAAACATCCCCAATTTAAAGAGCCTGCTTCTTACTTGCTTAATAACACCTATTAGCAATGCTGTAGTGGAGAGTATGTTCTCTATTTCAACATGCATAAAAACCAAAGCAAGGAATAGACTTCAGCAGTCTGTCTTAGACGCAATTATTAGAATTAGAGCAGAACTATTATCTTCAAACAAGTGCTGTAAGGAATTTGTTGCGTCATCCAAAATGTTGAATTATTTCAAAGCTGAAATTTTATTTTCTAAGGAATCCTATACTGAATTTTTCATCAAATGAAGAGGAATACTTATTTGAAGAAGAGGTTTTCATGCAATGTAAATATATTTTTAATAGATATTTTTATTGGGTTGTGTTGTTTTTTTTAAAATTTAATGACTTGGCTTTATTTGATCACAGTGATCTGGTATCCTTGACGCACGCACGCACACACACACACAAGAGAAAATAAAATTCCTGTTACTTATTTAAAGTGTATGGAAATAAGATATACTATGCACTACAACATCTACTAAAATCAAAGGCGCTATCTCGTAACACCAAAATCACAATATACAAAACACTGATCAGACCAGTTGTGCTGTATGGCTCTGAAACCTGGAGTACAACGAAAGGAGACGAAGCCTTGTTACAAACCTTTGAGAACAAAATTTTAAGACGCATCTTTGGACCCATTAGGGATACACAAAGTGGAGAGTGGAAAAGAAGAAGTAACAAAGACATTTATGATCTGTTTAAGTCCCCGCTAATCACTGGTATCATGAAGGCTAATAGACTACAATGGCTGGGGCATATAGAAAGAATGGAAGATAATAGGGAAACAAAACTCGCTTACACTCAGGAAATAAATGACCGTAGACCCCGAGGTAGACCAAGAAGGCGGTGGAGAGATAATACATGTACAGACCTACAAGCACTTGGAATCAACGACTGGCAAGAGAAGGTCCACCAGAGAGACGAATGGAGACGGATTGTATTTGCAGCAAAGAACCTCAATGGCTCGGAACGCTGAAGAAGAAGAAGAAGAAGAAGAAGTATGGAAGAGTATGGACAATACTCATTAAGGGGTCGTGAGGATCAAGTAGTTTGCACATGCTCAACAGCATTTTAAAAAATGGCTGCCCCACTATCGACTTGAACTGTGAAAGAACAATGAGGTGTTATTTGTGTTTTCTGATAAGAGGATGTGAAACTTTATGACATCTACAGAAGAATGATGGATCAGTTTGGAGACAGCTGTTTGAACATTATGAACCAGAGTGTAAGAGGTAGTCAATGTAGTGGAAGCACCAGTTGTCTCCGGCTAAGAAAATAATTCAAGTTGCAGGAATCTGCTGGGAAGATTATGATGACTTCTTTTGGGATATCAAGGGCCCTATATTGGCACATTTCCAGGAAAGAGATGAAAATGACTAGTGCTCGATGCAGTGATATGCTAGTGAACAAACTGAAGTCCAAGATATGATCAAAATGCCGGGGCACTTCTCTCAAAAGAAGTACTGTTGCTGCATGACACCGTCAGCCCTAAAATGGCTGCATATACAGTGGATACATTGTGTGCTTTAAAATTTGAGATCTTGAAATATCCAGCATAGAGTCCAGTCTTGGCGTTATAGAACTTGCACTTGTTTGGACCCTTGAAAGTACATTTGTGGGAGGTTTGCAGACAATAAGATAATGGAGATGGAGACAAATTGGTTTAAGTCTACATTTAAAAAAAAACATTTATCCTAGACAGCATCAACAAGCTAGTGGACAGGTGAACCAAGTGTGCTGCCAAAGAGGGGAACTATGTGAAAAACAAAGCACACATTTCTGATTCGCAATATTGGAAAAAAGTTGTTAATAAAATTCCAGTTACTTAATAACTTTCATTTGCATATAACATGGGAAGGATGGAGAAGGAAAAAGGGGATAGATGTCAGATTAAAGAATGATGGATGTTAATTCCTGCTGGATAGAGAATGCCCAACCTATGAATGAGAGAATGCCCAAAGGTCTGAATGACAAATTGCTATGCTTTACATCTAGTGTGGTTACATTTGGAAGTACCCTTTCCTTCTCCATAAAGTACTTCTTGTACAGCACTGTGTCTTTTCCTCACCTCCAGATTCACTATAATAGTAGTTCTCTCCATAAGCTCAATAAATGTAATTTTGTGATACATCTTAGCTATTTTTTCTGAACAGGCACCGACTATTGCATGCATGTAATTTATTAGTAATTATTTATGTCATTCTCCATGTTTCTAATTTATTTAATGATATGAAGTAAATATTCTAAGTTTAAGTCAAGCTTTAACGTCTTACCTAAATTCCTAAGTTACCTAAATATATGCAGATTCCACCAACATCTTGAAGCGGTTTCACTTAGTGTAATCAGGTCAACGTTTGCATGGTTTATTCTAATTATCTGTGTCTTTCCTGTATGAATAAATATTTAAACCCAGATGTTGTTTTACTTCTTGTCAATCAATCAATCAATCATGTGCCATGCCGGAAAGCGTGGGCGGTCATGATTCGCCATTTCACTCGATCACCAGAGTCGTGGACTTCTTGTCAAGCATGCATAATTTATCTTGCATCTAGTTTCAACTGTGAGGATAGGAGGACAAGGTTTCAGCAGTCTAGATCATTGAACTGTCCTGTCAGAGTCCACTAAATGCCATTTCTGGAAGTAATAATTACTGCTGTCTTTCTACAGGCCACCTTCCTTTGGCAGCTTCACCAGATATTTTTCTCTCCAGCCTGCGAGTATTTCTTTAGTCTCCTAGATTACTAAATAATTTGTGTAGTAACGCCATTGAGGTGTTTACATCAGCTTTAATAGCTTCTACTGGGACACCTTCTGGACCAACAGTTTCCCCATCCTTCAGGTGTTTAATAACTTTAATTTTTTAGAACTATATGTGGGGATGGCAAATTGGATAATATCAAGCAAGACATAAGAAGATTGAATATTAACATTTTAGGTTTATGTGAAACCAGATGGAAAGGAATGGGTATGACAACATCTGAGGATGCACAATGTAACAAACTATCGTCTGTCAAGACGGCAATGTGTCGGTAACTACTACTTTCATTCTCTGGAAACAAAATTGTCCACGTCTGCAATGTTGTCTCTTGTACAAGTGTATGTCTGTTTATGTTTAACAAAACCAATTAAAAAGTATCATTGCAATGACAAAAGAAAACAAAAACCACAAAGAGGTATAAGAAACTGAGCATCTCATTATTGTGACAAGCGTTTTATTCAATTTCTGTAAATAATAACACAAGCCAACTTACAGGCACACAGAAGGATCATATGCCATTGAGCAGGGTCAAAATATACGATCAAGTAGACGAAATTGATGAACAGAAGGAATAGGCTCACAAAAAGGCATACTGTCTCTTGACACCTTTTACCTGAAGAAAAAAAGAAAACAAAAATTATAACTTGTTCAACCTACCTAGTTTAGTTTAGTCAACATATCAACATCATGGCACACAGGATTAACCCATAAGTGCTCCATTCTACGCCTAACTCAAGCCTGAGTCTGGAGAATCTCAGCTCAGTGCACGAACTCCGTAGCACTGGCGAGGATCCTGAAATACTTTGGGTAGATTCTTAAGGCGATGTGCGGTAGTAAAAACATCATTTTTTTGTCAATTTGGCTATTTTTGGAATAGTTCATTTTAGACACCTTATCATGTCTTCTATCAGATTCGGTACTTGTTTTTGTTTAAAAACTGTTATTTTAATGCAATATTCATATTTTACTGAACCCACCCTAGGTGTCAAATTGTCTACTTATTGAAAATTGTTGCGAAATTGATAGTTTTCAAACCCTAGCAATGATATCTCGGGAACACGCTATACGCACGTGTCAGATATCATTGGAAACATCACGATCTTCCGTAACTGTTCGTGAAACTCTGAGTTCGTCTAATCTGACTTTTCTGTGTACCACCGTTTATTTCGTATCTCTAATCTTCAGAAACTTCCATATATGGAACTCGGTAAGACACGGAACACGGTTTCCAAAATGGCGGCTTCGTGTTGTTTACACTTCGCGACGTGCTGAACGTTAATTGTTGACGACAGATTGACACGCATTGAAATATGCCTCGTTCAAAGAAATTTAACATCCAGTCATCTACTCAACGTAAGAAATCTCTTAAGCAGCGAAAAGCCTATCAGAACGTCGTAAATGGTACAGACAATTCTGAAACTACTGAAAGCGACCCAGCTAAAGTGCACATGCCACTTCTTCCAATTCCAAGTGTTTTGACAGTGAATCTGAATGAATCAGTGCTGGTTCCAAATGTTGCTGTATGTAGCTGGGGCGCATTGTTGAGGTGAGCGCCCAACATTGCTTAAATACCCCAATGGCTCGTGAATACATAACCTCTGCAGCAAAAGTTCAACTCCTGGCCTTCACGTGGCGGAACTGTTTTAACTAACAGGAGAAGGGGCGACGGCGAGTTTCTGGCGCCGAAAAATAACCAGCATGCTCTAGCTGTGTATGCACGTACATGCATGTGCAGACACGTGTGTGCGCGCGTACACATCTACACTCGAGTGAAACCAGTCTGCTTTAGCAAAGAAAGGTGCTGAAGACGGAGGCAACCAGCCAGGAGGCGCACCACAGAAATCAGGATGCGGCGCAATCACGCAAAATGGAATATGTCGACTACTGCTAACTGTTATGGTGCTCGCTTTGCTTTGGACCGCCACGCAGGTGCAGTGCCGGGCCCTATGTCTCAAAAGGGTCCAACCCCAACTACTGGAGGTCCTTCTCAGATGTCCTGTGGAGCCAGGGGACATGAGAATAGGATGACTGGCCATAATAAACAAAGACTTAAAATAATGCACTGGAATGTGGAGGGAGTCAGCAAAAAAAAAAAAAAAAAGGATTAGAAAACATCTTGGACCAAGAAAAAGTAAGCATATGTTGCTTGCAAGAAACTCACCTAAACGAAAATATAGCCTTCAAAATCAGAGGCTACCAGTGTTACCGATCTGACTGAAAGGACAGGTGAAAAGGTGGGATACTGACCCTTGTAAAAAATAACATCATTGCTTCCCAAATCAAAGTCTACATGGAAGGGGCTGAGTATCAGACACTTAAACTTAAGACAGGTAATACAGACCTACATCTGATCAATTACTACTGTCCAAGTGACTGCCCACAGGCACTGGACACACTACCATTAAAAGAAAAAATGATTGTATGTGGCGATTTCAACAGCCACACACAGAGCTGGGGCTATGATCACATGGACCAGAGAGGAGAGAGACTGGAAGACTGGCAGGATGAGAATAGATTCATCTTAACAAGCCGTTCGACCCACATACTTTCTACTCGAGATCATGGCACACTACAACTACACCTAACCTGGCTTTTCATTCACCAGAAATGGAGTGGAACATTACACGAATTGTTGGGAAACAACTTGGTGGCAGTGACCATCGGCCAGTCTTTCTAACCGTAGAAAATGAGCTTGTAAGTGAAAGCAGCACCCTCTCGAGGTGGAACTACAAGAAAGCAGACTGGGCTATGTACAAGCATCGCACCAGCATACTGGTTAGAAACCTGAACACTGAGAAAGACATAAATAAAGTAGTTGAAGAGTTTAGGAAATGCATACTACAGGCAGCGCGAGAAACAGTACCAAGAGGAGCACGTAAACAATATAAAACCTACTAGAGTAGTGAACCGGAACACTTGCATAACGATGTGGAAGTGTGTAGAAAGCAAGCAGAGGCCACATCCAGCCAAGAGCACCACAATAAATTCCAGCACGCAAAAGCCAAATTTCAAAGGGCCAAGCTGCAGGCTAGACGCAAAAGCTGGCAGGAGAAAACGGAGTCTCTGAACTTTGAAAAAGACACAAGGAAATTGTGGAAGCTAATAAAACAACTTAACGATGAGAGCACAGGGCGAAACTCAAAAATTGCACCACATAAAGATGGAAACATCTCAACAAGAAAGCAAGCAGCTGACCATTTTGCGGACTCATTTGCACAAGATAACAATATCAAAATTAGTCCAGAGAAACAACAAGAGATTCGAGAGAAACGACATCAAACAGGACAGAAGGAAATAGTACATGACGTTCTGGAGGCATCCATCACAATCAGCGAAGTGGAGCTAGTCATATCAAAACTGAAAATGAAAAGTCACCAGGAGCGGATGGTATCTCCAATGAAATGATCAGGAACCTAGGAACAGAGGCCAAAGCAAAGCTGTTGCAGATCTTCAATAACAGCTGTACCTTAGGCAGTGTACCACAAGCCTGGAGAGAAGCAATCATGATAACCCTCCTAAAATCAGGGAAAGATAGTTCCATTGCCTCTAGATAGAGACCAATTAGCCTCACCAGCTGTCTCTCCAAAACACTAGAGCGCATCAGCAATCACAGACTGCAGTGGTACATTGAAAGTAAAAACATCCTTGTGCCACAGCAGGCTGGCTTTAGGCAGTGCTTCCCTATGGAAGATTAGACAACCTACCTCTCAAGAAATTTAGGATGCATTCCAAGAGAAGAAGCTGGTGCTTGCGGCATGGATAGATCTAAAGAAAGCCTTTGACAAAGTCTTGAAAGAAGGTGTGATGAAGAAACTGAGAAACTGCAAAGTCAATGGAAGAATTTACAAATGGGTGAAAGCATACTTGCACAACAGAAGAGCCCGAGTACAGATAGACGGACTTAAGAGCAAGAAAGTACTACTGCGTCACAGTGTTCCCCAGGGCGGAGTCTTGTCCCCCACACTTTTTCTAATCTTCATCAATGATCTTGTTGCTAATCTACCGCATGGAATTAAAGGGGCAATGTACGCCGATGACCTGGTTTTATGGAGCACAAATGAACATGCATCAGTGGCCACCAAATTGGTACAAAGAGCTGTAGATACATTTGCTGCATGGGCAAATAGATGGTGTGTCAGCATAAACACTGACAAGTGCAGCACCACTCTATTTACCCTCTCTTCAAAACAAAAGGCAGGGATCATCCAGATAAATGGAACACCCCTAAGAGAAGATAAAGAACCAACATACCTTGGAGTAACATTTGATGGCAGGCTGACATGGAGAAAGCACATCAACAAAGCAGTAGCAAAAGCCAGAAGGAAAATAGCCATCCTGAGAAAGCTAAGTGGAACCACATGGGGAGCCAGTGGGAAAATACTTAGCAAAGTTTACCAACAGAGCATACGACCACACCTGGAATATGGGTCAACTGCGTGGTGTTCAGCATCAAAAACGCTACAAGATCTGGACAAGGTGCAAAATCAAGCACTTAGAGTCACCACAGGAGGGATGAGATCAACCCCTGTAGTGGAAATGGAGAAGATGGGGAGGACACAAGCATTGAGTGAGCGCAGAGATACGAAAACGCTAATACAAGCAGAAAAGTTCCTCAGCTTGCCAGGCCACCCTATGAAGAACAGATTTGAAAACCTAGCTATGGGGTGGTTGAAAAGAAGTAGTTTTATCTACCAGGCCAAACGACTCTGCAGAGAAACCACCGATCTGCCCACAGTTAGTATCCCCCTAACAATTATTCCAGAGCAAACTCCATGGAAAGATGAGCATAGACCATCATTACAAATCCAGACAAATGTGAGAGGAATATTTGACAAGGAAGAACAGAACAGTGTGCAGCGCAGAACAGCCACTCTCAGCTTCCTTGATGAAGAACACCCACAGGACCTCTGGATCCGAGCCTACACAGATAGGTCGGCACAAAATGCTGTTCAAAATGGAGGGGCGGGAGTGTACATAGAATACCCAAATAATACTATGGACACAGCCAGAGTACCGACAGGAAAGTACTACCATAACTATGATGCTGAAATTGAGGCAATCAAGTTAGCAACAGAGAAATTACTAAATACCAGCAATGGTACACAAACTGTGGTGCTACTGACAGATGCAAAATCAGTACTCGAGGCGCTCCTGTCTGGGAAATTGCCAGTACTAAGGACACTACTTTCTGAACTTAGCAGTCAGCATAAGGTCACCATACAGTGGATACCACCCCACTGTGGAGTACCCGGAAACGACTGAGCTGATCAATTGGCTAAGGAAGGAGCCAAAGAAGAACAGCCTGATGTGCCTGTTACATACCACCAAAAGAAAAGAATGATCAAATCAGTCAGAAAGCCACCAAAACCTGCTCAAGATGACTACCACATTATGGACAGACCAGAACAAGTCATTATTCTGCGCCTCAGAACAGGACACAATAGATTACGCAACCACATGTATACAAAATTCAAGATTGGTGAAACAGCCATGTGCACATGTGGATTGGCCTTGCAGACAGCAGAGCACATACTCCAAGACTGCCCAAAATATAACATATCTAGGCAAACCTTCTGGCCTAGAGAGACGACAGTGGAAGATAAACTCTATGGACCACTGTGTGAACTGAAAAAGACAGTTGAATTCATACAAGAGACAACATTGCAGATATAGACATATTTCAAGCGAACGAAAGAAGAAGAATCAGTGCTATTGTGTTCTTCTCAAAGTTGTGGAAGTGATTTTTTTATTACCTGAAGCCAATTTAAAAGAGATACGTATAAATACACGACATCCACTAGTAGCAAGTATGCTTCTGGTGACGACAATGGATATCAAAAACGGGAACAAAGAGCAATAATTGATTGTTCAGAAATTGAGGCAATAATCAAAATGTTATGTTGTCCAGTTTGTAAAAATGCTAGTCTTATTTTGAAAACTGACAGCAAGAAAGCCAAAGGATTAGCTGTGTATGCAGAGGTTTACTGCTCTTGTTGTGAAGAAGTAGTGTGTGAAAGATACCTATCTGCAAGAAGTAATGATGGGGATAGATCTTTTGTTGTCAACAGCCAGTCAGTATATTCAGCATTAGTTTGTGGGATGGGTGCAACAACATTCAATAATTTTTGTGAAAACATGAACCTGCAAGGTCTTCATCACAAAACATTTCACAGCAAAGCGAATAAACTATATTCAAAGATAGAAGATCTGAAGGACACTGTTTTCTCTCAAACCGTAAAGTATGTTCGACAGGCTCATGCACAACAGTCAGGCATAACTCTACATGACAATGAGGTGCTAGATATTAGTGTCAGCTTTGATGGCACTTGGCTGACTAGAGGCCACACATACCACATTGGAGTTGGCTGTGCAGTGGATGTTCTTACAGGACTCTGCATAGATGCCCATGTTATGTCCGCTGCATAGATGCCCATGTTATGTCCACATATTGCCAGGTGTGTGAAACCACTGGTAAGACACTTTCCAGGGACAAACCAGATGAATTTGCAGCATGCAAGGCAGAACATCTTCTAAACTGTTATAACAATTTCACAGGATCTGCTGGAATGATGGAGGTGAAGGCTGCAAGGGTGCTGTGGCAACGGTCTGTGGCCCGTCATAAACTTCGTTACACATCAATACTTTCTGATGGTGACACCAAAACATTTGCGGAGTTTACCAAGCTCAAACCATATGGGGATGACATTCAGATAGACAAAGAGGAGTGTATCAACCATGTCAGTAAACGCCTTGGAACAGCACGTCGCAATGTTGTTGCCGACTGCCGAAAGCAAGGTGTGACCCTAGGAGGACGCGGTAAAGGTCAGCTTACACAAAATGCCATCCATAGGCTGACAATTTATTACAATAGAGTCATAAGAAACAACACAAGTGTAGAGTCCATGAGGAAAAGTGTTATGGCTTCACTGCATCACTGTTTTTCAACAGACAAAAGTCCACATCATGAAATGTGCCCAAGTGGAGAGCAATCTTGGTTTTTTTTTTTCAATCCGCCCTGGCTAAGCATCAGGTCCCGGGTGCTCATGACAAGATGTTACACACATGGCTCAACCGTGACAAGCTTGAGAAATATCTGTTGCCAATTTATGAAAGGCTGTCTGACACTAAACTACTTAGTAGATGTGTGTCAGGACAAATTCAGAATTCAAATCAGTGTTTACATAGCTTGATATGGGTTCAATGTACTAAAGACAACTTTGCCTCTCGCAAGCGCGTTCAGTTTGCAGTTGTAACTGCAGCAAGAGAGTTCAACTTTGGAGCTGCTGCTGCCCAAGACACTGACAAGTTTTATGGACTTTCTACGGGCCTGCATATGCAGAGACTAGGAACATTTAGGATGCAGAAGAAAGTAAGAAATAGTCTGAAGTACAAGAAGGACAAAGAAACCAAAACCAACTGTACGAGCGGCCAAACTGTACGAGCGGCCAAACTGAAGAGACTAGGTGAGCTGCATGCCCTGGAGGGAGGTCCTGCATATGCAGCAGGACTATTTTAACTGCCAGGTACAGTTGTAAACTGTTTTTCTGTGTAAAAAAGTTATTCAAACATAAAAACCCAGTACCAGAGCGCTGTGTATCGGCTCTGCAAGTATGGAAGCCTCCTTGGATGGCGGGGAATGCCCATGGTCTGCCCCTGCCTTCCCTTGAGGGCTGACCAGGATGTCTTTGGCTGTTCTATATGGGCCAGCTGGGATGGGGGATAACACCACAACAGTGAGAGTCAAACATCCTAAGAAACCCCCGGGAAGGTTAACCTGGTCAACAAATGCCCGCAGAAGTCGGATGTGTCGGCCTAACGGCGCAAGAACACAGCTCTGCTGTAAACAGGCACAACGCAATCACGTCCTGAAAAAACTCTGGATGAACACAGAAGAAGAAGAAAACATAAAAATAACTTTAATTATATTAAAAACAACTAAAAAATAATTAGTTTTTTCCCGTTTTCTCATTTCACCAGTTTTTTATGCTTAGGTACAATTTTCTTTTAAACTATTAGTTAGATTGTAATGAAACTGTGCACAGATATTCTTCAATCTATTACTTACATCATGAGTAGAGCAATCTTTAATATTAAGCTTTAATTTTTGTGCAGCAGTAAAAAGAAAAAAAACAAAAGTCATTAAAAATGTCGTTAAATTTTTAAAATTATGAAGACAAAAAAATACCAAGAGATATCATTAAAATTTTCTACTAAACTTATAAAGTCTATTTATGTACACATAAAACATAGACGTTAGCCTGTACATTAAAAAATAACTATTTTAGAGGTACATTAAGAAGTTCAATATGCCGCTGTTTATCTTGGTTTCCATAGCAACCATTAAGTGCAAAGTCAATATGACAGTATTTTATCGATCAGCAGTCTTCAGTATCAAACCCTATACCATAACAGATTATAGAAATTAAGTATTATAAAAATTAATTATTTAGGGTTAGCATTGCCGTAACTCAAAATTTTGCCCGGGCACCGCCGTTTAGCTACTCTTTTTCGATTTCCAACTGCCAAGGGATTTTTTACGTGCGCAACAATACACACGGGCGTCCGATCTCACTACCCAGAGACCAGGGGAAATTTTGCTACTAGAAGTCCATGGGCTCCTAGGGCAACACATCATAAAATGGGTACCAGGAATTTTTCTGGAAAGTAAAAATGATTCTTATTCTATTTACCCGACCTGAGGTGCTAATCAGGCAAGATTTTATTGCAAAAAGTGGAGTTGAAAGAATGGCAGAGAAAGAAAGAATACAAGGGCTGTTTGGTATGGAACACAGAAATAAGAGTGGAGAGAAACTAATTTAATTTTGCCTACAAAACAGTCTTTCATTCACAAACACCACGTTTTGACAACATCCAAGAAATATTTGGACCTCATCCAACAGTTACTACAGGGACCAGACTGATTTTATCTAAGCACAGCAAAGATAGAGGATATGTATAATATTCACAAAGATCCTGCTAAATAGAAACAGCAACACACATAATGCACTCATCATCATCAAGTGCCATGCCGACTGGCGTAGGCGTTCATGGCTCCCCACAGATCTTGGTCTTTGGTTTTCTGGATTAACTCTGCCCTTGATATTCCTCCATGCCACAATCACAATCCATCCAGCATCAATTCTCTTGTATGACTCCCCACAGATCTTGGTCTTTGGTTTTCTGGATTAACTCTGCCCTTGATATTCCTCCATGCCACAATCGCAATCCATCCAGCATCAATTCTCTTGGTCCGCCTCTGCCTATCTTTCCAGTTGTTACAACGTTCTCCAATTCCTCTCTTCTCATCACATGACCAAAAAAAGCTGTTTGCCTCTCTCTTATTGTTGTAAATAATGTTCTAGTTTCATTAGCCTCTATCAGGCATTCATTGTTAGTTACTTTGGCAGTCCAAGGAATTCGCAACATTTGTCTCAGGAACAACATCTCTGTTGCTTCTAATTTATTCTTAATTTGTTCATTTACATTCCAAGATTCACAACCATACAGCAAAACAGATTCTATATAGCACCTCAGCTCTCTCCTTCTTACATTCAATGATAGTGACTTATTGCATAAGATATTCCTCTTTTTCTTAAACGCAGCATTTGCTTGTCCCATTCTGCTGTTAATCTCTGTTGTGCATCTTCCATCTGATGATATAAATGTCCCTAAAAATTTAAAACTATCCATTTGGTGAAGAATTTTCCCTTCTATCGCTATTTCACATTTGGGTGTCACCTGTTTCTTTGATACCACCATTATTACTGTTTTCTTGATATTTAAGGAGAGTACTTTCTTTGCACTCTCTGTTACTACAATGTCCAACAAATGTTGAAGATCTTTTGCATTATCCGCCATCAATACTGTGTCATCTGCATTATGTATCTCATCTCATCTCATCATGTTCCTCTTGTACCTTGCGGTGTCGAGGTGAAGTATAAACTTCGTGAGAGTGCCCGGTTATGGGCTTCGTATATCGACATTCCCATGGATTCTGTTATTCCCTCCGTCCAACGTTTACGTGGTCGGCCTCTTCCTCTGTTTCCATCTGGTCTGTACATCATTGCTTGTTGTGGCATGCTGTTGACTGGTAGCCTACTTGCATGGCCAAACCATTTGACCTGCTGCTTTCTAATAAAATCTAGAGCAGCTTTAACCCCCACTTTAGTCCTGATTTCTTCATTTCTGATCTTATCTCTTCTTGATACGTTGAGTATTCTTCTCAGGAACCTCATTTCTGTTGTTGTGATTTTTCTTTTCTCTTTTTCTGTCATTGTCCAGGTTTGGCATTGGTAGCACAGAGTTGGTAGGAAGATTGTGTTGTAAAGTGCTTTCTTAGTAGTTATTGATACATGTTTGTTCTTTAGTATTGGTGCCATTTGTCCAATGAGTTGATTATGTATATTATTTATATTATAACCTCCAAATATTATTCCTGACTTTTCTTTGATCACTCTCATTATTACTTCGCTATAAAGGGGGAAGAGATCCGGTGACAAAACACATCCCTGTCTTACTCCCAGCTTTATGTGTTCATAATTTCCTTCTTTATTTCCCACTTTAATTGCTATTTGGTTCCAGTAAATATTTTTTTTAAATTATTCAGAGATCTTTCCCATCAATGCTAATAGCTTCCAACATTTTAATCATTTCATCATGTTTTACTTTATCAAATGCCTTAGTATAATCTACGAAGCACAAATATATGTCTTTCTTTCTCTCTATTTATCTTTCTAATAGTGTCCGTAATGTATATATTGCATTGTACCTTTTCCTTCCACAAATCCATACTGTTCATCCTCAATTTCCATTTGTATTTTCTTTCTTGTTCTTCTCATTATAATTCTGAGTAGAAGTTTAGTGACATGATTTATGAGGTTAATCATACGAAAATCTTCACATTCAATTCTCCTGTGTGTGTGTTTTTTTTTTTGGGGTATAGCTATAAATACAGATTTCAACATATCACTCGGTAAATATCCACTGCTGTAAATATCATTCAACATTTTGGTTAATATATCTACTCTAAATTCTCCCATTACTTTTAATTCTTCTATTGTGATTCCATCTGGCCCAGCTGTTTTTCCTTTCTTCATATGCTTGATAGCGTCATCGACTTCTTTTAGAATAAGTGGACCTTCTAAGTTTCTTTTGTTACTTCTGCCCTTTCTCCATCATATAAGTCTCTTATATACTCATTCCACCTCTTCATTATATCATCTTCCTCCAATAATATCTTTCATGTTTTTGATTTTAAACACCCTGTATTTATTCTTATTTTTCTTCCTGTGAGCTCACTGATTTGTTGTGCATATTTTTTGCATCTGTTCATTTAACCAACTTTCTTTTGCCTTCACACATTTATTTCTGAATTCTTTAATTATCTCATATTCATGTTTATCATTTTTACTCTGTTTTCTTTTGGCCATCAACTGTAATATTTCTTCAGTCATCCAATTTTTCTTAGCCTTTTGGCTTCTCTCCGGTAATTCACTACTTTTGAGATATTGTATCATCTGAATAAAACAATATCTCCCAAGGCCTCAATTTTCTCCAACATAATGTTGTCTGGGCCAGATGTCTTTCCTTTCTTCATATAATGTGGTGTATCCTATTTGGATTGACAAGATACTACACATTGGTGATGAGAGCCTAGCAAGGCCGACACACCACAAACGTCCTGCTTCATCGATTGCACGGCACATGTTGGAAACCGGCTATGTGATAGATAGAGACGGTGCCTTTTGTGTGTTAATACACAAAGTAGTCGCTTGTTAAAGTTTGCAGAAGCCATAATGATTAATCTACATAGGCCAATTTTGTGCAAACAGAAAGCCATGTTAGTCAGTTTAAAATGACTGTGGTAGACAATTGACATTACTGTGCGAACATGTGTATATTTCAGCTTGAAGGATTTATCTAGTTATTTTACTTTATGTTGTGTGAATTCTGCAGTATGTACCTGATGAAATGCACCATAACATGCCGGGCAATAAATCGAGCAATCTATTGTTTGTATCTTCGTTATTCAAAAAGAGGCAAGTTGGCGATCCAGGCTCCTTCTGGTTTTCCCTGTATCATGTCATACTTCTTCTAGAAAAGTCTCCGGTCATCTTGGCTGGCTGAGTAATTCTTCTTTAATTATCTTTGAACTTGGTCAATGTTGGATTTTAAAGATAAAGCTTTCAATGAGCTGGGGTTGTCAGTTCCACACTAACCAACCCTCTGTAGTCACCTAGTTATGAATTGTATGGTAGGCTACAATGTTACTATTCTCTGCTGTCTCTCTCTCTCTCTCTCTCTGTTTACACAGGTGAGAGAAGTCTACATTTCTCTGAAATTAATGACTCGGATTTCAAAAACTACAAAATAATATAAGGTGAAGAAAGAGAGAGAGAGAGAGAGAGAGAGAGAGAGAGAGAGAGAGAGAGAGAGAGAGAGAGAGAGAGAGAGAGAGAGAGAGAGAGAGAGAGAGAGAGAGAGAGAGTACTTAACAGTGAGTGGCAGCCATATCACAAGGGATAGACCAGGATACTATTTGGTTCCCTTCTCTTTATCTAGCTCATGTATGGCTCCACGAATGCTGCTTGTGTATGGCAGTGGCCACACTACGGGCAACAGTCTTGGCTGACTGGCTAAAATACATGAGTGAAGTTGGGGTAATATCTTACTAAGGGAATGTCCATCCATTGTACACAAAAGACTGGGATGATGAACAAGGCAGATGAATCTACATAGATCAATGGCTTCGAAAGCGAAACAGCTGAGTGTGTGGCACAAATTAAGTGTGTTCCCAATAGTGAACATGGCTGGCCACCGTGGAAGAGATCTGAACCTCACCACGTAGTATCCCAGAGACAGCAATGAGATCACAACAAAAAGAAAACAGCGATACAGGTAATTCTTGGCCACGTGGAGATGAGCCAGTAGTAAATATGCTCTGGGAAGAAACAACTCCTATACTGAATAAGGAAAAGTGAAATTCTTTTGAAAGGGTGCATTCTGACAATATCTACCTGAAAAGTAGAAGAAACAGTCTAAGAATTGGTATGGAGAACGTATGCACGCAGTATCAAGCAGGGAAATATGACTACCTAATTTCAGAAGCAAAAAAACATGAATTTCGATATTTTAGGTGTATCAGAAACAAGATGGACAGATGCAGTTAAATAAGCAGAGACGACTACATATTCTTCTTCTACTTCTTTCGTTCGCATGAAATACGTCTATAACTGCAATGTTGCCTCTTGTATGAATTTAAATGTCTCTTTTAGTTCACTCAGACGTCCATAGAGTTTATCTTCCATTGTCGTCTCTCTAGGCCAGAAAGTTTGTCTACATATGTTTATTTTGGGCAGTCTCGGAGTGTATGCTTTGCTGTCTGCGACGCCAATCCACATGTGCACATGGCTGATTCAACAATCTTGAATTTTGTATACATGTGGTTGCGTAATCTATTGTGTCATTTCTGAGGCACAGAATAATGACTTGTTCTGGTCTGTCCATAACGTGGTAGTCGTCTTGAGCAGGTTTTGGTGGCTTTCTGACTGATTTAATCAATTTTCTCTTTTGGTGGTATGTAACGGGTACATCAGGCTGTTCTTCTTTTGCTCCTTCCTTAGCCAATCGATCGGCTCTGTTGTTTCCAGGTACTCCACAGTGGGATGGTATCCACCGTATGGTGACCTTATGCAACTGCTAAGTTCAGAAAGTAGTGTCCTTAGTACTGGCAATTTCCCAGACAGGAGCCCTCGAGTACTGATTTTGCATCCATCAATAGCACCACAAGCGTGTACCATGGCTGGTATTTAGTAATTTCTCTGTTGCTATCTTGATTGCCTCAATTTTAAAATCAGTTATTGCAGTACTTTCCTGTTGGTACTCTGGCTGTGTCACTAGTATTATTTGGGTTTTCTCTGTACACTCCCGCTCCTCCATTTCGAACAGCATTTTGTGCTGACTCATCTGTGTAGACTCGGATCCAGAGTTCCTGTGGTATTCTTCATTAAGGAAGCTGAGAGTGGCTGTTCTGCGCTGTACAGAGTTCTGTTCTTCCTTATCAAATTCTTCTTCTTCTTTCGTTCGCTTGAAATATGTCTATAACTGCAATGCTGTCTCTTGTATGAATTGAACTGTCTTTTTCAGTTCACACAGTGGTCCATAGAGTTTATCTTCCACTGTCGTCTCTCTAGGCCAGAAGGTTTGCCTAGATATGTTATATTTTGGGCAGTCTTGGAGTATGTGCTCTGCTGTCTGCAAGGCCAATCCACATGTGCACATGGCTGTTTCACCAATCTTGAATTTTGTATACATGTGGTTGCGTAATCTATTGTGCCCCGTTCTGAGGCGCAGAATAATGACTTGTTCTGGTCTGTCCATAACATGGTAGTCATCTTGAGCAGGTTTTGGTGGCTTTCTGACTGATTTGATCATTCTTTTCTTTTGGTGGTATGTAACGGGCACATCAGGCTGTTCTTCTTTGGCACCTTCCTTAGCCAATTGATCAGCTCTGTCGTTTCCGGGTACTCCACAGTGGGATGGTATCCACTGTATGGTGACCTTATGCTGACTGCTAAGTTCAGAAAGTAGTGTCCTTAGTACTGGCAATTTCCCAGACAGGAGCGCCTCGAGTACTGATTTTGCATCTGTCAATAGCACCACAGGTTGTGTACCATTGCTGGTATTTAGTAATTTCTCTGTTGCTATCTTGATTGCCTCAATTTCAGCATCGTAGTTATGGCAGTACTTTCCTGTCGGTACTCTAGCTGTGTCCCTGGTATTATTTGGGTATTCTATGTACACTCCCGCTCCTCCATTTCGAACAGCATTTTGTGCTGACCCATCTGTGTAGACTCGGATCCAGAGGTCCTGTGGGTATTCTTCATCAAGGAAGCTGAGAGTGGCTGTTCTGCGCTGCACACTGTTCTGTTCTTCCTTGTCAAATATTCCTCTCACTTTTGTCTGGATTTGTAATGATAGTCTATGCTCATCTTTCTATGGAGTTCACTCTGGAATAGTTGTTAGGGGGATACCAACTGTGGGCAGCTCGGTGGTTTCTCTGCAGAGTCGTTTGGCCTGGTAGATAAAACTACTTCTTTTCAACTGCCCCATAGCTAGGTTTTCAAATTTGCTCTTCATAGGGTGGCCTGGTAAGCTGAGGAACTTTTCTGCTTGTATTAGCGTTCTCGTATCTCTGCGCTCACTCAATGCTTGTGTCCTCCCCATCTTCTCCATCTCCACTATAGGGGTTGATCTCATCCCTCCTGTGGTGACTTTAAGTGCTTGATTTTGCACTTTGTCCAGCTCTTGTAGTGTGGTTTTTGATGCCGAACACCACGCAGTTGACCCGTATTCCAGGTGTAGTCATACACTCTGTTGATAAACTTTGCTAAGTATTTTCCCACTGGCTCCCCATGTGGTTCCACTTAGCTTTCTCAGGATGGCTATTTTCCTTCTGGCTTTTGCTACTGCTTTGTTGATGTGCTTTCTCCATGTCAGCCTGCCATCAAAAGTTACTCCAAGGTATGTTGGTTCTTTATCTTCTCTTAGGGGTGTTCCATTTATCTGGATGGTCCCTGCCTTTTGTTTTGAAGATAGGGTTAATAGAGTGGTGCTGCACTTGTCAGTGTTTATGCTGACACACCATCTATTTGCCCATGCAACAAATGTATCTACAGCTCTTTGTAGCAATCTGGTGGCCACTGATGCATGTTCATTTGTGCTCCATAGGTCATCGGCGTACATTGGCACTTTAATTCCATGCGGTAGATTAGCAACGAGATCATTGATGAAGATTAGAAAGAGTTTGGGGGACAAGACTCCGCCCTGGGGAACACCGTGACGCAGTAGTACTTTCTTGCTCTTGAGTCTGTCTATCTGTACTCAGGCTCTTCTGTTGTGCAAGTATGCTTTCACCCATTTATACATTCTTCCATTGACTTTGCAGTTTCTCAGTTTATTCATCAGACCTTCTTTCTAGACTGTCAAAGGCTTTCTTCAGATCTATCCATGCCACAAGCACCAGCTTCTTCTCTTGGAATGCATCCTCAATTTCTTGAGAGAGGTAGGTTGTCTGATCTTCCATAGAGTAGCACTGCCTAAAGCCAGCCTGCTGTGGCACAAGGATGTTTTTACTTTCAATGTACCACTGCAGTCTGTGATTGATGTTGCGCTCCAATGTTTTGCCGAGACAGCTGGTGAGGCTAATTGGTCTGTAGCTAGAGGCAATGGAACTATCTTTCCCTGATTTTAGGAGGGGTATCATGATTGCTTCTCTCCAGGCTTGTGGAACACTGTCTAAGGTCCAACTGTTATTGAAGATTTGCAACAGCTTTGCTTTGGCCTCTGTTCCTAGGTTCCTGATCATTTCATTGGAGATACCATCAGCTCCTGGTGACTTTCTCATTTTCAGTTTTGATATGGCTAGCTCCAGTTCACTGATTCTGATGGGTGCCTCCAGAACCTCATGTACTATTTCCTTCTGTCCTGTATGTTGCCGTTTCTCCCGAATCTCTTGTTGTTTCTCTGGACTAATTTTGATATTGTTATCTTGTGCTAATGAGTCCGCAAAATGGTCAGCTGCTTGCTTTCTTGTTAAGATGTTTCCATCTTTATGTAGTGCAATTTTTGAGTTTCTCCCTGTGCCCTCATCGTTAAGTTGTTTTATTAGCTTCCACAATTTCCTTGTGTCTTTTTCAAAGTTCAGAGACTCTGTTTTTTCCTGCCAGCTTTTCCGTCTAGCCTGCAGCTTGGCCCTTTGAAATTTTGCTTTTGCGTGCTGGAATTTATTGTGGTGCTCTTGGCTGGGTGTGGCCTCTGCTTGCTTTCTACACACTTCCACATCATTATGCAACTGTTCCAGTTCACTACTCCGGTAGGGTTTATATTGTTTACTGGCTCCTCTTGGTACTGTTTCTTGTGCTGCCTGTAGTATGCATTTCCCAAACTCTTCAATTACTTTATGTCTTTCTCAGTGTTCAGGTTTCTAACCAGTGTGATGGCGCGATGCTTGTACATTGCCCAGTCTGCTTTCTTGTAGTTACACCTCGAGAGGGTGCTGCTTTCACTTACAAGCTCATTTTCTACGGTTAGAAAGACTGGCCAATGGTCGCTGCCACCAAGTTGTTTCCCAACAATTCGTGTAATGTTCCACTCCAGGTCTAGTGAATGAAAAGTCAGGTCAGGTTTAGTTGTAATGTGCCATGATCTCGAGTTGAAAGTATGTGGGTCAGATGGTTTGATAATCAAGATGAATCTATTCTCATCTTGCCAGTCTTCCAGTCTCTCTCCTCTCTGGTCCATGTGATCATAGCCCCAGCTCTGCGAATGGCTGTTGAAATCGCTACACACAATCATTTTTTTCTTTTAATGGTAGTGTGTCCAGTGCCTATGGATGGTCATTTGGACAGTAGTAATTGATCAGATGTAGGTCTGTATCTTAAGTTTAAGTGTCTGATACTCAGCCTCTTCCATGTAAACTTCAATTTGGGAAGCAGTGATGCTATTTTTTTTTTACAAGGGTCAGTATCCCACCCTTTCCCCCGTCTTTTCGGTCAGATCGGTAACACTGGTAGCCTCTAATTTTAAAGGCTATATTTTCGTTGAGGTGAGTATTGGGTATTGTATGCAAGGTACTCACCCCAACTCTGTGCCCCCGGCTACGTAACAGCAACATTTGGAACCGACTACATATTCATTAACTCAGGAGGAGATCATTATGAGAGAGGAGTAGGAAGTTTAGTAAAAAGAAATTTAGAGAAAATATTTGTGGATTCTGGGCTCATAAAGATAGGATGATACTACTCAAAAGACCTTTCAAAATAATAATTCTTCAGATGTATGGTCCAACAACTGATTATAGTGATGAACAGCTAGGAGAATATTATGAAGACCTACAACAAACACTGAAAGTTGTAAAATCATCTGAGGTCCTAATTGTCATGGGAGACATGAACGAAAAGGTTGGAAAAACTAAATATAAGCATATAGTAGTAGGGCAATATGGTTTGGGAAACAGAAACGACAGAGGAGACCGGCTGACACAGTTCTGTGAAGAAAACAATCTTATTGTTTGTAACACATTTTCCCAACATAATCCTAGGAAACTATACATGGAAAAGCCCTGGAGATAGAACTAGAAACCAAACTGACTAAATGATGATTAGAAATAGATTTAAAAACAATGTTAAAAATGCCAAAACATACCCTGGTGCTGATATCAACTCTGACCACAACCCTGTGGTCGTAAATTTACAAATAAAACTCAAAAACACAGAATAAAGACATCAAAGACACCTCAAATAGATATATAAGCATTGAAATAACCTGGTTGAAGTAAAAAATAAATATGATAAGCTAATTGTTGAATGTATGGAACAATATAGACATGAAAATCCTGAGGATAAAATACAAAATGGGAATGTGTAAAAACCAGTATACAGATGGCAAATACCACCTTACCAGAGAAAGTAAATAAGAAAAAGAAATTATGGAGAACCGATGAAATCTTGAGCAAAATGGCTCAAAGAAAGAAAGCAAAGAACACTCCAGAATATATATTAATAGACAGAGAAATACTCACATATGCAGAGTAGCCAAAGAAGAGTGGTTGCAGAAACAATGCAAAGAAACAGAGGATCTAGAAATAAAACAACTAGAAAGAATTGTATGAAAATATAAAAACATTTACAAAAAAGAAAAATAATATAACAGGCAATGGTTGTATCAGAGGAAGAAAATTTAGAAATTGTAATTGATATTACCAACATAATAAAAAGATGGACAGAATATACAAAAGATTTATTCTGGGACAGCAGGACCAATAAACCAACATTGTATAATACTCAAGATGGACCAAACATACTAAAGACTGAAGTAGAGAATGCTATTAAAAAGATTAAAGAAGGAAAGGCTGCTGGTCCTGACAAGATAACAACATAGATGATAACATCCTTATCCAGCTTTGGCATTGATATTATCACAGAATTATGTAATGATATATATAATTCTGGGTACATCCCCAAGGATTTGAAAACATCCATTTTCATTACATTGCCTAAGAAGCCAAGAGCTGTTGATTGTGAGGATTACAGAACTATGAGCTTAATGTGCCATATAACTAAGGTACTACTACAAGAAATAATTCAAAATTAAAATAGAAGGCGAAGTAGCTGAAGAACGATTTGGGTTCCACAAAAACAGCGGCACCAGAGAAGCAATAATCTGTTTGGATGTTTATTGAAAAATATACAGAAATTCAGAATATATGTTTATTTCATAGACTACAAGAAAGCTTTTGACAGAGTACAACATGAACAATTAATTACATGCCTTCAAGATATAGGAGTAGACAGAAAGGACATCAGACTTATTAGTAACTTGTACTGGGAACAAATGGCGTCAATTAGATGTGGAAATAATTATTTGTCGCCTATAGAGATAAAAAAAAAGGAGTACGGCAAGGATGTATGTTGTCACCAAGTCTCTTCAACTTATACACAAAACAAATTTTTAAACAAGACGAACTACCTGGACTTAACATCACTGGAAAAATCATAAACAATCTTAGGTATGCAGACAATACCGTGTTACTAGCAGAAAGCGAGCAAAAGTTACAAAACCTAATGGAACAAGTAAACAGATATAGTGCAGAATGTAGCTTAGATATTAATATTTTAAAAAAAATGATAATTAGCAGTGGAAAGGAAAGGTCATCAATGAACATCTCAGTAAATGGGGAGATACTAGAACAAGTAACAAGTTTCTCCTATCTTGGACATGTAATAACAGATGATGGTAGAAGTGAAATTGAAATAAAAAAGAGAAGAGGAATGGCCAAAAATGCTTTCAGCAGCATTAAATCAGTATTAACATCTAGAGAGATAAACAACGCATTAAAAATTAAAATTCTCAAATGTTGCGTGTATTCAACACTACTGTATGACACGGAAGCCTGGATATTGAACAAGCAACTAGAAAGTTGAATAGAGGCCCTGGAGATATGAATATACAGAAGAATATGTTGTATTTCATGGAAACAAAAACAATCAAATACAGAGGTTTTAGAAAAACCGGGAATAAAAAGAGAGTTGATGAAAGAAAAAAAAAAGCGGCAAGTGAAATATTTTGGCCACGTTAAAAGACATAATACTCTTATAAAAATCATACTGGAGGGCAAGGTTAAGAGCAAGCAAGCAAGAGGTAGACAATGATACAAGTGGGAAGATGACACCAAGAGATAGACGAACATCAATCTGACATAATGTACAGTCAGGGCGAGAGACAGACTGTGTTGGAGATCCATTGCAGCCAACCTTCATTGTTCGCTTCGCAAAGGCCTTTTTGTGAAAAGCGGTATTAACAATCGGCATAAAGGAGAAAGGGCAGAAGAAACTTTTATGGCTGTCAAAATGATGAGTAATGTATTCTGAACAATAAGTATTTCTGCATACATTAAAATATGCTGCCACTGTATCATATGGAACAACATAAAAACAATATTTGGACATTGAAATCTGTTGCTAATTTTTTGTCACTGATCATGGTAATTAACTTTGATTGATGTTCTGTGCTTCAGCACAATTTTAAGTGCATACATGTTTAGTGCATTTCTAAACAGTTCCATATCATTTTCTAAGAACCCCTAATGGTGGAAATGGATCTTATACATTCATTTTGTTAAATGTTAGATGTGGAAACTCATGTCTGCTGTAACTACTAAACTAGCCATTACCATTATTTGATACTTACTTGAGTTATCTAACAATGCACACCACATGAGTAAATTTTTCTTACTCTGAAACTGATCAGAAAGTCACACCACATGAGTCAATTTTTCTTACTCTGAAACTGATCAGAAAGTTTGTCTCACTTTGCATATATCATTTACACAGTAGATTATAGCATCACATGTATTCTCTCTCTCTGTAATGTGTTGCATTATACTAGTTGCAGTGATTTGCATGTTTATGTGTAGCATGCAAGAACATGTTCACATCTCTCATTATGCACACATATTTCACAGACTGGCAAAGTCACATTTGTTAAAACTAGCATTGATATTCTGATTGAGAAGCCTCTTACAAAATTGTTCCGTTATTGACATATTAACTTCAGTTCCCATTTGTAAATGCAACATCTGAATTTAATAGAGAAATTATCAGACATTTCTCACCGATATCAGTAACACAACCAAAGTATTTGGTTTGAAGATAAATTTTAGAAAAACAAGTCAACAGATAATCTTCATTGCACACTGAACTATTAGTCCATAAGTGCTCAGATCTCCTCCCCCATATCTCCCTCAGTGTGTAACAATTCACAGTATCTGTTCTGTGTTGGTTGAGCAAAAGTGATAATTATTGCCAAACCTAAAGCATACATACTAGTACTGAGTGAAAGACCCTTGAATGAGCGCTGAATTTTCCCCATTTGGGGCAAAGATCATTACAGAGCATGGTGTTTTAGCTGAAACTAGAGCACAGAAAAAAAAAAAAACATTCTGGGAGAAACACATTTCTAACATCAATAATGAGCTACAGAAAGAAATAGTCACTTTACACTCCTGGCTTGGGAGCTACAGCAGCTTAGTGGCTAGAAGTTTGCTTGCTGGCTCATTGGTCTGAGTTTGAACCCACACTGGGGCAGATTTAAAAAATTGACCTTGGTTTTCAGATCGACCCAGCCTACAATGGGTCAGTCAGGTAATGTCTTAGGAAAGCGAAGGCAGCCAGCATGATACTGACCACATCACCCCTCAAGGACCGACTGGTCCATAAAAATATGGGTCTAGCACCATATGCCAAAATATGTAAATGGGTTTTTTAACTTTAATTTGATTTGGACTGCAGCACTGTATGGCTCTGAAAAATGGACTAACTCAATCAATCAATCAGGTGCCGTCTCCACAATGAAGGTTGGCTGCAATGGATCTTCAACACCATCTGTCTCGCGCCCTGACTGTACATTCTGTCAGACTGATGTTCGTCCATCTCTTGATGCCATATCCACACTTGTACCGTTGTCTACCTCTTGCTCGCTTGCCCTCAAACTTGTCTTCCAGTATGGTTTTTATAAGAGCATCATGTCTTTTAACGAGGCCAAAATATTTCACTTGCCTCCTCTTCATTTCTTTCATCAAAGCTCTCTTCATTCCCAGTTTTTCTAGAACCTCTGCATTTGATTGTTTTTGTTTCCATGAAATATGATATATTCGCCTGTATATCCACATCTCCAGGGCCTCTATGTGACTTTCTAGTTGCTTGTTCAATGTCCAGGCTTCCGTGCCATACAGTAGCATTGAATATACGTAGCATTTGACAATTCTCATTTTTAATGCACTGTTAGTCTCTCTAGATGTTAATACTGATTTTATAGAGTTGAAAGACTAAAAATGTGGAAGCTTTTGAGATGTCTTATCACAACAAATCAGAGTGAACTGGACACAAAAGGGATCAAATTAACACCTTAAAGACATTGAAGGAGAAGGAGACAACTAAGGACTATACACAAAAAGTAGCCTACCATGGCATGTATGAGACTTGGATGTTCACTACTGAAAATACCGTAAAATCCTGGAAAAAAAGAGTTTAAAAAAATAACTACATCACACAGACATGCAAGAATATTGGAGTTCACCTTACACTGAGCTATAGAGAATTGCAGAGAACAGGGCCAGTAGCATGACATGATCAGATGACTTAACCACCTGTCTTCCAACTGACTTAAATGAAGATAATGCATTTTTACAGGTTAAAACATGACTGCTTACAGCTTTGTCACAAGTTATGATTTGGAAATGTGCAGTAAATTCATGAAAACTGTCTAACAAGCTTCAAAATAAATAAATTAAAACCAACAATGCAACTCAAAAACTGAATCAACTGAAAGCTGCTTATCACATACAGAAAAGACAAAAAACATTTATGAGAAATTTAAGAACACAATTAAAATTTGTAAACGATTTCAACTTGTGTTGCATTGCAGAAAAAAGCTATAATTTACCAATGAGATCTTTTATCTGTATTTGTGTTAATGTCATTTTATAACAGTGTGCTTTTACTAAAATCATTATGCAAACATTATTTTTGTCTTGCTTGCTTGTTTATTTTATCAGTAAACGGGAACATGGATAATATACGGGAACATAAGAGAAATTTACTCCATTTGAAGGTTCTAAGAAAATTAATTTGTGTAACATTAAAAATATGCAATATATTTTACAAAATGAAACTGTCCCCTATGAACGCCAATGATGTATCATTTTATGAAGATCATGTAAACACATATTCAATATCAAAATCTGTAATCAACAACGAAAATAAACTGATAAATTAATAACTATTGTAGAACTTCTACCAGGTGGTCGAATCAGACTATGGCTATAGAAACCTGTGAAATAAAGTAGCATTGAGAACTCTGTTGTTTAGTTACCTATTGATATTAGTATAACTATACTTACATATTGTGTAATATTCTCAGAACATACAATTTGAAAAATATAAACTTCATTCATTCAGCACACATCTTATAAAATGATATACTAAGTCCACCTAATGACGCTTTGTTTCTAACATTATTTTTAATTTCTTAATCCAGTGGTTTCCAGCAACTTGAATGTGACACACTGTATAAGAAAGCACATTTTAAAGTAGCCAGTACTGAACAAGGACAGATGTAAATATATACAACCTGCTGATAAGTAAACTTGGGTGAAAATTCAAAAAACTATATAACATCTTATAGGCACGGAATTCAATATAATGTAGGATATTTTAAAAAACAAAAAACAAGAAACTAAGGAACAGTTTATGGCCAAAGTCTCTAATAAGTACCAAATCTTACAACACTTAGTCAATGAAGAGAAATGTTGAAGAGTTGGCAACATATTAAAATAATTTGGAGTGAAGCATGTATGGAAGTTCTTGGAAGAAGGAAATGTAAACATAAAGCATGGATGTCAGAAACCCTCAAGAAAAAAGAAGAAAGGAAAAATAAAAAGGCAAGACATAATTAACAGCAACATCAGAGCTGCTAAAGTCACAGCCAAGGAAAAATATACAGAAGCTAACAAAGAATTTAAGAAGCACATACTGACAAATAAAAGACACTAGGTGCCCTAGCAAGAGAGGCAGAGGATGCAGCAGCAAAGGGAAACAGAGATGTTTACAGCACCATAAGGAAACGAGTAGCTAAATATAATCAACCAAGTGGACTTATCAAAAATAGTAAAGGGAAAGTTCTCATCAACATTAAAGATCAAATAAACAGATGGGTTAAATATTTTAAGGATCTTCTGAATAGACCAGTTCCAATGACCCTCCTAATTTCCAACTGGCAAAAGTGGAACTAGATATAAACTGTCAAAAACCATCTAAAGAAGAAATTAGAAAAGCTATCAAACTAGTGAAAGATGGGAAAAACAGATGGTATCCCAGCAGAAGCTATTAAATTCAAAAGACACCTAAAATGAAGAGCTGCAAAAATTATTTTATAGTCTGGGAGACCGAAGATATCTGGTGAAGTTGTTGTGACATTTATGTTCAGCAACTGAAACATACAGAAAGCCAACAGAGGTATAAAGGCTGCTACAATGTTAAAGGGTACTTGAGGTGGCCGCTCCTGTTTTTTTTTTCTAAATGTAACACTAGGCCACATCCCCCCTTCTCTTCTGGGATATGACAATGCCAGAATAGCCAGCACTGCTGAAAAACAACAAGTGTTGAACATCTGCTCTTTTGATACAGGCAAGTTGGGGAGATGGCGGTTGGAGACAATCCCAGGAGATTGTTTGCGTAAAGTCTGTCATGTAGGTGTGTAACTACAAAATTAACACTTCCGCCATTCCCGGAACCTAGGTACATACCCCCACCAGGATGACGTCGGTTCTAGCGCCAAGAGGCTGAGTTAAACAGCTATTTTCATTGGAGCAGGGAGTGAAATTCACATTAACATAATTTATGTGGATGCGATGAACTGGGAAGCAAAGATTTCAAAGATTCAGTGCAGTCAGCCAAAATGTTTTGTCAGGAAAAGATGTGTGATTCAGTCCAGAAGATGTGGTGTAGATTTTAATTCATTATGATTTTGGTAAGTTGGAAACCATAGTGAACAAACATAGACTAGTAAATATAATAGAAAAGATCTGAAGTTATAGCAGAGTTTTCTTTGTGAAGATCTAGAGTAATTCACGGAGGATCTGGGTGTGATTTTTTTTTTTTTTGACTTAGAGAAATAGTGCATGACTATCTTTCTGGATTTTCCCATTCAATAAGAGTCCTCATGGATAGCTAATGATTAGAAAGAGAACTATCATGATGCTTTTCTAAAATATCGCTTGTATTCTTTTATAGATAATCATTTTCTGAGTTATCTCTTATAATCTCTGTGTCTATAGGTTTAGAAGAGAATGAGTTTCTTTGTATGTGTATTCATGTATAAAGAATTAATAATGAGTTTATCTGTAAATATATAACTATGATTAGATGTTACGTTATAAATATGACGCGATGTTACGTTATAAATATGATGTGATGGTACCTATCCATTTGTTCTGGAGACGGAATACAATGCCAGGACATTGTAATGATATCATCCTTGCTGATAGCACCCGATATTCTTGGCGACATAGCCTTGAGAACACGAGGATGATTCACCCCATAAGGGAGGTATGAGGGAGACATATATCAATATAAAGGGCGAGAAACTGCATCAGATGCTGCAGTGATGGGACCCAACAGGGTCAGGTCTAACAAGCATGCCCTTATGTCATAATCCCTTCACCTTCCCTTGCCTCTCTCTCTCTCCTTTTCCTTCCTCTGTTTCCATGAGTATGGCTATATTGTTTGGCACATATGTTCCACAAGAAAGGTGGTCTTTATTTTGGATGATACTGGGGTAGTTTCCTGATTGCTGTATTTTGTCATCCTAAGGGTCCAAGTCATCTATGGAAGATGATAGGATTTGCCTTGATAATGCTTCAAGAGCTAATTTCCACTATCCATTATGGACTAATCAGATTTCACAGCAACCCCAGCATATAAGAACCAGCCAAACATAATATCAGTATCATTTTATTGATGGGATATATAACCCAAGAAATACTCACACCCTCAGATCAACAGTGTTAACAGTGACACCATGGACTTTGAGGATAGACTCATTGGTGTCTCAAGAGACTGTGTGGACGCCCCCCCCCCCCCCCCCCCCCCCCCCCCCCCCGAAGAATCAGAGATTTAAATATCATCTGTTGTGATAAAGTAAAATTTTATCACTCACCAGTGAATGAACTAGATTAAGTATATATTATATACTCACCCATGAGGACACTGACCAGCTTAGCGATAATTAGTGGTCTTATGTCTTTTATTTGTGTGATAACTTTTAAGTTGTGTATTTTACCATGTCACACGAACATACATACATCCACCCTCCTCCCCCATGTTATTCCATTATATTGTCATAATTTGCAACATGGAGTTATTCTTTTTTCTTGTTGATCTGTTTAAGTTTTTTGTTGTGTGTGTTAAATGTGTTAATGTTACACAATGTGACATTAACTTTAGATGAGAGCAGAAGGTGGCAGTAAGACTACATGCATCAAGTTATCCTGAGTGAGCTTCCTCCTCTTTTGACTGCGGTGACTTTACTGGCTCTGTTGACCCTCTACTGGAAAACTTTTCTTATATCATTATGAACCCCACTCTATGATCTGTCTCCACCCTTAGGGAGTCTTATGAGCCATTTCAGGTTTTCTATAGTAGTTGGTCCTATCAGAAAGGGATATCTTTCTCCTTGTTCTAAATCTACTTTGCCACAGTTGTCTAAGAAAGGGGACCTCCAGGAGTGTAAAAATACACAAAAATAATGCTACTGTCAGTGCCTGGGAAAATATTAAGCAGGTGTGACAGAACGCCTCAGATAATATCATAATTTATCTCTCATTCCCCAACAAAGGAATAAAACCAAAGATGAATGAGAAGACAGAAAAATAAAATGTCACCGAACTGCTCAGCGTTTACAATTCTATGATGCAAGTAGAACTACCATCGCACAAAGTGAACACAGTCGATTCTACAATTGCAAAATCTCAAATTTGACGCCATACATGACCATCGGTTCACCAGCGAAAGGAGCGCAATACGCTACCACAGGTTCACCAGTGAAAGGAGCTATAAGGTGTAAATAATAACTTAAAACAATTTTGCATCATAAAATGCTGAAATTTACCCACCAGTTAACCATCGCAATGGAATTTCGAACTGAGGGGCGACATTTAGCATGATTAATGTGTGAACTACCAACAGCTGTTTAATGATATCAAGTGCCCCAACACATATTTGCTAAATACAAGCGAGAAGTTCAAATACCGGCAAACATGGAAGGCTGAGCATTAATAGCAGATTGGAAAGCATTACGTAACATCAACTGCATCTCTGAGCAGCAGGCAAAGCATGTTTCAGACGCATGGTGTTGGCCAGTCAAAAGATGACTGACAGGTGATATTTAGTCCATAGTGAAAGTGAGGGATGCGTTAAGGAATACTGGAGGCTTCCAGGCAACCACCCAAAGTGAAAATGTGAGGAGAGAAAATGAGCATGATGTTAGGGATGAAAAAAGTATATAAATACAGGGCCTTATCAACAGCAGTCAGAAACAAGCATGATTAGCCTATGAGGGAAACCTTCTGGCGAGATACTGCAATCTCATTTAGCCCGACTTCAGTAAGGAGTCTAGTGGCAGGATTCTTGGCTAAAACTCAGGTAATACAAATATATTTTTATCACTTTTTTTTGGGGGGGGGGGGGGGGGGGGCGCCTCGCTCACTTTGAACTCAAACGTAGCCCATATACACCACTTACAGTAGTGCTGGGCTGAATTTTGCATATGGATTAGCTTTCCCTATTAACAGTATCCCTCGCCATCAGGCAAACCCAAGCCGTCTTCAGAGGTATTTTTATCACTTTTCTGTTCTCAGGACATGCTTTAGTTTTCTGTTTCTGTTTACTCTTCCAAAATTCAAGCTTGTGGATTTTCTTTGTTATTTATTGTTCCTGCTTTTGTCTTCTGGTACAAATGGCGACGAAGTGACACGTTTATTCTTCGGGGAGACGCTGTTTAGTGTTTTACTGTGGATTATGTGATGTTATTTCGTATTCGTTTATTGGAAGTGTTCAAAAGAAGCCACAGAAGGCAGGTGGTGGATGAAATTTTGAGGGCAGCCGACAGATATTTGTTGGTTATGGTCTCAAGTTTCGCGACGGCAAGCAGAGGATCTCTTTCAAGAGACAATGGCTGTGGTCAAACGACCAGTACGGTTACTGCCATAGAGGAAAGCACCGGCAAACTACCTCTTTAAAATGCCTAGTACATCATGATTCGTCTTAAGACTGATCATCGCAAGACAAGGGCAGAGACATTAAAATTAGCAACATGGAACGTTAGGAAGTTAAACGATGACGAAAAATTAGAGAACATAAAACAATATAAAGAGAAAAAAATTAATATTTTAGGGATGTGCGAAACGAGATAGACAGGAGCAGGCATCAAGATAGATGAAGATTTTAAGATTATTTATTCTGGAGGTGAAGATCGATAAAGGGGAGTGGCAATTATTTTGGACCGGAAAACATCAAAATCTGTTCAAGGATATTGGGCTGTGTCAGACAGAGTTCTACTATTCAAATTGAGCTACTAGTTAAATTGGGTGGCAGACCTTTTAGCATAAATGTTATTCAAGTATATGCCCCAACAGGAGAATCCAGTGAAGACAGTGTAGAGGAATTTTATGACATAAGAGTCTGCCATAAGAGAAATGTAAAACATTCAGAAATAAATATCATAATAGGGGACTTCAATGCAACAGTAGGAAATCAAGGTGATAGATACACAGTAGTAAACTATGGTTTAGGAGAGAGAAATGAAAGAGGATACAGACTCGTAGAGTGGGAAAAAGAACAGGAAATGATTGTAGGAACACCTGGTTTAAGCAACACCCTAGAAGATTATGGACATGGAGGAGTCCTGATAGCAGGCTCAGAAACCAGATTGACTACATTCTGATTAGCAGATTTAGAAACGCACCAACGATAGCAAAAACAGTTCCCAGTGCTGATTGTGATAGTGACCACACACTACTTACAGGAACACTGAGGAAAAAGTTGAAGAAAGTCAAGTATATAACAGAAAACCCTAAATTTGATTTGTGTACATTGAGTAATGACAAGGAAATACAAAACAAATTCAACATAGAAGTACAGAACAGATTTGATATATTGTTTGATCTAGAGATATTATTCCAGGAGGTGCATGATCAATGGGAAATGTTGAAGAATTCAATCAGTTTGGCTGCAGAAACAACTATTCCAAAATTAAAGAAGGTGGGTCGTAAGAAATGGATGACAAAAGACATTTTACACCTAATAGAAACAAGAAGACTCAACAAAAATAATTCTGCCATATATGAAGAAATTCACAGACAAGTCAGAATATTATGTAAGGAGGCAAAAGAATCATGGCTTGAGGAAAAGTGCTTAGACATTGAAAAACAACACAACAGTCAAAATACCAAATTAGTGCACAAAAGAATTCAGGAACTTACTAATAAAAGAACAAGTACATCAACAGGCTGTCTAAAAACTAAAGATGGCAAAATCATAATAGAAAAAGATCAGATTCTACATGTATGGACAGATTATGTGAAAAACCTTTATAATGATAACAGAGAGGAACAGTATATTAGATTTAATAAAGAAGGACCGCCAATTTTGAAGATGGAGGTTCGAAATGTTCTTAAGCATATGAAAGCTGGCAAATCCCCCGGTGCAGATAATATCACAACAGAAATTATTAAAGCTTTAGAAGAATTTGGACTAGAGCAAATCACCAGACTGCTGAACACATTATATGATACTGGAGATATAACTTCTGAATTATGTAACTCTGTATTTATTGCAATCCCAAAGAAATCAGGAGCCTTGGAATGTGATCAACATAGAAGAATTAGTATAATGAGTCACATCACAAAGATTTTGCTACGAATTATCATGCAAAAAGTGAGGAAGAAAATACAACCTGAAATAGGGGAAGAACAATGTGGGTTTGTAGAAGGAAAGGGTACAGTAAATGCTGTGTATATGCTGCAAACAGTTATTGAACGTGCTATAGATGTAAACAAGGATATACACCTTTACTTTATTGACTACACAAAGGCTTTTGATAGAGTTAGACATGTCAACATGGTAGATAAGCTTGCAGATCTACAAATCGATGGGAAAGACATTAGACATAAAAAAACATATTGGAAACAACAAGCTGCCATAAGGATTGATAATGAAGTGGGACAATATCAACCTATTAAGAGAGGTGTTAGGCAGGGATGTGTAATGTCTCCAGATCTTTTTTCCCTATACAGTGAAAATATTTTCAGAAATGTAGAAGATATAAATGGAATCAGCATTGGAGGACGAAACATCAATAACATTAGATATGCAGATGAAACAGTATTGATTGCAGACAATGCACAAGATCTACAACAATTAGTAGATGCGGTTGTTGTACACAGTGAGCAACTGGGGTTGGAATTAAATTGTAAAAAGACAGGTTATGGTCATCACTAGGAAGAACGAAGTACCACAATGTAATATATAAGTAAATGGGAATATTCTTCAACAAGTGAATCGATAAAAATTATCTCGGAACAGTCATAACATCTGATGGGAGATGCCTTGTAGAGATTAGAACAAGAATCGCCATGGCGAAAGTAGCCTTTAGCAAGATGAAAAACATTCTGACCAATAAAAAGATGTCAATTGAAACGAGAAAAAGAGTGTTGAGGGGATACATAGAGCCTGTTCTTTTGTATGGATGTGAAACTTGGACAATGTGCAGTCAAGCTGAAAAACACCTGATGGCTGCAGAAATGTGGTTTCTGAGGAAATTGCAAATAAACCATGGACAGATAGAAAAACCAATGACCAAGTACTACAAGAGACAAATGAAACTCGTAAATTGATTAGAGAAATTAGACGTAGACATTCAAAGTTTTTTGGACATGTTATGAGAAGAAATGGATTGGAGAACTTAGTGATAACTGGCAAGATTGAGGGGAACAGACCAAGAGGAAGACTGAGAGGAAAATACCTGGATGGCTTGGCCATATGGCATGGACGAGACAGGAACACTGAGCTGATCCACGACTCTGGTGATCGAGTGAAATGGCGAATCATGACTGCCCACGCTTTCCGGCATGGCACATGATTGATTGATTGCAAACTGCTTTAGACAGGCTGGCTTCTTACCTGCAGTAGATGTCTCTGTAAATGAGAATTCCATACCATCAGTGAGCAGTGAGAGCAAAGTTACTGACATTTCAATGGAGCCATTATTTGTTGGATTGTATAAAGAGTTGAACATTGAATCAGAGGAGTTTGTGAACATTGACAATGATGTTTCTACTAGTGCCACTCTCTCAAGCACTGATATCATAGGGCTATGTATGCCAGTCATTCAACCAACAGACCCTTCCAGCCCTGACTCTGATGATGATGATGACTGTGAGCTACAAGCACAACCTGCATCACAGTCAGATATTTTGGCATGCATTGACAAAATTAACATTTACATGATGCAGACTGGATGTTCAGATGATGCAGTCTCTACATTTTGTGCCTTTAAACAGGCCATAGGAAGACGTGTTTTACAAGTCAAGAAGCAAAGCAAAATCACAGACTTTAAAAAAAATTAATTTGGAAATTTTCATATGACTTTAATGTTCCACTTTCTAAAATAATTAAACATTTCAACATTTCTGATATTGTATTGCTATTTATTTGTTCACTGTGTTTCCTAAGTGGTACAATAATTTTACTCAATGCATGGTATTAGTGTAAATTAGTGTAAATGCATGCAGTCTGGATAAGTAGAATTTCTTATATGTAGAACAAATTCCTTCGGCCCCTGTGACTTCTACTTATCCAGACTCAACTGTATTACACACTGTTTATTAATGGTGTGAATCTCAATTAGTGTAACAGTATAAGTCTTGTTTGTTATGTCAGTTATTACATGATGAGGAACTCTTTCTAAGATTTAATTCTACAATGTTACCTGTTTACAAGGTAAGACCATATGGAGGACATTTACTTCCCTAAGATAACCCCATTGAACCTTCATAAATAGCACTGAGTTACGCAACTAAGTGACTCAGTTTGTGTTTACTGCAAATACTAACCAAAGAATGTTGTCTCCGCAGAAGACCCCACCACCCATGCACAATTATATATATAGTTGATGTTACTAAAACATCTCAATGAAGAAATTAGCCATCTGAATGGAGTGGATATAACCATGTGTTGCAGCACTTGACATGTGGCATATCTCTTGAATGAGGACCATAAAGATGACAGGTTGTTCTTGTGTAGATGGATGACTGACAAGATGGACTGTTCCCTCTTAATTTCACTTGCATTTTGCACATAGTATCACGAGGGATGCCAACAAGGTTTGATGCAAGCAATGTCATCATCATCATCATCATCGTGTCCTGCCATCTGGCGTAGGCATTCATGGCTCTCCACAAATCTCGATCTTTAGTGTTCTGGATCAACTCTGCTGATGATATTCCTCCATGCCACCGTCTCAATCCATCCAGCATCATTTCTCTTGGTCTACCTCTGCCTCTCTTCCCCTCGATCTTTCCAGTTCTCACGATGTTCTCCAATGCCTCTCTTCTCATCACATGACCAAAGAAAGCTGTTTGTCTCTTTCTTATTGTTGTATATATCGATATCCCCGGGAAGGTTAACCCGGTCAACAAATGCCCGCAGATGTCGGATGTGTCGGCCTAACGGCGCAAGAACGCAGCTCTGCTGTAAACAGGCACAACGCAATCACATCCGGAAAAAAAAACTCCGGATGAACGAAGAAGAAGAAGAAGTAGTAGTATATATCGATATTCTCATTGCGATAAATGCAAGAAAAATGCAGTAAACAGAATCAACCACTGTTTATTGCCTTCATCGACCTCACAAAGGTATTTTATTTGGTCAGACATGAGGGTCTGTTCAAGGCACTAAAGAAGATTGGCTGCCTACAAACTCTTCTGTCCATTGTGGAATCGTTCCACACAGGCATGAAGGGTTTAATCAAGTTTGACGGTGTAACTTCAGAAGAGTTTGAAATCAAAAGTGGAGTTAAGCAAGATTGTGTACTATAGTGTGTTTACTTTTTTTGCCCCAATATAAAATTTAATATCTCAGTAACCAACTCAGGGAAAATGATGAGACTTAGCATATAACCTTATCATTATGTCCATTATGGCCACAAACAAATTTTTGTTCTGGAGATTGTACAGCAGATTTCAATGTTTGTTTATATGCGGTATATAATTTACGGCTTAGAGATTAAGTCCATCATTTTAACAGTATTACAGCTTCACCAAGACACATCCACGCTTTTTTTGAAATAGTCTCGCGGTTTTCGTTTTGGCACAGACTGCGTGCATTTAAATGGGATTGTTCAGAGGTGTCTCCTATGTGGGTTCTTTCATGAAACGTGATTATATAAATAAATCTTACCATTAATATAATATTAATAGCTAATATTTGAATGTGTGAATATTGTTCAATGGGATTAAAAGTGAAATTGTGTACACTCCAAACAGTGGCGTGCAGAGGTTCTTTGATGCCCGGGACAACCCCTTGATTGGATGCCCCTTTATTGTTCTTTCCCTAATTCATTCTTCCTCCCCTCCCACTGCACTGTGCTGCCCCCTCTCCCTAATTGGATGCCCCCCTGCCGGCTGGATGCCCGGGGCTGTCGCACCCCCCTCTGCACACCACTGACTTTAAAGCATCGCTATGAAGTTGTACACATATTTTTGTCAAGAAGCTGATCACAGGAAACTGTTTCATACTGTTACAAATCCCGAAAAAAGAACAGTGCATGCATTGGGTTTGAGTAAACGGTCGTTTCGTCGATGGGTGCAAGAATCTGGAATGAAACCAACACGCGATAAGCAAATGGTAGGTAGAAAGGCAATTGTAGACAGCTTTGACAAGGATGTCATCAGGTGAGTTATCATAAAAATGATGGATGCCAAAGAAACAGTGGCTGTAAGAAAACTGAGGGTTTTGTTGAGAAAGAACAATAACATAGAGCTATCCAAAACAACTTTGTGGAAAATTATAAGGACATTAGGCTTCACTTTTAGAAAGTACAAGGAAGGTAGAAATATCCTTTGCGAGCAACCGCATTTAGGAGCCATGAGAGCATTTAGGAGCCATGAGAAGCAGATACCTACGTGAAATAAGGGAAATGCGCAAAGAAAATTATGACATAGTGAAAAGGAATGGGAATCAATGGATGGAAAGATAAAGCGTTATGTGCACAGTAGTAAAGGACAGCATTTGGTCATAGCCTATGCTGGTAGTACTCATAATGGCTTACTACAGAATGCTAGGCTCGTGTTCGTATCAAAGCATACAGACAATAGGGATTATCACACTGAGATGAATGGTAATGTATTTAGAGATTGGCTCGAGAATACAGTACTTCCATCCCCTTATAGACTGTGGTGTCTAATCATGGACACTGCATCATATCAGACGAATTGCAGGCCCTAAACATTATAGCATTAGCATACTGTCAATGGCAACAGTTGGTATTCCACAGTGATGAATTTTCAATTCCGCAAGCCCTCAGAGGTGACAAACAACTGTATTGAAAATAAAATAAAACACACACACACACACTAAACGCATTGAATACCAACAGAAGAGTAATATTGCGGTGGAATCTGACATATTGTGGCATAATAAGAAACGTGAGAGCAAACACGTTGTCAAATTAGGGGACAACACACGTGCATATGAATCTATAAACTTCAATGAAAAGAGGACCAACATCTTGGTCGTTAAGAAGAAAGCCCACTACAGAGACACGGACAACTATTTTCATAGTGCAAAACAAGTAATCATGTTCCGTCTCTGAACGGTAAACAGCAGAGTAGGCAATCTGTCACGAAGACTCAAAGCGGGTCTGTCACCCATGTGTACGTGTGAACAAACTACACAGACAGCTGAACAGATCCTTAAAAATGGAAACATGATGACTAAATTGTGGTACCATTTCTGATCACTCCATGTGCACATTAACGCACAGCTATTTGGAAGCTTTCACTAACTCAATATAAAAAGCTAACATGAATACTTGTGTACACATTATTAACCAGAAGCTGAAGAAACAAGAAGGAAATGAAAAATAAGGTAAGAAATATATTCCTTCTACTTTCCAGTCAATTTACAAATTATTTACCCCATGCCTCTGTAAATTCTCTGTCTTTACTAATATTACACATTGCACCCCTCTCGGGATTCTCCGTGGTGAAATGGTCAAGCCGTCTGACTCGGGCTCCGAAGGTTGTATGTTCGATTCCGGGCCGCGTCCATTTCACGAGTGCATTTTTTCGGATCCCGAGGGTCGTCGCTGGAGCTACGGAGTTCGTGCTTTGTGCAACGTTTTCCGCGCTGTGGAAAGAAACTGAGCCATATGGGATAAAAACCCCAAGCAATGCAGCCGACCCTGTCGACTTTTAAGCTACTTCTTTTATTGCACCCACTCCCATACGAATCCGGATACGCCTTGTGTGTCATCTGAATTAGCGGGGCATTCATTACTGTAAACACAAGTTTGTTAGCGAGAAATCACTAGTTTTTCAGAAAAACATCAAAGAAATGTCGCTGCTTTCGATGATTTAAGTTGCTTTTGGACCTATCAAAGACATATTCCTTGGGTGGGGGTAAATATAAGACGGCAGGAAAAATTTCAAAACGATACAACAGACAGTTTTCAAGATAATTGATCGTGAATGACGGCATTCATTTCTGGACATACTATAGCTCCCACCCTCTTTGGAATATACTTTTCACTTCTACTGAAATATGCCTTTCGTGATCAGGATAGTGGTATATACATTCACTCACGCTCAGATGGCGGCTTCTACAATGCTCAGAGATTGAAGGCCAAGACCAAAATTAGGAGGGTACTGAACAGAGTTGCTTTTTGCAGATGATGCTGCAATTACGTCCCACTCTGAGGAAGAATTACGTCTACTATCTGCATTTTCCAATGCTTGTTCTGAATTTGGTTTAACAAATAGCAAAAAGAAGACGCAGATTATGTCACATGGTGCACATGGGGTACCATCAATCTTTATTGGCGACGCCGAACTGGAGATAGAAGAGATGGACCATTTCACATATCTAGGATCATAGGTAAATAGCAAATTATCCCTAGATCAGGAAATCAACATCAGGAATGGTAAGGCAGCAACAACAATGAATAGGTTAACAAAAAGAGTCTAGGAGAACAGGAAGCTTACTGCCAAGACAAAAGTCAGTGGTTCTCAACCAGTGGGGAGTTCTCCCCCCCCCCCCTTTCCCCAGGGAGGGGGGGGAGGGGAATTTTAGGGTTTCCAGGGGGGAATTAAGATTATTTCAAGATCGCATTAATACAAGAACCAGCTACTTGATATTTTTTCCCCTCTAAATTTTACGGCTCTGTACGTCTCGCCCTAATGAAATTCGTTTTATAACGTAAGTAGACCCGCAAATCACGTTTTATGTAGATGTCTAGACTTGTTCTAGTATGTGTTATTGAATTTAGCTTCCATTTTTATGTATAGTGTGTAAGGTTCGGGGATTTATAGGGAGGAAATTCAAAAAGGTGTGTGTGTGTGTGTATGTGGGGGGGGGGGGGAAGAATGACGTTCTGAACATATGGTAAAGGGGGGCTTGGGCCAAAAAAGGTTGAGAACCACTGCAAAAGTACTTGTCTATCAAGCCTGTGTCCTTAATACTCTTCTTTATGGCAGTTGAAGCCTGGTCAACTTACTCACACCAAGAGAAATGTTTAAACAGCTTTCACATGTGGTGTCTGCGAAGAATACTTGGCATTAAGTGGTAAGACAAAATCACAAATACTAAAGTATTGGAAAGATCAGGTTGTGTGACGGTTTGTTCCATGCTCAGTCTTCGTAGGCTTAGATGGATAGGACATTTTAGGAGGATGGATGATGGTAGAATACCAAAAGACATCTTTTTTGGTGAATTACAGATGGGTAAGAGATCTCAGGGTCAGCCTCTACTACGATACAAAGATGTGTGTAAGCGGGACATGATTGATACAGGCATTGCTAACGCACTTTGGGGGCAAAGGAGAAAATTTGGGTGTGACCTTTTTCTTTGATATCACGATTGTTACTGTTTTCTTGATATTCAAGGAGAGTCCTTTCTTTGCACTCTGTTACTACAATGTTAAACAATTGTTGTAGATCTGTTGCATTATCCGCCACCAATACTGTGTCATCTGCATAGCATATATTACTTATATTACAACTAGGGCTGTGGAAATTATCGATTAATTAATCGATTAAACGTTAATTTTTATTATCGATTTTATTTTTTTTAAACGAATAATCAAAAACTTTTCTTCCATCACTTATACAAATGGACCGGAAGTCGACAAGTAACAACATGGCAGCAGAGAAATATAAACAAATTTCCGGACGATTACATGAACATTTTGGTTTTAAAGTACTGACTGATGGAAATAATGAAAATGCTGAAAAGGTTTATTGCATTCACTGTGATAAATTGTTTACCTACCATGGTTCTAACACCTTGCTTACTTACCACCTCCAAAACAAACATCCAGTACAGTATCAGAAACTTCAGCTGAGATGGTCTATTGCAGAATCGTCACCTACTTCGAAGCAGGCTACTCTGAGTCACTTTTGTCATTCGTCTGATCGTCCAGTGAGTGCTGCATTACAACTTGATATTCAAGTATCACTTGCAAACTGGATTGCTAGTAGTGGCAGACCAATATCAATAGTAGATGACGACGGTCTTCAACAAGTAATACAGACAGCATTGCAAAATGCTGAATATAAGCTACCTTCCCGCTGAACTATTGACAAATTGTCGACTGCTAAGTATAACAGCAAGATTCAAAGTGTTAAAGAATCTGTGAATAACGCAAAGGGAATTGCGCTAAAATCTGAATTTTTGGACCTCTAGGTAACGAAAGCTACTGTGGAATTACTGGCCATTGAATTGTCGATGACTGGAAATTGAAAAATGTTCTTGAATGTGTGAATGTTGCTGAACGTCATTATTCTGACAGTGTTGCTGAGTTATATAAACAGTTTGCAATAGACATGGGATATAACGAACAGAATTCAGGCTCTAGTTACTGACAATACAAGAAATATGGTTTCAGCTATTGATAAAACCGGTTTTCCACATATTCCTTGTTTGGCTCATAGCTTACAACTGAGCGTATTACATGGATTTAAAGCCGCTGATACCAAAACACTGTTTGGCAAATGTTGAAAAATTGTCTGACATTTTATAAATAGTGCAGCAAACACAAACGAGTTGCAAAATTGTACTGAGTTACCATTGTGTAAGAGCTGCAGCAAGATGCACCAACAAGATGGAACAGTATTTTCACTATGCTACATAGTCTTCTACAGGACGGAGAATTAACTGTCTACATGTCAGATGAAAAGAAGCAACACAAAGATCCAAAACTGTCAGATTCAGATTGGGAGAAGATTTTGAAATATGTCAAAGTTTTGGACTTATTCTGTCAGGCCACGGTCACGCTTGGTGGTCAAGATTATGTTTCATGTAGCTGTGTATTGCCACTGTTATCATCATTGACAAAGCAGTTGACTGTACACGATGATGATCCGGGCTACATAGCTGAATTTAAAGCAGCATCTATTAATGACTTCAGTGAACGTGTAGCTAATATGACAGTCAATACTACAGATTACAACAGCACTTGATCCACGCTACAATACCTGAAGTGTTTGTCAAAAGATGCAAAAGAACGAACATGGTCACGTATTGAACAACAAATAGCAGTTGATGTTCATGATGAGCAGATGGAGACTGCTGCAACAAATGATATTGACATTGATTAATTTGGTTATTTCGGGATTTGAATTTAATATTGAGCACAACCCACCACTGGCAACGCTGATCACACTCTGGTATGAACCTAAGGCCTATCCATGTCAATATGGAAGCACTAGACTCGAGTTTTGCCCTCGTTTGAGCTCGTCAGTAGTACTGTACGACTGTACTGGATGTTTGTTTTGGAGGTAGTAAGTAAGCAAGGTGTTAGAACAACGGTAGGTAAACAATTTATCACAGTGAACGCAATAAACCTTTTCAGCATTTTCATTATTTCCATCAGTCAGTACTTTAAAACCAAAATGTTCATGTAATCGTCCGGAAATTTGTTTATATTTCTCTGCTGCCATGTTGTTACTTGTCGACTTCCGGTCCATTTGTATAAGTGATGGAAGAAAAGTTTTTGATTATTCGTTTAAAAAAAATAAAATCGATAATAAAAATTAATGTTTAATCGATTAATTAATCGATAATTTCCACAGCCCTAGTTGTAATATAAGTAATATATGCTATGCAGATGACACAGTATTGGTGGCGGATAATGCAACAGATCTACAACAATTGTTTAACATTGTAGTAACAGAGTGCAAAGAAAGGACTCTCCTTGAATATCAAGAAAACAGTAACAATCGTGATATCAAAGAAAAAGGTCACACCCAAATTTTCTCCTTTGCCTTTATTCCATTTCTGATATGTGCCCTCCATGCAACAAGTTCAGCGGCGACCTGCTCCCAATGTGCATTAGCAATGCCTGTATCAATCATGTCCCGCTTATACTACTGACGAGCTCAAACGAGGGCGAAACTCGAGTCTAGTGCTTCCATATTGACGTAGATAGGCCTTAGGTTCATACCAGAGTGCGATATTGACATTGACAATGAAACTATATGTGAACCAAAAGAAAAGCGTATAAGCTAAAAGCTAATAGAGTCTGACTCAGACATGTCATGTCAACAGCTCTTCTGACGAATTGCTGCATTATAAAATGAAGAAGATAGTTGCTGAATCGTTTGACCTTCTACAGTGGTGGAAACTTAATGAACATCGATATCCGAAATTGGCATTCCTTGCCAAGACCATTCTGTGCATACCGGCTACCTCAGTTCCATGTGAAAGATTGTTCAGCTCTGCTGGTTATATTGTTAATAAGAGGTGCTCGTCACTTGAACCAAATACTGTCAACATACTCGTCTGTTTGCATAGTTGGTTATTAGGTGACTTATGAACAAGACAATCCAGTGTTATTTTTTTATTTTTGACAAATACGACTATAATGTGAGTTATGCGACTATAAATTTTTTTGCTTTAATCAAAATTAACTATTAATTAATTGTTAATTAATTTTTTCAAAAGTTTATTAAATTTAAATTAATCGTCAACAGCCCTAATTATAACCTTCAATTAGTATTCCTGGCGTCTCTTTGATCTCTCTCCTTATTACTTCCTTATATAGGGAGAAGAGATCCGGTGACAACACACCCCTGTCGTACTCTTAGCTTTTATCTGTTCGTAACTGCCCTCTTTATTTCTCATTTTAATTACTGCTACTTGGTTCCAGTAAATATTCTTTATTATTCTGAAATCTTTCCCATCAATGTTGATATCTTCCAACATTTTAATCAGTTCATCATGTTTTACTTTATCAAATGCCTTAGTATAATCTATCTAGCACAAATATATGTCTTTCTGTGTCTCTATTGACCTTTCTATTAGTGTCCGTAATGTATATATTGCATTGTTTGTACCCTTTTCTTCCACAAATCCATACTGTTCTTCACTAACTCCCATTTTTATTTTGTTTTCTTGTTCTTCTCATTATAATTCTGAGTAGAAGCTTAGTGACATGGTTTATGAAGTTAATTGTATGAAAACTGTCGCATTTAATTGCTCCTGGTCTTTTTGGTATAGCTATAAATATCTGTGGCTAAGGGCTTGCGAACGCGGTTTGTGAGCCCGTATACCCGGGTTCGAAACACGGCGGTGCTGGTTTTTTCGAAAAAGGTATAGGGGCCGGTCGTTCAGAAAGCAATGGCAAACTACTGAACGTAACACTTGCCTAGTACATCAACAGCAGCTGAAAATGCTGGGGTTGACTGCAACGTCCCGTAAGGGTTACGCAACTAAATTTTTTTTTTATAAATATCCATTCAATGTACACAACTATACTGAAGTAAAAACAAATTTGAGGTATTGATGGAAGTACTAGAAGACATCGCACCTAATGAGCTAGCCACACAAGCGAGATACATTCTCATATCATTATCACAAAACATGATGTACAAAACGCTAAGATACGAGGAGTAGTATTTAAGTAACAGGAATATTATTAATAACTTTTTAATGTGAACCAAGACATTTTGTGTGTATATTTTCTCAAGAACTAGCTCCCACCCTCTTTGGAATATACTTTTCACTTCTACTGAAATATGCCTTTCATGATCAGGATGGCGGTATATACATTCACTCACGCTCAGATGGCGGCCTCTACAATGCTCAGAGATTGAAGGCCAAGACCAAAATTAGGAGGGTACTGATCAGAGAGTTGCTTTTTGCAGATGATGCTGCAGTTACGACCCACTCTGAGGAAGAATTGCAATGTCTACTATCTGCATTCTCCAATGCTTGTTCTGAATTTGGTTTAACAATTAGCAAAAAGAAGACAGATTATGTCACAAGGTGCACATGGGGTACCATTAATCTTTATTGACGACGCCAAACTAGAGATGGTAAACCATTTTACATATCTAGGATCAGTGGTAAATAGCAAATTATCCCTAGACCAGGAAATCAACATCCAGATTGGTAAGGCAGCAATAACAATGAACAGGTTAAGAAAAAGAGTCTGGGAGAACAGGAAGCTTACTGCCAAAACAAAAGTCCTTGTCTATCAAGCCTGTGTCCTTAGTACTCTTCTTTATGGCAGTGAAACCCGGACAACTTACTCACACGAAGAGAAACGTTTAAACAGCTTTCTTATGCAGTGTCTGCGAAGAATTCTTGGTGGCAAGGCAAAATCACAAATACTGAAGTATTGGAAAGATCAGGTTGTGTGACGGTTTATTCCATGCTCAGTCTTCGTAGACTTAGATGGATAGGACATCTTAGGAGGATGGATGATGGTAGAATACCAAAGGATATCTTTTTTTGGTGAATTACAGATGGGTAAGAGATCTCAGGGTCAGCCTCTACTACGATACAAAGATGTGTGTAAGCGGGACATGATTGATAATGCACATTGAGAGCAAGTCGCAGCTGAACGTGTTGCATGGAGGGCAAACATCACAAATGGAATAAAGACAAAAGAGAAAATTATTGCAGATAAGTCACACACCGAGCGTGTGAGACGTAAGATGGTGCATGATGGTGGAAATGACCACGTGTTCACATGCACCCACTGTGAATGGACATTTACAGCACGAATTGGCCTTATCAGTCACATTTGCTACCGCCATAGGTAAAAGTAATTATGCCTTTTTAAAGCACAAACTATCGTCTGTCAAGACGGCAAGGTGCCAATGATTTTCTCAAGACAATCCTCATGCCTGGCAAAACACATGCCGCTAGCTTGTTGATACTTTTCATGAAAAAGTTTCCGGTAGTGGCCTTAAACCAATAGTGCACCAACTCCATGACCTAATTCTCATCTGAAAACCTCTGACCCCACAAATGTTCTTTCAAGGGTCCAAACAATGAAAGTCTTATGGCGCCAAGTCTGGACTGTATGCTGAATGTTCAAGACCTAAAATTTCAGAGCATGTAGTGTATCAAGTGAATGTGAAGCAATTTGAGGGAGGGTATTGTGATAGTCTCCTACAACACGGTTCATCATTGACGTTTTGTCTTTCATTCTTAAATCTTTCTACCCATTCATACACTCTCCCCTGCCTCAAGCAAATGTCTCCATACTGAACCATCAATCAATCAATCAGGTGCCGTCTCCGCAATGAAGTTTGGCTGCTACGGATCTCCAACACTGTCTGTCTCTTGCCTTGACTATACATTCTGTCAGGCTGATGTTCATCCATCTCTTGATGTTATCCTCCCACTTGTATCATTGTCTACCTCTTGCTCGCTTGTCCTCAACCTTGCCTTCCAGTATGGTTTTTATAAGAGTATTATGTCTTTTAACGTGGCCAAAATATTTCAATTGTCTCCTCTTTATTTCTTTCATTAACTCTCTCTTCATTCCCAGTTTTTCTAGGACCTCTGCATTTGATTGTTTTTGTTTCCATGAAATATGACCTATTCGTCTGTATATCCTGAACTGAACCATCATTCTTCTCTAATTTTACAAGATTTCACACCCTCTGACCATAAATCATGAATATGCCCTTGTTCTTCCATGGTGCAAGTTGATAGTGGGGCAGCTATATTCTAATCACTATTGAGCATGTGCAAACTGCTCAATCCTCACAACCCCTGCATGGGGATTTTGCTTAAAGCAAACAGAGATGGAAACAGTCCCACATACAAAAAAAAAGTACACAATTAAAATCAGAAATGCAATAAGAGAAGTTAAGAAACAGTTCACAAAGAGTACTTGTTATAGAACAGATTATCTCCAGTTGCAAAGAAAAGACAGAGACTTGTTCAAGGGAATCACAACACTAACAGGCAAATTTAGACCATCATTACATGCAATAAATGATACGAATGGTAACATTTTAACAGAAAGCAAAGATATACTAGAATGATGGAAGGAGAACTGGAAAAATGTATGGAAACATGACAAAGATAATATACATGAAATCAAAGACAAAGAACCAGTACCAACTGTTTTGAATTCCTGTTATACACACTGTGAATTATTTAGGCTTGCCTGAGATAGCAGTGGACAACATAACCTCTAGAAATAAAAACAGTGAGGTATGTGTAACTCCTGCGAACTGAGATATACTAAACACAGACACAGTGTACATATCCTACAATGAAATCCACTACGGTAAACTAAATCACTGGGGGAAAATCCAGTAAAATAATAAAATAAAAATAAGTATACTATAACACAATAAACAACGTTTTGATTAAACTAATCATCAGGAATAACACAAACAGATCTAAAGAAAAACACAAAATTAAAAAATATAACATTAAAACACAAATTCTTCATTGTTAGGAAGGTGGTGCAAAAGTTCAGTTATGAAAGGTGCCAAATAAAAAAATGTGGAGCTGAATGTGTGCAAACAGTTCTTCTTTCTTTGTTTCTTCTTTTGCCTTCACTGCCCTATGCCGTTAGGTGTCACAGGTTGCTTTGATAATTGGTTTCTGAACTAGGGCCTGCTTGATCGCTTGGTATGCTGAGATGTTGTGGGATTTTAAAGTGTTGATGACTCCGTCGATCCATTTCTTTTTCATGGTCTTCCCCTGCCTCTGGATGGTACCATTTTCATGTTGTATGCTTTATCTGCTGATAACATTGGATTCAATCTCACTAGGTGGCCTAACCAGTTAAGTCTTTGTTAATTAATGAATTTAACAATTGGTGTTGTTTCAACTGTTGTATAGATCTCCTCATTTCTAATATGGCCCTTTCTTTATTTGTTCGCTGCTTTCATAATTTCACAAGTACAGTGGTACCTCGGGTTACGAACTTTATTTGTTCCAGAACTCGGTTCGTAACCCGACACGCTCGTAACCCGAAACATTGAAATAGAGACAATCCATTTCAAGATGAAAGACTCATTCTTTTTTATTAACATCCTTTCGTTACCTGACAAAACGCAAAGAATATGTGTACTTTATGTATTAAATAAAGAGAAAGAAAACAACCAAATAAATTAAATGTAAAATTTAAAAAAAAGATTTAGTCTGTCTTTCTTACCAAGAAAATGATCATGGGAAATTTGTCACTTTCTTTGCTATTCTGAATCATTAGTTTCAGGAGTTTCTTGTCGCTGTTTCTTGGCAGCCGACTGGGAATCTTTCTGCACCAAGAAACTATCAAGGGAAATTTGTCGCTTCCTTTGCTGGAGAATCTTTCTAAAGTGGGCCATCGGGTTATCATTCATCAGGTTTACTGCCCTGTTAGCAAAACGTTTGTTTGGATGATGGTTCACAATGAAGTCTTCAACGTCTGCCCACTTGCTGCAAATTTCTTTAATCCTGGCAGTTGAAACGGTCATTGGCTCCTCATCATTGGACGACTGCTCCTCCTTTAATGTCTTTAGCTGTTCATTCTGAAGATCCACAAGCTCATCTGTGTGAGCTCTCCACTGTGGTCCTCAATCAGCTCCTCCAAGTTGTCACGATTAACTGATAGTTAATTTCGATTAAAGCAAAAAATGTATAGTCACATAACTCACATTATAGTCGTATTTGTCAAAAATAAAAAAATAACACTGGATTGTCTTGTTCATAAGTCACCTAATAACCAACTATGCAAACAGACGAGTATGTTGACAGTATTTGGTTCAAGTGACGAGCACCTCTTATTAACAATATAACCAGCAGAGCTGAACAATCTTTCACGTGGAACTGAGGTAGCCGGTATGCACAGAATGGTCTTGGCAAGGAATGCCAATTTCGGATATCGATGTTCGTTAAGTTTCCACTATTGTAGAGGGTCAACCGATTCAGCAATTTTCTTCTTCATTTTATAATGCAGCAATTCATCAGAAGAGCTGTTGACATGACATGTCGGAGTCAGGCTCTATTAGCTTAATACGCTTTTCATTTGGTTCGCGTATAGTTTCATTGTCAATGTCAATATCATTTGTTGCAGCAGTCTCCATCTGCTCATCATGAACATCAACTGCTATTTGTTGTTCAATACGTGACCATGTTCGTTCTTTTGCATCTTTTGACAAACACTTCAGATATTTGTTGCGTGGATCAAGTGCTGTTGTAATCTGTAGTGTTTCAATACTTGTCATATTAGCTAAACGTTCACTGAAGTCATTAATAGATGCTGCCTTAAATTTAGCTATGTAGCCCGGATCATCATCGTGTACAGTCATATGCTCTGTCAACGATGATAGCAGTGGCAATACACAACTATATGAAACATAGTTTAGGCCGCCAAGCAGGACCCTGGCCTGACAGAATAAGTCCATAACTTTGACATATTTCAAATTTGACAGTTTTGGACCTTTGTATTGCTTCTTTTCATCTGACATGTAGACAGTTAACGCTTCTCTGGCCTGTGGAAGACTCTGTAGCATAATAAAAATACTGTTCCATCTTGTTGGTGCATTTTGCTGCAATTTACACAATGGTGACTCATTACAATTTTGCTACTCGGTTGTGTTTGCAGCACTATGTTTAAAATGTCTGACAATTTTTTGATATTTGCCAAACATTGTTTTGGTATCAACGGCTTTAAATCCATGTAATATGCTCAGTTGTAAGCTATGAGCCAAATAAGGAATATGAGCCAAACAAGGAATATGTGCAAAACTGGTTTTATCAACAGCTCAAACCATATTGGACTCTGATTATACCCAGAGCGCTGGGAATAATGAGTCCGCATTATTCCCAGATTTTGCTGGTCACGTAACGTACGTTGACGTCATCGGGACATGTTTTTGACTATATTGTTAATGTTTGTACACTATTTAACATGGCTCTGTAGTATAGTGGTTAGCATGTCCGCCTGTCACGCGGGAGACTGGGGTTCGATTTTCCGCCGGCAATTTTTTTGTTTTCATTTTTTAATAAAAAAAAATTAAATATTTCAAACTACAATATAGAACTGAGAAACTCGAACCTTTTGAATAAAATATGCTCTATGGATCTGTGGAAGCTGCCGGGAGGGGGGCATCCGCCAGGCAGCGGCGGAGTGATCGAGTGTTGGAATCGATGGATCCAATTTGATGTCTTTATTTAATGTGAATTTTATTATTTTATTTACCAAATAAGAGGCAGACCAAGAGAAATTATGCTGGATGGATGGAGATGGTGGCATAGAGGATTATCAACAGCGGAGTTGATCCAGAATATCAAAGACCGAGATCTGTGGAGAGCCATGAACATCTATGCCAAATGACAGGGCGCTTGATGATGACGTTGATGTTGAGCTAAGAACCGATATCAGTGCACCCAGGGGGTTCCAAATGTTGTTTTTATGTAGCCAGGGGAGCAGAGTTGGGGTGAGTGCCCAACTTTGCATAAATATGGGTGAAAATTGGCGAAAGCATAAAATTATCGCCCCTGAATCTGCATATCACAACTAGCATAATCACCTAATTAGGCCCTGTAGGGATACAGGGAAATAATTTGGGACCGTTGTTCGGAAAGGTGCCCATTTTTTTATCGCAGTGATACCGTTGATTGGTCGCACTGAGAAAAACACTCAGTGACCTCACGTGACCAGCCGAATCTGTGAATAATGTAGCGTCATTATTCCTAGCGCTCTGGGTATAAAGTCTCCCTTCTTGCATTGTCAGTAACTAGAGCCTGAATTATGTTCGTTATATCCCAATCTATTGCACACTGTTTATATAACTCGGCAACACTGTCAGTCAATACTTTAAAACCAAAATGTTCATGTCATCGTCCGGAAATTTATTTATATTTCTCCGCTGTCATGTTGTTACTTTTAGACTTCCGGTTCATTTGTATAAGTGATGGGAGAAAAGTTTTAGATTAATCATTTTTTTAAATGTAATCATTAATAAAAATTAACGATTAATCAATTAATTCATCAATAATTTCTGCAACCCTAGTAAATACCCAATTTAAAAATCATGACTAGCACACTAGTCACTTATCAAAATCAGCCCTTTCCTCTAGTTGCCAGGTTTTGTGGAACATGAATTAGCAATTTAACAAATAATATCTCCGCTTAAATTAAAACTAGTATAGATAAGATACTTAAATAAGGTACCGGTTAGTTACTGTTCCAGACAATTTGTGCCATGAAAAACACATTTGGAAACTGTTTTTACAGTATCTAATGACAAAGGTGACGAACCTGCCCCTCCCCCAAAATTGGTTATCTATCTAACGTTTGTTAACTTGACAGTTTAAGAAAATACCGTACAATCCGTAATGCTTTCTCCTACAAATTTATTTATGAAGCCATGTGTTACTTTATATATACATATTTATTAAATTACGTTTACTTAAAATTTGACAACCGGATAATATTATAATTATAATAATAAATAATTATTATATTAATAATAAGTAAATATAAACAAATAAATAAACCAGTTCTTACCAGCAGTGTATTTGCTGGCCAGTTCCTTAGCACCTGCATGCTCTGGGCCCCATCTTGGTCTTTTTGCTAATTCTCCTTCAGAATACTGTATATTTTTATTCGGATCTTCCTCTGTCATAGAATTTGCAATAATTTCTGTTGCTGACTTTACACCCATGGTTCTGTAGTTTGATTCTTGCTCTCCTGAGACTATTGCGTTCTGCACATCAATTTCTGGCCTGATGCAGTTACTGTGGAGGGTGACTCCGATTGGTTAAAAATGCGAATAAAGTAAACTTTATGTAAGTTAGTATATATACGTCTTATTTGTAAAAATATAAGCAATGCTATTTAAGATATAATTGACATTCACAAAAAAAGAAGGTTTTTTTTTCTCTCCCTTAATCTTAATGAGCCTTTTTATTTTATGTCTCTGAAGATATAGAAACTTTAGACAGAAACGTTTCATGTTTACGTATTTTCAAACGCGAAGAGTTCCAAGAGTCATATTTGTTACTAAAATAGTAGGGTCAGTTTGATTTTGATTTCTATCTAATTGTACTCACTCCGTAATAATACTTTAAGTATACACTTCAACTATCGTTTAGGCAGTGTTGCACTCCTGTGTAGTTATTATTATTAATATCTTACCTTTCAGTAGCCAGCAATATTTTTTTTTTAAATTTTGTGATGATATTTAATAAATATGCACACAGCACAAAATAATTTTATTTCAGAGACTTCTCCCATGCGACCGACAAGAATAAATAAGTCGTGAACTGATAACATACCAACGCTGTGTTTGTGTTGTGTGACAAGTGTGCCTCCTGTGATAGTGAGACTTGCGCAGAGTAGATCTTATGTTTACCATGAGTTATCGAGACAGTGCTGCCCCAGAAACTACATCGATTATCAGTTTAAATAAAACTTTAGTTGAACGTGACGTACAACACGAGCGGCAAGTAAGCAGGGCTTTTTAAAATTAGCACGCTACCGTAGGTCAAATGTTATAGTTATAAAGTTATAGGTCAAATGACTAAGCCTTAAGCGGGGGCCACAGCACTTTAGTGTAAATTAGTATAATTTCATTTTAAAGCAAGATTGAAAAACCATTAAACAGTAAATTATTGGCTAACTTTGTTCTGAGCCAAACACCTGAAATCTAACACTAACACTGTTAGTAACAGCTGGTATTCACAAACCTGTGCAAAACTTTGTTCCATATATTTTATAATATATAATAACCAAGTCTTGATTGATTGATTTAGGAACCGACATCACAATCACAGCATTCGGGGCATTCCCATAAGCGCTCCGTCCCCATCCTCAGCAGCCAGCGAAGAGTTGCAACACCAATAGTACCAGTAGCAATCTGATTATATGTCCGTCTCACCTTTTCCTCTGAGCATCGAGCGCTGGCCAGATCCCCTCGTCACTCCTCGCTGTCTCATTCTTGCCAGACCATGGTGATCCATTTGCTTCTCCGAGGTGTACACGTGCTCCCACAAGGCCGCAACCACGTCTGCCTTGTCATGCATCAATACTCCACCAAGTTTTGCAGAGCTAGCCAATCTGTCCGCCTGTTCATTCCCAGCACACCGGCATGCCCCAGAGAAAAGATCCAGGCGATGCCACCCGTGACCTCTGAAGCGAAGCAAGCCACTCTGCCCGAAGCTTGCCTGTCCTCACCTTCCTCAGCATGCTTTCTGAGTCAGTTACAATCACGATGTGTGTGTGTATCATATTCTCCATCCAGCGGAAAGCTGCACTGACCGCCTCCACCTCCATTCTTAAGCTAGATGTTGTGGTATCATATGCCAGGCTCTCCTGCACCAAACGTCAACCATTAGCTTTTGCTGAGAACCCCCAGGCACTTCTCCTACCTCTCAACATCTGTGTAGATAATCACATCATCCAAGCGAGCATTATCCTGAATTAGTTGTTGGATTTCCACTTCCGTGGCCCCTGCTGGCCACTCCCTGCACTCCTGGCTCAGTGTGATTATAACTCTGCACAAGTCTGACTGCTCTGCTGGCACTTTGACCCACTCCTCTCCTTTCCTAATGTTCTCCAAGGGGCACTCCTGTCTGATTGTATCCTCCGCCTGAGCCATCCATGATTTCCCTCTTATCAGTCGCTGCGTCCAGCACCTCATGCAATGGGTGATCTGTGTCTGCAGCTACTCTGAGGTATGCCTTCGCCTGCATCACCTTGAGCCTACCAGCAACAGTCGACAGACCAAGGATGTAACGCATACACACTACTGGGGTGTCTCTGGTGCATCCCAGAATGACCCACTAAGCTTCGTTCTGTATGCGCTCGAATTTCACCAGCTGGCTCTTTGAGACAGTGAGCAGTCCTAGTCCATAATCAATCACTGAGAGGATCAAGTGCTTGTATAGTGTAAAAAGCATTCTCTGCACCATGTCCATTGCAGCCATAGTTTTAAGTGCATTGAGTCCCTTTTGAGACCTTGTCACAACCATCTCCACAAAGTCCTTGAAGGACAGGCTCATGTCAATTGTGATTCCCAGATACTTCAGTTTGTTCTCTCTGTTGACGCTTCTACCATCTATCGCGAGGCTTGGGACATCAGCTTTCACAATTCTGTTGTCCAGAGAGCACCACAAAAGAGCCGCCTTTTCCGAGTGGATGGCAGCACTCATTTCAGTGCACCAGTCAATCACTTTGTCTACTGTCGCTTGTAGCTTCTGGGCTGTTTGCTCCCTATCTCTCCCCTGCCTATATGCAAGAATATCATCTGCAAATGTTAGTATCCTTCTAACCCCTGGTGCTTCTAGGTTTGCAATCTTGCTCGTATACACGTTAAAGAGCACCGTGAGATTGCAGATCCCTGTGGCAGTCCCGGGGTTAAAATATGTGGCTCTGAGGTCCATGCACCCAGATGGAGAGCAACCCGACAAGAATGCAGGACGGCTGCTATCCAGTTCACCAACCAGGGATTGACCCCCTTCTCCATCAGTGCAGCCATCAAAATATCATATCGAACTCTATTGTATGCATCCTCGAGGTCACGCGCCGCCGCCATCATTTGCTGTCTACTCTGGAACCCCTCATAAACATCAAAGGCAAACGTGGCTGCATTTGACCAGGTATCTTTTCCTGACCTGTAGCTCCCCAGGCCTCTTGGAAGAAGCTTCCCCTTTTCCAAAAACTCTTGCAGCTTGACAGCGACTATCTTCTCTAAAACCTTCCCAAATGTATTTTGAAGGGTGATGATTGTCACAGGGCGGTGTGTTAGATGCGTTATGTGCGTTGGTGTACCCAGGGTGACAAAGACGCACTAAGCTGGAACAGCGATCGGTGCCCTGCTGATGAACAAGATGTGCCCGATCAGCTGAAGTGGCGCTCTGGGCGCTGACTCTTTTGCTCAGTAAGATGAGCAGGTATCGTACTGAAAAAATGGTTTTCAGTAACTTACAATGTCACTGTGGCAACGCGCCGCTGGTTCGGATGTCTATAATAGCCAGCAACGGTGACAAATTGAAGACTTGGATGACTTTGATTCTGTGGCTCTTTATATAGAGCGGCAACCGCTAATGCTTTCTAGTAAAACAGCCTGGCTCTGTGGATAGAGCTATTTCTGTTTCAATCAGTTGCGGAGTGCCACCACTGTAGCTTCACAGATCAAGCGGCGAATAATTATATAATCACGCTCCATGGTTAGAGCATACGATGAAGAAAGAATAAAGCTCCCTGGCCAGAGCGACGAATCGAGCGATAACGTAAAACGATAACTTGACCTTTTGATATATCACGACGAATAGCGATGAAATCACACCCTCTTGTCAAGGTGTGAATTTTCAGATAATCGACACTGGTACAGATGTCCTCTCTAGTATTGATAGGTTACTTCACAATGCCACTCGATTTGACATACAGCCTTATTGACGAACACGCTACAATTCAATGATAAAAATGACGAAAGGGGATACGTCACATAACCTCCAGCTTGTAGATCGGCGTGATCCTCTGAGAAACGAAAAGTTGTGTGTTCTGTACATCTGTAGTGTTATAATTACTGGGCTGTGGTTTCTGTTATATGTGACCATTGTTCTGACCTCTAACACTCATCCAAGGACGATTTGACCTCCTCCACTCGACGATCGACAACTTGTTGATGATTCAGTGGATGTATCTCCTTTTAACGATGACCCCCATGTCACAGGGCGGTGTGTTAGATGCGTTACGGGCGTTGGTGTACCCAGGGCAACAAAGACGCACTAAGCTGTAACAGCGATCGGTGCCCTGCTGATGAACAAGATGTTCCCGATCAGCTGAAGTGGCGCTCTGGGCGGCGGCTCGCGGGTATGAGCCAAGAGACTCCGCAGAATCGATATCAGAGCAAGCCCGGCAGGTGTGCTCCTCAGACTGCACACATAACAGGAAGGCAAGACATGCATACATCAAATAAGACCCCGAAGCAAGTTGAGGTGAACAGTAGGGGTGTACCGGATTTCGGCTCCGGCTCCGGCAAATCCGGAATCCGGCCATTTTTACAAATCCGGCTTCGGCTCCGGCTCTGGCCAGATCTCACTTCATAAATCCGGCCAAATCCGGCTTAGGCCGGATTTCAAAAATTTGAATCCGGTACAGCCCTAGTGAAAACACTCATGGCTTTCCTCCAGAAAGAAGGTAGTGATGCTGGGATCAAAACTATGAAAGCAGCCCTGCTTGAAGCTGTTAGCAGCAGATTTGCGGACATTGAATCCAACAGTATTTACACCTGTGCCACACTACTGGATCCTCGATTCTAGCTGTGCTTCTTCTCCGAACGTGGTAGAAGTGATGCACGAGCCCATCTGCTGTTAGCAGCTAACTCCATTATTGATTCAGCAAACACAGTCAGTCCACAGGATCCATCAGCTACTAGTAGTAGTAGTAGTAGTACTAGTGTTTTGACTTCTGTGAGCACTGCCACACAGTACGAGTCCAGCCTACGGAGCTGTTTTGACACAATTGTCGAGGAAAATCCCACCACAGATCGTTCTGCAAGTGCCGAAGGCAACAGCATTAACACTGAGGTGACGCAGTACCTGCCAGAGCCACATCAAACTCGACAGTCAGATCCAGTTTCATGGTGGCATGCCAATAAGCAAAGATTTCCAAGTATGGCTAGACTGGCGCAGGAATTTCTTGCACCACCAACTACAAGTGTGCCATCGGAAAGGCTGTTCAGTACTGCAGGAGACATTATCACTGACCACCGTAGTAGCCTTTTACCACAAAATGCGGAGACGTTGATTTTCCTGAAATTCAACTCATCCCTTCTTGACTCTGAGAGTTCAACTTCACAGCCATAATGAAGACTGACTGACTGAAATAGTGAAATTACTGAATGAATGTATTTCAATAAATTCAATCTGTTCAATGTACTGTTGTTGTGAGTTGTAACTGAGCTGCCAATTTGCCAACTGAAAACAATGTGAAAACTAAAAACTGAAACTTAAAACTAAAAATTAAAATTACTAAATTAGCATTATGTGCTTATGTATTATGTTTCATCTTGAACTTAAGGAACTTAATATTACTTAATTACTTATTCTAATGTAAATGTAATTATTTTACATTTAAATGATTTAATATGAGTATATGTCATCATTGTCATGTCTGTAGTAATGAACTGCAGTAATGAACAGTCGAGTGATGTAGTACGTTATTTTATTTTTATTTTTTTATTTGTAAATCCGGCTCCGGCCGGATCTCACTTCATAAATCCGGCCAAATCCGGCTTCGGCCGGATTTGAAAAATTTGAATCCGGTACACCCCTAGTGAACAGTGACTTATATATTGACCACCGGCGAATATCAGATGACGGCTATGAGCATTCATCCATCTCCAGATTTCAGTCTCTCGATGTCGTCTCAAGCTTCCGCACTGAGTTCACTAATCATTCGCTCATACCTGGCTTGGGCGGTCCATGAAGGTGTCCCCTATGGCCTGCAATGGTGGCATCAGAGCCAACGGCCCCCCGGCCGTCAAATCACGTCGAGGCAGCGGTACAACGACCCGACATGAGCACAGAGTTCCGCTGGCAAGAACTCCAAGAGACCAGCCGTATCAAGAATGCGGCAGTCAGCACTTGCGGCAACCGGCCATGACAGAACGTGAGCTGGAAGTGTGTATAACTGTGGCTTAAGTCCTTACTTGTGCGAGTAACGGTTGAGCGTGGAATGCAGAGCGATGTAATGGACATCTACCCTAGAAGAACGCTGGCGCTGTAATGTACCAAGACTGCCATTGCGTTTTTATCCTGCGCAACTTAATGATGTGGCACTTGTTTATTACCAGTGCCATCTTGTGCAGATTTCTATTATTATTCTATTTATACGTGCTGATGCGCTTCTCATCAGTTTCTCTCTACCAGTCTGTCATATGGCATATGACAATGATCCTAAAGCCGCTACGCTTTGAATGACCCTTGAATGGTTTTGGGAGAGGGATGAGATAGCTGTGCACCCAATCCTGCAGTACTGATGCTGTCCTAATGCTCTGGTTAAAGCGGTCGGTCATCTCCTTCAGGTTTGCATCGCTCAAAGCCTTCATGTGGCCATACCTGACCCCATCAGGCCCTGGTGCCATGTCTTTTGCCTTTTTCAAAATATGTTTAACATCTTATTAGAATCTAATGAGAGGAGAGGCTAGAATGCCGGACTCTCATTCGGAAGGCCCGGGTTCCATCCCTCGGTAAGGTGTGGGATTTTTTTCTGTCGGGGGCAAAAAGAAAATCCTAACCTGCACAGTTCGCGGCGACTGCACTAGTCAGGCGGCCTTTATTCCTCAGGCTCAAAGACCTCTCTGCCATACACCGCAATGTACTATATTGGCAGTAAATGACAGTTTAGAATCTAATAACCTTGATAGCTTGGCTATGTGTCATAATTGGGACCAGAACATAGACTTGAATTGAAACTGGTGATCATGCACATAATGATAACAGGAATATAAATCATTCAGTTATTTGGCACAATTTGGTCAGGAAGAAGAAAAAAATTCAATCCTAGGAGCTGTTTTGGTTTTCTAAAATAATTCTTTAAAAACAATTCAGTGTGTTTTTAATTTAAGAGTTGTTATGTTAGCAGTCATGTGGTTATTGTTATACTTAAGCAGAATTTCATTACAAGGGAAAATGATTATTTACTGTGGTTTTAAGACTATAAATGCAAGTTTGGCCAGTGCCTATGTAATATTACATAGAACACTCCAGCATAAAGGAGTATTTTGCACAGCGTGTCACTACACTGTAGCAAAAGCTGTCAAACCCAAGAAGTTTAAAGGTGTTACACATCGAAAAGTAAGTATCACTGTTCTGTTTATTTCTTTTTATTTTGCTCACATTTGTTTGTTTTTTACAGATTCATATCACACATAGGGTCTCAAATTATGATCTTTTATCATTAGGTCTCAAAATATGAGAATTGATTCTTCTTTCTCATTTTAATTGTCCTAGACAACAAATGTGCTAGGAACAGTTACTCTGTTCACTCACTATATCTATTTCTATTATTATACAATTAAACATATTGTCAACCATGTTTTTAAATTCAAACCTTGCACACCTCAGTGATTGAGTATGGAATGCATGCAGTTACTATGCAGAGAAAACATTAAGTTTCTAAATCGAATGCAGCAACTAGAATTTGACAGTGTAATCACCTTCTCTCATTTGACCATGTACCCACCCTGTGTCACTGATGTCAACAAGGGTGCACTAGGACTTAAATACATATAGTAAACTATTTGTGATAGATTCTTGATACAGCATGTGGCTTCATGATATTATTGACAAAGCTGACACACCAGGTGGAAAATAAGTATTAGATAGGCATTTAAAATTTACAGTGACAAAATTAAGTTGTATAAACAAATCAGGAGTCAAGAACATTATTTTGAATTGAGTAATATCAATGAGTCAGCGGTTGACCCATTGTACAAAAGTTACTCTCAGTAATTGAGTATGGATTGGGACTGCGTACAGTGTCAAAGAATCAGCTGGTGAAACCAGAGCACATGCAGAATGAAGCTATGCATACTGGGATGCAGAAATGACACACCGTTAGTGTGTATGCAATACATCCTAGCGTTACCCACGATTGCAATTTCTCAGAGTGGCAGCAGACACAGAAAACCCCTTGCATGAAGCCCTTGACAGAGTTAAAGGCTACAAGCTGATCAGAGGAAAATCTTGGATGGCTGAGGCAGTAGACACAATCAGAGAAGTGTGCATGTTTGAGAATATTGGGAGAGAAAAGGAGTGGGTCAGAATCAATCAATCATGTGCCATGCCGGAAAACATGGGTGGTCATGACTCGCCATTTCACTCGATCACCAAAGTCATGGATCAGCTCAGTGTTCCTGTCTCGACCATGCCTTGTGACCAAGCCATCCAGGTAATTACTTCTCGGTCTTCCCCTTGGTCTGTTCCCTTCGATCTTGCCAGTTGTCACTAAGTTCTCCAATCCATTTCTTCTCATAACATGTCCAAACAATTTTGACTATCTTCGTCAAATTTCTCTAATCAATTTACGATTTTCATTTGTCTCCTGTAGTACATGGTCATTGGTTTTTCTGTCTGTCCATGATATTCTTTGCATTTTCCTCAGAAACTACATTTCTACAGCCATCATATGTTTTTCAGCTTGACTGCACATTGTCCAAGTTTCACATCCATACAAAAGAACAGGCTCTATGTAGCACCTAAACACTCTTTTTCTCATTTCAGTTGACATCTTTTTATTGGTCAGTATGTTTTTCATCTTGCTAAAGGCTACTTTCGCCTTGGCGATTCTTGTTCTAATCTCTACAAGGCATCTCCCATCAGATGTTATGACTGTTCCGAGATAATTGTACCGATTCATTTGTTGAAGAATATTCCCATTTACTTGTATATTACATTGTGATACTTCATTCTTCCTAGTGATGACCATAACCTGTCTTTTTACAATTTAATTCCAACCCCAGCTGCTCACTGTGTACAACAACCGCATCTACTAATTGTTGTAGATCTTGTGCATTGTCTGCAATCAATACTGTTTCATCTGCATATCTAATGTTATTGATGTTTCGTCCTCCAATGCTGATTCCATTTATATCTTCTACACTTCTGAAAATATTTTCACTGTATAGGGAAAAAAGATCTGGAGACATTGCACATCCCTGCCTCTTAATAGGTTGATATTGTCCCACTTCATTATCAATCCTTATGGCAGCTTGTTGTTTCCAGTATGTGTTTTTTATGTCTAATGTCTTTCCCATCAATTTGTAGATCTGCAAGCATATCTACTATGTTGACATGTTTAACTCTATCAAAAGCCTTTGTGTAGTCAATAAAGCAAAGGTGTATATCCTTGTTTACTTCTATAGCACGTTCAATAACTGTTCGCAGCATATACACAGCATTTTCTGTACCCTTTCCTTCTACAAACCCACATTGTTCTTCCCCTATTTCAGGTTGTATTTTCTTCCTCACTCTTTGCATGATAATTCGTAGCAAAATCTTTGTGATGTGGCTCATTATACTAATTGTTCTATGTTGATCACATTCCAAGGTTCCTATTTCTTTGGGATAGCAATAAATACAGAGTTAAATAATTTAGAAGGTATAAGCATGAGTGGTCATATTTCGCCATCTCATACGATCACCAGTTCTGGATCAGCTCAGTGTTTTTGTTTCTACCATATCAGGTCGCCAAGCCATCCAGTTATTTACTTCTCTGCCTTCCCTAATTCTCTTCCCCTTAATCTTACATGTTGTCGCCAAGTTCTCCAATTTATTTCTTCTCATAACATGTCCAAAAAAGTTGACTTAACAGAAGTTAAAAATAGAACATCTGAAAGCTGACTGTGAGTATAGGCAGTCTGCTGATTGGTAACACAATCAAGATTGGTTTCTTTTTTATTTTAACCCAAATAACCATGTTTAAGGATTGTCAGTATTTGAGGTGACCAGGAAGAGTATAATATCCTCTCATACATGTGTGTTCAAATGTGCTTGAGAGGAAACAAAGCGTTTCAAATTATAGCTGAACATTGTCACTGCTACATGAGTGATTTCAAATTTGTCATGTATGTGTTGACATCATAAACTGTAATTTAACTGCATATGTTAGTGTGCTCACCTTTCTGCTTACAATTACAGGTACACAAATAGAGTTTAAAAAAAAATCTAAACATGATGAAACATAAAATTATTATAATAAGAATGTTACATAAATATATGCAGATTAAAGACATAGATAAATCAAACAAAAAATCTATTTGATTCTTATAGTTGGTGTTTACTACCAATATATGTTCTTCATTATTTGTAGACCTTTGCTGTCAGAGTTTAATTTTTCAAGTAGTTTATTTCCTATTCTAAAAGAAGAAGTCGCTGATGCTGTAAAACATGAAGAAAGGAAAAACAGATGGACCAAATGAAATCGCAATAAAAGAATTAGAAGTATTAGGAGAATTTGGAATAGATGATTAACCAAAATGTTGAATGATATTTACTGCAGTGGATATTTACCCAGTGATATGCTGAAATCTGGATTTATAGCTATACCAAAGACCAGGAGCAATTGAATGTGAAGATTTTCGTACAATTAACCTCATACACCATATCACTAAGCTTCTACTCAGAATCATAATGAGAAGAACCAGAAAGAAAATAAAAATGGAAATTAGTGAAGAACAATATGGATTTGTGGAGGGAAAGGGCACAAACAATGCAATATATACATTACAGACACTAATAGAAAGGTCAATAGAGAAACAGAAAGACATATTTGTGCTTCATAGATTATACTAAGGCATTTGATAAAGTAAAACATGATGAATTGATTAAAATGTTGGAAGATATCAACATTGATGGGACAAATTTAAGAATAATAAAGAATATTTACTGGAACTAAGCAGCTATTAAAATGGGAAATAAAGAGGGTAGTTACGAACAGATAAAGCTAGGGGTATGACAGGTGTGTGTCTTGTCACCAGATCTCTTCTCCCTATATAGCGAAGTAATAATGAGAGAGATAAAAGAGACGCTAGGAATACTAGTTGGAGGTTATAATATAAATAATATATGCTATGCAGATGATACAGTATTGGTGGTAGATAATTCAAAAGACCTACAATTGCTGGACATTGTAGTAACAGAGAGTGCAAGGAAAGGACTCTCCTTGAATATAAAAAAAACAGTAACAATGGTGATATCAAAGAAAATGGTGACACCAAAATGTGAAATAGAAATAGAAGGGAAAATTCTTAACCAAGTGAATAATTTTAAATACCTAGGAGATGAAGCCTTGCTACAAACCTTTGAGAACAAAGTTTTAAAAGCATCTTTGGACCCATTAGGGATACACAAAGTGGAGAGTGGAAAAGAAGTAGTAACAAAGACATTTATGATCTGTATAAGTCCCCGCTAATCATTGGTATTATGAAGGCTAATAGACTACAATGGCTGGGGCATATAGAAAGAATGGAAGAAAATAGGGAAACAAAACTCGCTTACACTCAGGAAATAAATGACCGTAGACCCCGAGGTAGACCAAGAAGACGGTGGAGAGATAATATATATATACAGACCTACAAGCACTTGGAATCAATGGCTGGCAAGAGAGGGTCAACCAGAGAGACGAATGGAGACGGATTGTATCTGCAGCAAAGAACCTCAATGGCTCGGAACGCTGAAGAAGAAGAAGAAGAAGAAGAAGAAGAAAAAGGGGCATTGATAACATCGGATGGAAGATATACAACAGAGATTAATAGCAGAATAGGGCAAGCAAAAGCCGCATTTCAGAAAATGAAGAGTATCTTATGCAATAAGTCACTGTCATTGAATGTAAGAAAGAGAATGCTGAAATGCTATGCTGTATGGCAATGAATAGTGGAATGTAAATGAACAAATTAAAAAGAAATTAGAAGCAACAGAGATGTGGTTCTTGTGACGAATGTTGCAAATTCCTTGGACTACCAGAGTAACTAATAACGACTGCCTGAGACAGCCTAATGAAACTAGAACATTATATACAACAATAAGAAAGAGACAAACAGCTTTCTTTGATCATGTGATGAGAAGAGAGGCATTGGAGAACTTGAAAGATCGAGAGGAAGAGAGGCAGAGGCAGACCAAGAGAAATGATGCTGGATGGATTGAGACAGTGGCATGGAGGAATACCATCAGCAGAGTTGATCCAGAACACCAAGGGCCGAGATCCGTGGAGAGCCGCAGTTCCAACTTCACAGCAACGGGTGGTCCCCATTATGCTCCGTTCCTGTGCCAATGAATATCACACAAAACGCTCCCCACTGCCCAATGAACGCCTACACCAGCTGGCAGGGCACTTGATGATGATGATCATGATGATGAGTTTATTTCCTCATGTTTCATATTCTAAGGTACTTTGTGTGGTTTATGAAATTACTGCCCAAACTACAACATATACAGGCCTAGAGAGACAACAGTGGAAGATAAACTCTATGGACCGCTGAGTGAACTAAAAAAGACTGTTAGATTTATACAAGAGGCAACACTGCAGTTATATACATATTTCAGGCGAACGAAAGAAGAAGAAGAAGTAGAAATTGAAAATGACACACTTTATCTTGTCTCCATAAACAACAACAGTGGGGACTTCGAAAGAAGTCAGATGGAAACTGGCTATATCACCGCAGAAGTTGAGAGCCTGTGCTCAACACCAGCAAACACATTAAAGTAAAATGGGCAACATACAGCTGTGGGTCATTGACGATTTCACAATCACTGAAGTATCATTTCTGGATTTTTAGGCTTTAAAGAGAATACTGTGGATTGAGAAGAAGTAGACATACTGTCGTTTGCAAGTCTGAACATCGAAGAAAACGATCGATAAAAAGCATCATGAGCAAAAACAGAATAACTTTGATCATGTTAACCTTTACAGTGGTTTGGAAGACATGGTTCCTGGAATACAAGGTAGTGGTCAACCAGCATGAAGGTAGACAGAGACATTGAAGACACTTTGGGCATGAAATGAATGAGGCAAGAGAACTGACAAAGTATCAAGAATCTATTTGAAGAGGAAGATACTTGCCAGAATTCCTCTCAATCTCCTCACAGCCCATCTCGACCAAGGTCTTCTTCCTGAGAGTCAGTGTGGCTTCAGAAAAGAACGAGGAACTGTTGACATGATTTTCACTGCAAGACAGTTGCAAGAGAAATGTCAGGAATAGAACGCCAAAATGTTCTCCACTTTCATTGATCTTACCAAGGCTTTTGATACAGTCAGCAGAGAAGGACTGTGGAAGATTATGGCGAAATATGGCTATCCAGGAAAGTTTATCCAAATAGTGCAGTTATTTCATGATGGTATGCAGGCAAAAATACAGGAAAATGATGGACTATCTGAGCCCTTTCCTGTCACCAATGGAGTGAAGCAAGGCTGTGTCCTGGCACCAAAACTGTCAGCCTCATGTTTTCAGGCATGCTGACGAATGCCTTTGGAAAAAAAAATGACATTGGAATAGACATCAACTACCGCATGGATGGAAAGTTTTTCAATCTCAGAAGACTAAAGCCAAAACTACCAGCGACACCGTCAGAGAGCTCCTGGTCCTCACCGGGGCCTGAACCCGGGACGTCCAGCACTCGAGGCGGACACCATACCTCGAGACCACTCAGCCCCCCTCAGCTTTCTCATATGCCTTTGCCAACTTTGTTTGCTATATGCTAACTCAGAGGCATAGACATGCAACACGTTTCAGCTTTCTTTAGTCTTTAGTCGTTGGATCAACATCACGGCACACGGTTTAACCCATAAGTGCTCCGTTTTCCTCCTAACTCAAACCTGAGTTTGGAGAAACTCAGCTCAATGCACGAACTCCGTTGCATCGGCGAGGATCCTGAAATGCTTTGGGTAGATTTTTAACTCGAAATTTTGCCTGGGCAGCGCCGTTAGGCTACTCTTTTTCGATTTCCAACTGCCAAGGGATTTTTTACGTGAGCAATAATACACATGGGCGTCCGATCTCACTACCCAGAGACCAGGGGAAATTACTGGAAGTCCCGGTGGATTTAAAAAAAAATTAATCCTCTTCCTCACCGGGGCCTGAACCCGGGATGTCCAGCACTCGAGGCGGACACTATACCTCGAGACCACTCAGCTTTCTCATATGCCTTTGCCAACTTTGGGCTCAATATCAACTTGGAGAAGACTGTAGTTATGTACCAGCTGGCTCCAGGGATTAATCACACCATGCCGAATATCAAAGTGAATGGTTGTAGACTAAGTGTTGTAGACAAATTCACCTATCTTGGCAGCACTGTGTCCCAAGCTGTCACAATTAATGATGAAGTGAATGCAAGAATCTCCAAGGCCAGCGTGGCCTTTGGCAGAATGTACAACAATGTGTGGGATAGAAATGGAATAAGCTTGCAAACAAAGCTGAAAGTCTACAAAGCAGTTGTATTGTCCACAATGCTATATGCTTGTGAAATCTGGACTGTTTACCAGCGACGTGCTAGGAAATTAAATCACTTCCACACAGTCTGCCTTAGGAAGCTATTGAAGATTAAATGGCAAGACAAGATCATCCAAGACACTGCAGTCCTAGAAAGAACATCCGTACCCAGCATCCACACTCTACTAATGAAGAATCAGATTCGCTGGGCTGGTTACTTGACTCGCATGCCAGATCACAGGCTCCCTAAACGATTTTTTTACAGCGACCTGCATTGTGGTAAACACGCCCAAGGTGGTCAGAGGAAACGCTCTCTGAAGATCTCACTTTCTTCTTCTTTCGTTCGCTTGAAATATGTCTATATCTGCAATGTCGTCTCTTGCATGAATTGAACTGTTTTTTTCAGTTCACACAGTGGTCCATAGAGTTTATCTTCCACTGTCGTCTCTCTAGGCCAGAAGGTTTGCCTAGATATGTTATATTTTGGGCAGTCTTGGAGTATGTGCTCTGCTGTCTGCGACGCCAATCCACATGTGCACATGGCTGTTTCACCAATCTTGAAATTTGTATACATGTGGTTGCGTAATCTATTGTGCCCTGTTCTGAGGCGCAGAATAATGACTTGTTCTGGTCTGTCCATAATGTGGTAGTCATCTTGAGCAGGTTTTGGTGGCTTTCTGACTGATTTGATCATTCTTTTCTTTTGGTGGTATGTAACGGGCACATCAGGCTGTTCCTCTTTGGCTCCTTCCTTAGCCAATTCATCAGCTCTGTCGTTTCCGGGTACTCCACAGTGGGATGGTATCCACTGTATGGTGACTTTATGCTGACTGCTAAGTTCAGAAAGTAGTGTCCTTAGTACTGGCAATTTCCCAGAGAGGAGCGCCTCGAGTACTGATTTTGCATCTGTTAGTAGCACCACAGGTTGTGTACCATTGCTGTTATTTAGTAATTTCTCTGTTGCTATCTTGATTGCCTCAATTTCGGCATCATAGTTATGGCAGTACTTTCCTGTCGGTACTCTGGCTGTGTCCCTAGTATTATTTGGGTATTCTATGTACACTCCCGCTCCTCCGTTTCGAACAGCATTTTGTGCTGACCCATCTGTGTAGACTCGGATCCAGAGGTCCTGTGGGTATTCTTCATCAAGGAAGCTGAGAGTGGCTGTTCTGCGCTGCACACTGTTCTGTTCTTCCTTGTCAAATATTCCTCTCACTTTTGTCTGGATTTGTAACGATAGTCTATGCTCATCTTTCCATGGAGTTCGCTCTGGAATAGTTGTTAGGGGGATACCAACTGTGGGCAGATCAGTGGCTTCTCTGCAGAGTCGTTTGGCCTGGTGGATGAAACTACTTCTTTTCAACCGCCCCATAGCTAGGTTTTCAAATCTGTTCTTCATAGGGTGGCCTGGCAAGCTGAGGAACTTTTCTGCTTGTATTAGCGTTTTCGTATCTCTGCGCTCACTCAGTGCCTGTGTCCTCCCCATCTTCTCCATTTCCACTATAGGGGTTGATCTCATCCCTCCTGTGGTGACTCTAAGTGCTTGATTTTGCACCTTGTCCAGCTCTTGTAGTGTGGTATTTGATGCTGAACACCACGCAGTTGACCCATATTCCAAGTGTGGTCGTATGCTCTGTTGGTAAACTTTGCTAAGTATTTTCGTACTCGCTCCCCATGTGGTTCCACTTAGCTTTCTCAGGATGGCTATTTTCCTTCTGGCTTTTGCTACTGCTTTGTTGATGTGCTTTCTCCATGTCAGCTTGCCATCAAATGTTACTCCAAGGTATGTTGGTTCTTTATCTTCTCTTAGGGGTGTTCCATTTATCTGGATGATCCCTGCCTTTTGTTTTGGAGAGAGGGTAAATAGGGTGGTGCTGCACTTGTCAGTGTTTATGCTGACACACCATCTATTTGCCCATGCAGCAAATGTATCTACAGCTCTTTGTAGCAATCTGGTGGCCACTGATGCATATTCATTTGTGCTCCATAGAACCAGGTCATCGGCGTACATTGCCGCTTTAATTCCATGCGGTAGGTGAGCAACAAGATCATTGATGAAGATTAGAAAAAGTGTGGGGGACAAGACTCCGCCCTGGGGGACACCGTGACGCAGTAGTACTTTCTTGCTCTTGAGTCCGTCTATCTGTACTCGGGCTCTTCTGTTGTGCAAGTATGCTTTCACCCATTTGTACATTCTTCCATTGACTTTGCAGTTTCTCAGTTTCTTCATCAGACCTTCTTTCCAGACTTTGTCAAAGGCTTTCTTCAGATCTATCCATGCCGCAAGCACCAGCTTCTTCTCTTGGAATGCATCCTCAATTTCTTGAGAGAGGTAGGTTGTCTGATCTTCCGTAGAGTAGCACTGCCTAAAGCCAGCCTGCTGTGGCACAAGGATGTTTTTACTTTCAATGTACCACTGCAGTCTGTGATTGATGATGCGCTCCAGTGTTTTGCAGAGACAGCTGGTGAGGCTAATTGGTCTGTAGCTAGAGGCAATGGAACCATCTTTCCCTGATTTTAGGAGGGGTATCATGATTGCTTCTCTCCAGGCTTGTGGAACACTGCCTAAGGTCCAGCTGTTATTGAAGATCTGCAACAGCTTTGTTTTGGCCTCTGTTCCTAGGTTCCTGATCATTTCATTGGAGATACCATCAGCTCCTGGTGACTTTCTCATTTTCAGTTTTGATATGGCTAGCTCCAGTTCGCTGATTGTGATGGGTGCCTCCAGAACCTCATGTACTATTTCCTTCTGTCCTGTATGTTGTCGTTTCTCTCGAATCTCTTGTTGTTTCTCTGGACTAATTTTGATATTGCTATCTTGTGCGAACGAGTCCGCAAAATGGTCAGCTGCTTGCTTTCTTGTTAAGATTTTCCCATCTTTATGTAGGGCAATTTTTGAGTTTCTCCCTGTGCCCTCGTCATTAAGCTGTTTTATTAGCTTCCACAATTTCCTTGTGTCTCTTTCAAAGTTCAGAGACTCCGTTTTCTCCTGCCAGCTTTTCCGTCTAGCCTGCAGCTTGGCCCTTTGAAATTTGGCTTTTGCATGCTGGAATTTATTGTGGTGCTCTTGGCTGGGTGTGGCCTCTGCTTGCTTTCTACACACTTCAACATCATTATGCAACTGTTCCAGTTCACTACTCCAGTAGGGTTTATATTGTTTACGGGCTCCTCTTGGTACTGTTTCTCGCGCTGCCTGTAGTATGCATTTCCCAAACTCTTCAACTGCTTTATTTATGTCTTTCTCAGTGTTCAGGTTTCTAACCAGTATGCTGGTGCGATGCTTGTACATTGCCCAGTCTGCTTTCTTGTAGTTCCACCTCGAGAGGGTGCTGCTTTCACTTACAAGCTCATTTTCTACGGTTAGAAAGACTGGCCGATGGTCACTGCCACCAAGTTGTTTCCCAACAGTTCGTGTAATGTTCCACTCCAGGTCTGGTGAATGAAAAGCCAGGTCAGGTGTAGTTGTAGAGTGCCATGATCTCGAGTAGAAAGTATGTGGGTCGGACGGCTTGTTAATCAACATGAATCTATTCTCATCCTGCCAGTCTTCCAGTCTCTCTCCTCTCTGGTCCATGTGATCATAGCCCCAGCTCTGCGAGTGGCTGTTGAAATCGCCACACACAATCATTTTTTCTTTTAGTGGTAGAGTGTCCAGTGCCTGTGGGCGGTCACTTGGACAGTAGTAATTGATCAGATGTAGATCTGTATTACCTGTCTTAAGTTTAAGTGTCTGATACTCAGCCCCTTCCATGTAGACTTTGATTTGGGAAGCCATGATGTTATTTCTTACAAGGGTCAGTATCCCACCTTTTCGCCTGTTCTTTCGGTCAGATCGGTAACACTGGTAGCCTCTGATTTTGAAGGCTATATTTTCATTGAGGTGAGTTTCTTGCAAGCAACATATGCTTACTTTTTCTTGGTCCAAGATTTTTTCTAATTCTATTTTTTTGTTGCTGACTCCCTCCGCATTCCAGTGCATTATTTTAAGTCTTCGTTTAGTATGGCCAGTCGTTCTATTCTCATGTCCCCTGGCTCCACAGGACATCTGAGAAGGACCTCCAGTAGTTGGGGTTGGACCCTTTCGAGACATAGGGCCCGGCACTGCACCTGCCTGGGGGTCCAAAGCAGGGCGAGCACCATAACGATTAGCAGTAGTCGACATATTCCATTTTGCGTGATTGCGTGGCATCCTGATTTCTGTGGTGCGCCTCTTGGCTGGTTGCCTCCGTCTTCAGCACCTTTCTTTGCTAGAGCAGACTGTGGTCTCACTCGAGTGTAGATGTGTACGCGCGCACACACCTGTCTGCGCATGCATGTACGTGCATACACATCTAGAGCATACTGGTTATTTTCCGGCGCCAGAGACTCGCCGTCGCCCCTTCTCCTGTTAGTTTAAACAGGCCCGCCACGTGAAGGCCAGGAGTTGGACTTTTGCTGCATAGGTTATGTATTCACGAGCCATTGAGGTATTTGAGCAATGTTGGGCGCTCACCCCAACACCACGCCTCGGCTACATACAGCAACATTTGGAACCCCAAGATCTCACTAAAAGCTCTTGGAATTCATTACAATACTTGGGAGACTACTGCCAAAGACTGAAATTCGTGGCGTACATCATTGCGCAAGGGTGCAGTCACTTGTGAAGCAAACAGAACTGCAAGAGCTGTGAAAAAAGGCTGGACAGAAAAACCACTGCAGGAGATCCTCCTCCTGGAACATCAAGCATTCTTTGCTCACATTGTCAATGAAAATTTTGAGCCAAAATAGGCCTTACCAGCCATCTTAGAACTCACGGCTGCATACTTTTAACCCCACTGGATGAAGTAAATGGTCATCATCATTCTTGATGGACAAACAACAAAACAGCTCTTTCTAATAGTGTCATGATAATGTATATGGCATCATTTATGCCCTTTCCTGGTACAATTCTGCATTGTCAGTCATTAATTTCTGGTTTAGTCTTGTTTCTTATCTTCTCATAATTATTCCCAGTTACAACTTTGTCATATGACTCATAAGACTTACAGTGCAATGATCTTCACATTCTAAAGCATTTGGTTTTTTTTGACAGAGCTATAGATATTTAATAGATCATTAGCAGTGCACCCACTCTCATATATTATGTCATTCTGAAATTTTTTTGTTATTTGGATTGCAAAATCTCCCAAGGCCTTTATTTCATAAAACCAAAAATCTTTGGGTAAAGGTGCCTTTCCTTCATGTAATTTAGTGCATTCTTAGCTTCTACAAGTATCGATGGACCTTCACCATTGTCTTAAATATTTCTATCCAGTCTAACATTCATATAGATCCTCTACATATTCTGTTCAACTATTAAGTACATTACTGTGTCCCATTAACATTGCACCATGTTTCAGTTGTAAACATCCAGTGGTATTTCTTGTTTTCCTACCTGTTAACATAATTGTTGGTACATGGAGTCTCCCATGATTTGTTAATAATTGTTGGTACATGGAGTCTCCCATGATTTGTTACAATTTGTGTACATTTCCGATTTTCCCGAATGTCTATATCCTCTATACATTTGTTTACCATTTCCTAATGTATCCTGTTACATGCTTCTTTATCTTACCTTTTCTTCCTTCTTTTATTCATAATATGTAGAATTTCATTTGTCTTCCATTTCTTTTTTTTTGCAATTGTGTATATAGATGAGATTGTGAATTAGGGGTATCCCTTTTCAAAGGAAAAATAAGAACCCTCCTTCCCTTCGCTGACTATGGTACACCCTTGGACAAAGTGGAGTGTCCCCCCCCCCCCCCCCCCCCCCCCCCGTCCCCCCCAACCAGGATAACATGAAATCATGCAAACAGATGGTAGAATGAGCTAGAGAGCAGTCGACAGACAGATAGTTGTTGGTTATGGTCTCGGGTTCATAATGGTTGGCAGAGAATCTCTGCATAAAGACAATGATGGCTTCGATCACCTATAAGTATGGTCACTGCCAAGGGGAATGGCAGATTATCTCTTTTACAGATACCAAGAAAATCATCATTCAACAACTCACACGATTTCAAATTCCAGGACTGGTGATTGTGTGCGGTGGCAAACCATGGCCGCCCATACTTATTGGCCTGGTGCATGATGATGATGTATAGGAGGAATGATCTATTTTAATGTATGTTGTGTTGATTCACACATTTCCCATTATTCATCAAACGGTCATAACGAAATAATAATAGTCTCTGTAGATTTCACTTATAATCCAAACATGATATGAATGAATAGGATAACACCTTTATTAAAAGTGGCATCACTTTATTTATATAATTTATATTATATTAAATAGTATTATCCACCTTTGTTGTTCCAGTGAATAGTAATTTTCTTACTTGTAAACCCATATATGGCATAATGTGAATATTTTTATGTCTTTCTTTCAAACCCATAAGACACGTCACTTTGTGGACTATATGCAGCTGGAAGTTTGTGGTGGGAAGGGTGGTAATGGCATGCTGTCCTTTCTTTCACTCCCAATGCAAGAATGGGCAGGACCTGATGGTGGAAATGGAGGCAATGGCGGACACGTTATTTTTAAAGGTATAGTTTTATTAACTGACTCTGCCAATCCTCCAGGAAGTACAGTCTGGATATTTTTGTCATGAGTAGTTGAAACAATGTTGTCACACCTACTAGAGCTGAAATAATTCTAATGTTCAGGCCAAGCTGTTGTAAGTGAAAATAAGAGGGCTGATTGGCTGGCCTCCAAGGCATTTCCAAGGGGAACACTGAGTTGATCAAATGAGGTCTCGAAATGATCACACACACATAAATTCTGATAATATGCAAACGCGTGCATCCATGCACACACATACATCTTCATCATGTGTTTTATTGTTAGTCATGGGCGGCCATGGTTCACCATCACACATGATCACCAGTCTTAAAGAGGTCTGTGTTCTTCTCTCGATTATGCATGTGGCCAACCCATCTAGATATTAATCTCTTAGCCTTCATCTTGCTTCTTTTCCATAATTTTTACAACTTCTCTTTAAGATTTTCAGTTTATTTATTCTTTTACAGGTTATATATGCACACATACCTAATAAACTAACATACACATGCACACACAGATGTATAGGTGATTATATTGGTAACACTTTAACAGAAAGCAAAGATATAAATATAGAAGGAGTACCATGTACAAAGACATGACAAAGAGCCTAGATAATAAACATGAAAATGTATTGAAAAAACTAGAACCTTTATTGAAGGAAGTAGAATCAACATTTATGATCTGTTTAAGTCCCCGCTAATCACTGGTATCATGAAGGCTAATAGACTACAATGGCTGGGGCATATAGAAAGAATGGAAAATAATAGGGAAACAAAACTCGCTTACACTCAGGAAATAAATGACCGTAGACCCCGAGGTAGACCAAGAAGGTGGTGGAGAGATAATACATGTACAGACCTACAAGCACTTGGAATCAACGACTGGCAAGAGAAGGTCCACCAGAGAGACGAATGGAGACGGATTGTATTTGCAGCAAAGAACCTCAATGGCTCGGAACGCTGAAGAAGAAGAAGAAGAAGAAGAAGAATCAACAATACAGTCTGAAGAAATGGAAGTCACCAGGCAGAAGCAGATTGCCAGCATCTCTGTATGTACCATGCACTATGTGTGAAGATCTGAAACAATGCTGTCTGGCCTAAAGCATGGGAAATAACAATGTATATCCTTCTACCCCCAAAAAGTAAATTTAAAACTGTAAACCAGTTGTACATTTGCATTAAGTCATGCTGTCAAGGTGTTGGATTATAGCAGGACCGACTAGTGACAGAAGAGGGGCAAGGACTAATAGGACCTAGAGACAGGACCTCTATAAAGGTATAGACAGAACCCAAGCTAGGACGTAAGAACAGTAATAAGACTAGACTCGGGTGGGGACACTAATGTGTTATAGTTAGGACAACAGAGGGACCGACCCGAGAACAGGGGCGGATACAATAGGTCACGGGGAATACCGTGACGACGTAAACTAGAATAGAACTATAGAGGGTAACTAGTGCTAAGACGACAGTGCTGCGTGCAAAGAGAACGGCACACAGAGTTGCAAACCCCATGAGGGAGTTCTGACCACGTAGGCAAGCGACAACCTGAGCTGCTTCAGACAGGGACAGGACGGCCTTCCGACTGGACGTAGTGTTGTTCTGAAGCCATTATCTATTGTTGTGAATGCATGCGATGTTAACGAGAGAGTGATCATGTTTGATGATGTGGATCTATATATTGTGTGACGAGTGGCGATTATTATATTGATGTGTCAGGCAGATAACGCCTTGTTTGATTATCAGGCTTGCCTGAAATAAACTCCGTATAAAAACATCTGTACGAGCTGAAGTTATAATTGAAGTACGGATGACGTTGCCTGATTGCGAGTAAACACAAGACTGTGACACCTGCTAGCATAATCCTCCTGCGAGAAGAGGACTGAGAGTAAGTTAGAATACAAGTTCCAAGTACATGCAGGTTTGAGACAGGACAAAGGAATCAGAGACCATATCTTCAACATGAGAACCTATTTTGGAAAAATTCATAGAATACAATGTAGATCTTCATTCTTGCTTGTTAGATTATATTAAGGCCTTCGGCTATGTTCAATGTCAGCAATTTTGGGACATCATAAAAGATATGGGGTTCTTGCACATTTACCCACTTACTTACACATTTAGCATGTCAAGATTCTACCCACACGCAGGTCAAGGTGATACCCACATCGGTACTAACTGATGTATGTATGATGTATGTGGAAAGGGGGTTCTGGAATGCCTCAATGTAAATCCAACTTCGGCTGTGTCATAATATAACCTATTGCGAATCTACACGAGGTATTTAGTTTCATAGGTATTTAGATAATGCAGAAATTGAACATGTCACAAACTGTGAATATCTTGACTCCATCATTGAAAACAGTGGGGACTGTTCACAATAAGCCAGACATAGATGGCCAAAGCAGCGCAGAGGTTAAAGGGTATTAAGAACCAATATCACAACACCAGTAAACATGTTAAAATAACATGTGTGAGAACATGCATCTTTCTTATGGCAACATCTGGTTGTGAGTCATTTTGCAATCACTGAGAAGAAAACTGGGGCTTTTGAGCTTAAATATTACAGAAAAGTTGTTAAAATTTCATGAACCAAGAAGAAGAAATATACTGACATCCTTCTGAACATCAAAGAAAACTAGCTCATAAATAGTTTCATTTCTTGGAAACTTAAATACCAAAGCTGTATTAAGTGCCTCAGTGACTTGAAAAGAACAGTGCTAGAGTATGGTTCCTGAAAAGGACGGGGCGCCGAGCATGAAGGTGGACACAGGATATTGCAGAAGCTTTTGGCATGAGACCGGCCTCCGTGGCTAAGGGTTTATGGGCGCGATTCATAATCCTGTATACCCGGGTTCAAAACACAGCAATGCTAGTTTTTCGAAAAAGGTGTAGGTGCCGGTAGTTCAGAAAGCAATGGCAAACTACTGAATATAAAACTTGCCTAGGAATCACGAACAGCCAAAATGCTGGGGTTGATTGCTGCGTCCTGTGAAGGACATGCAATTAATTTTAAATATAGAAACATGAAAAGTTGCACACTTTAAATTTGTAAACATCTTGATTGCACCTTGTTTGGACAATTAGAACAGCTACAGTAATCCATTAAAATAGTATTTATGAACAACTTACGTTACAAACAGCAAATTCTAATAACATTTATAGTTGCTGAAAAAGAAACTATGATGAACATTCATAAACATTTGTGTGCTGTGTATGGAAGTTGTTCAGTTTCTGGTCTCAGTGACTTAAAGTTAAAGCTTAAGAAAATGGAAAGATGGAGCTGCATGATCTTACACACTCTAGACATTTTGTCACGACTACCAGCTCTGACATGTTGAACTGCACTGATACCATTATTCATGTTAGGCATATTACGAGTCAACAACTGGCCTTGCAGCTGTCAGTCAGCAAGGGAAGTGTCTCACAAATTAGCACATAATTCATAGGAACATAGTTTGTTCTGCAATGTTTGAGTGTTTTTTGCTTCTGAGTGAGATAACTTTTTTGTCAAAGATATGTGATGAAACCTGGGCATGTCATTTTGATCCTGAGATAATAATGCAGTCAATTGAGTGGCATCATTGATAGTCACCAAAAAGAAAACAATTCAAAATAACTCCATCAGCAGGAAAGGTTATGATCACTGTCTTTTGGGACATTGATAGTGTGATACTTGTGGAAGTAATGCTTTCTGAAGCTCACATCAAAAACACTAAAAACCACTAGTAAAACTCAGTAAGCGGTCAGAATTCTCTTAGAGGGTTTTTTGAGACTTTAGACACTCCATCCATCATGTGCCATGCCGGTAAGCGTGGGCGGTCATGTTCTGCCATCTCACTCGATCACCAGAGTCTTGGATCAGCTCTGTGTTCCTGTCTCGACCATGCCACCAGGCCAAGCCATCCAGGTATTTGCTTCTAGGTCTTCCCCTTGGTCTCCTCCCTTCGATCTTGCCAGTTGTCACCAAGTTCTTCAATTCATTTCTTCTCATAACATGCCCAAAAAATTTTGACTCTCTACGTCTAATGACTCTAATCAGTTTACAATCTTCATTTGTTTCTTGAAGGACTTGTTTGTTGGTTTTTCTATCTGTCCATGGTATTCTTTGCATTCTCCTCAGAAACCACATTTCCACAGCCATTAGCTGTTTTTCAGCTTGACTGCTTATTGTCCACGCTTCACATCCATCCAAAAGTATAGGTTCTATGTAGCATCTCAACACTCTTTTTCTCGTTTCAATTGATATCTTTTTGTTGGTCAGTATGTTTTTCATCTTGCTAAAGGCTACCTTCGCAATGGCAATTCTTGTTCTAATCTCTTCAAGGCATCTCCCATCAGATGTTATGACTGTGCCGAGATAACAGTATCGATTCACTTGTTTAAGAATATGTCCATCTACTCGTATATCACATTGTGGTATTTCCTTCTTCCTAGTGACGACCATAATCTGTGTCTTTTTACAATTTAATTCTAACCCTAGTTGTTCACTGTGTGCAACAACCGCATCTACTAAATTTTGTAGGTCTTGTTCATTGTCTACAATCAAGACTGTATCATCTGCATATCTAATGTTATTGATGTATCGTCCCCCAATGTTGATTCCTTCCATATCTTCTATATTTCTAAATATATATTCACTGTACAGGGAAAAAAGGTCTGGAGACATTACACATCCCTGTCTCACACCTCTTTTAATAGGCTGATATTGACCTACATCGTTATCAATTCTTATGGCAGCTTGTTGTTTCCAAAATATGTTCTTTACAAGTCTAAGGTCCTTTCCATCAATTTGTAGATCTTCAAGCATCCTTATCATGTCAACATGTCTCACTTTATCGAAAGCCTTTGTGTAGTCAAGAAGCAAAGATATAGATCCTTGTTTACTTCTATAGAACGCTCAATTACTGTTCTCAGTATATACACAGCATTTACTGTGCCCTTGCCTTCTACAAACCCACATTGTTCTTCTCCTATTTCGGGTTGTATTTTCTTCCTAACTCTTTGCATGATAATTCTCAGCAGAATCTTTGTGATGTGGCTCATTATAATAATTGTTCTATGTTGATCACATTCCATGGCTCCTGATTTCTTTGGGATTGCAATAAATATAGAATTACATAATTCAAGAGGTATATCCCCAGTATTGTATATTGCGTTCAGCAGCCTGGTGATTTGGTCAATTCCATATTCTTCTAAGGCATTGATCATTTCTACTGTGATGTTATCTGTACCCGGGGTCTTGCCAGTTTTCATATGGTTAAGAGCATTCTGAACCTCTATCTTCAAAATTGATGGTCCTTCATTATTATTCCGATGATCATATTGCTTCTCTTGTATCTTCATAAAGGTCTTTCACATAATCTGACCACGCATGTAAAATATGATCTTTTTCTATTGTGATTTTGCCATCTTTGGCTTTTAGGCAACCCGTTGATGTGTGTGTTCTTTTGTTAGTGATGTCATTAATTCTTTTGTGCATTAATTTGGTATCCCGGGTATTGTGTTGGTGTTCAATTTCCTTGCAATTTTCCTCAAGCCATGTTTCTTTTGCCTCTTTGCATAGCTTCCTAATTTTCCTATGAATCTCTTCATATTTGTCCTTGTTATTTTTGTTATTTCTTCTTACTTCCATGAGTTTTAAGATGTCTTCCGTCATCCATTTCTCGCATCCTATTATCTTTACTTTTGGAATGGTTGTTTCTGCAGCTTGGTTGACTGATTTCTTTAACATTTCCCATTGGTCTTTGACATCTTGAAATAATATTTCCATATCGGACAATGCATCAAATATGTTTTTTACCTCTACGTTGAATTTATCTTTTATTTCCTCACTCTTCAGTGCTTGTAGGTCAAATTGTGTGTTTCTTGGTGAATATTTGACTTTCTTTAATTTTATATGTAAATTGCTTAAGATTAATCTATGGTCGCTGTAGCAGTCTGCGCTTGGTATAGTTTTTGCGACTTTTAAGGCATTTCGAAATCTTCTGTTGATGAGGATGTAATCAATCTGATTTTTAATCTTATGATCAGGACTCCTCCATGTCCATAATCTCCTTGGGTGCTGTTGAAACCAGGTGTTTCCAATAATCAAATCTTGCTCTTTTGCCCACTGTACTAGTCTGCAACCTCTTTCATTCTGTTCCCCTAGCCCATAGTTGCTTACTGTGCATCCGTCCTGTTGATTTCCAACTTTGGCATTCAAGTCACCCATTATGATAGTTACTTCAGAATTCTTGCATATTTTGAAGGCTTTCTCTAAATCACTATAAAATTCATCGATGCTGTCATCACTACCGTCAGCTGTTGGTGCATAAACTTGTATGACGTTGACATCAAAAGGTCTTCCACTCAATTTCACCAGTAACACTCTGTCTGATACAGTCCAATATCCTTTGATCAATTTTGCTCTCTCTGTATCCATTATAATTGCTACTCCTCGCTGTTGTTTCTCTCCACCAGAATAGATTATTCTATATTCCTCAGATGTCATAATGCCCATTCCTGTCCATCTGGTCTCACATACACCTAACAGGTTAATATTTAATCTTCTCATTTCATTCTTAATGTTATCAAATTTCCCATCCCCACTCATAGTTCTTACATTCCAAGTTCCTACTTTCAATGTTGATATTCTTTTGCACTCAGTCGCCTGATGACGGTCTGGAGTCACCTGGTGCACATGACTACCCCTACCGGGCGAGGCTACTCCTATGGAGCACCCATTTACGCCGTTTCTCTGATTATCGATAAGACTGCAGTACATGATGTTCTTGGCATCTAAAGAAGGTAGTTTGCCATTGCTTTCCCTCCTAGCAGTGACCATACTGGTCAATGACCGTAGCCATTGTCTCCCAAAAAGGAGATCCTCTGCCTACCGTCGTGAAGCTGGAGACCATAACCTAAAACTATCTGTCGGCTGCTCTTCAACTTCATCCACCACCTGCACCCATGGCTTCACGTAACCCTGATCAGGGGGCCAAACGGGTACTCCACCTTGCCCAAGAGTGTCCCGTAGGCTAGCGGAGGGAAGGAGGCACCTTACCTCTCATTTGATAGGGGATACCCCTATCCCGCCACCCGTTTTAGACACTGGAGCTATCATAATGTCTGATTTTCAGTCTATGTTTCAGTAAGTTCATCGTGGCTGGCTACAGTATGAATGGTTAAATTATATAAACATAGGATCTTTACAAGACCATAGGAGGCTCTGCCAAGCCTTGCAGGAGCTGATGTGCTGGTCTCAAGGCACTGGTGTTAGAGAGCTGAGGTAGACAAAAGATAAATAATACAAGTCAAACATTACATTACAATCATTACTCAGTAATAGTCATAATCACAGGCAGGGACTATATAGGTATATTCATAATCAGTGTACTATGAGAATAGTCTGTCACAGAAGTCACACCTTTTTGAAACTTCCCACACCACTAATACACTTGCTGGACCGACAGGAATGCATCACCATACTGGGCCTTCATTCGCCAAAGAATTTCTATAGGTTTCACCCCTTCACCGATAAAAAAAAAATTGATAACAGAATGCTGCTTCTCTTTGGTGCATGTCAACATGTTTAAACTCTTTATGATGTCACAGTGTTTGTCTGCACTGTGATGTCACATACTTAACACTCTTGATATCCTTAACAACAATATTGACAGGTTACATGACAATGGCATGGTTATTGTAATTTCTATCACACTTTTGTTTTCATTTGAAGCCCCCTCATGTGTAGGTGTGCTCTGAGCACAATTTTAATTAATTGTCTGAGAAGGAAATGCTGTGAGAGAGGGATTTTGTAATGCCACTTTATAATGCTGTGATTTACATGTGCTCATACAACAGCATGTGTTATGGCAGTAAATGTATTGCAAATCACCCTTTTCTTTTCTTATTGAGTATATGGTACTAGCCTCACATTTTTTAGACCAATTGGTATGCGACAGGTGATGTGGTCAGTGTCACGCTGGTTGCCTTTATTTCCAGGACATTTTAGGCTGTCGACCTGGAGACCAGGTCAGTTTTAACAAATCCATGCCTCAAGGAGGAATCAAACACATGACCACAGTCTTGATAGGGCTTCCACTATAGTATTACTTTTACCCTGTTGTTTTTCATTTATGATTTTCACCATTAAGATATACATTAGACAAGATATTAGGTCTGTATGTGTGGCATACTAGGAATTACCTGGCACATGCCATATCAGCAGTATTAACTGTAGAATTCTAATTACTTTTCTCGCTATACGACTAGATTGACCCTAGAACTATGTTGAGAAAAATCTCACCACTGCTTGCAACTTAACCCTGTATCATTATATTCACAAGCTAACCGCATTAGCTTCACCTTTACCTTGTATTAGCTATAAACTGGTGTTATCTTCAGTATCATTGAGATCATAGAGCTGCTTCATTCTGTCATAGGTTTTCTTCAGACATCTCACAGATATACGTTCACTCATGATAATCATAATGTGCCATATTGATAAACATGGGAGGTCATGTTTAGTCATCTCACACGATCACCAAAGGTATCAGTGTTAAGTCTGTGTTCTTGTCCTGATTATGCCTTGGGATCAAGTTATCCAGGTATTTTTCTCTTACTTTCCCCTTGCTCTTTATCAATCAATCAAGCATGTGCCTTTCCGGAAAGCGTGGCTTGGATTTTTCTGGGGTCAACCCATTGTATTTTTAATTGGTACAAAAGTTCACCTGTGATTTACCCTTGTCTTTATTGGAAATATTAATTGGTAATTATGATGTGCACTGAACTGAAGGTGTATGCAACAGTAATGCTTACCACACTTTTACTTTATTTACTTTAAAATGTAAATCCTTTTTAACATATTTTATTTTAGCTGCTATTGGTACAAAATCTCTGGCTCACCTGAAACTTGTCGAGAAAGCTAATGATGGCACAAAAGGCAGAACAAAACACAGAGATGGCAAAAATGCACAACATCATTACCTTGAGGTATCTATATATATATTTTTATGTTGTATATCCCTTACAGGACGTTGCAGTCAACACCAGCCTTTTTCAGCTGCTGTTGATGTACTAGGCAAGTTTTACGTTCAGTAGTTTGCCATTTCTTTCTGAACGACTGGCTCACATACCCCTGTAAGTTACCAGCGTGGTGCGATCTGGCTCACATACCCCTGTAAGTTACCTGTGCGGCGCGATCCCTGCCGATTCTATCACAACTGTTTTATATATATATATATATATATATATATATATATATATATATATATATATATATATATATATATAGGCACCTTGCCATCTTGACAGACGATAGTTTGTGCTTTAAAAAGGCATAACTTTTACCTATGGCGGTAGCGAATGTGACTGATAAGGCCAATTTGCGCTGTAAATGTCCGTTCACAGTGGGTGCATGTGAACACGTGGTCATTTCCACCATCATGCACCATCTTACGTCTCACACGCTCGGTGTGTGACTTATCTGCAATAATTTTCTCCTTTGTCTTTATTCCATTTCTGATGTTTACCCTCCATGCAACACGTTTAGCTGCGACTTGCTCCCAATGTGCTTTATCAATGCCTGTATCAATCATGTCCCGCTTACACACATCTTTGTATCGTAGTAGAGGCCGACTCTGAGATCTCTTACCCATCTGTAATTCACCAAAAAAGATGTCCTTTGGTATTCTACCATCATCCATCCTCCTAAGATGTCCTATCCATCTAAGTCTACGAAGACTGAGCATGGAATAAACCGCCACACAACCTGATCTTTCCAATACTTCAGTATTTGTGATCTTGTCTTGCCACTTAATACCAAGAATTCTTCGCAGACACCGCACATGAAAGCTGTTTAAACGTTTCTCTTGGTGTGAGTAAGTCACTGCCATAAAGAAGAGTACTAAGGACACAGGCTTGATAAACAAGGACTTTTGTTTTGGCAGTATGCTTCCTGTTCTCCCAGACTCTTTTTCTTAACCTGCTCATTGTTGTTGCTGCCTTACCAATCCGGATGTTGATTTCCTGGTCTAGGGATAATTTGCTATTTACCACTGATCCTAGATATGTAAAATGGTCTACCATCTCTAGTTCAGCGTCGTCAATAAAGATTGATGGTACCCCATGTGCACCTTGTGACATAATCTGTGTCTTCTTTTTGCTAATTGTTAAACCAAATTCAGAACAAGCATTGGAGAATGCAGATAGTAGACATTGCAATTCTTCCTCAGAGTGTCGTAACTGCAGCATCATCTGCAAAAAGCAACTCTCTGATCAGTACCCTCCTAATTTTGGTCTTGGCCTTTAATCTCTGAGCATTGTAGAGGCCGCCATCTGAGCATGAGTGAATGTATATACCACCATCTTGATCACGAAAGGCATATTTCAGTACAAGTGAAAAGTTCTCTTGGTGTGAATAAGTTGTCCAGGTTTCACTGCCATAAAGAAGAGTACTAAGGACACAGGCTTGTATTAGTATTATATATATATATATGTGCGTCCAGGTCGTCATGTCGTGGATTCGCACTGCGAGCACTAACAAGTCAGGTCGCATTATTCTGTCAAGAAGCCTGATATGTGGGAAAATGTCACGTGGAAAGTCCAACAACAAGAAACACGCTGCGACCAAAATGTGCAGCGTGGGAGCCGGCAACAAGAAGAACAACGTGGAGAGCCTACCTGCTAGCTGCTTCAAAGAGCCTGATACCACAGCTATTACTGAAGCTACCACGAGGGAGAAGATTGACAACCCAACACAGTCAAGAACCAAGACAGCAGAGAAGAAGGAGGAGAAAGACACCAGAGTCGGAAACACCGACTCAAAAACAGTCCGATGGGTCGTTAAGCGGATACCAGTGGAGCTGACAGGCGAAGAAATCCTGAAGCAGCTACGAGAAGAGAATCTTCACATCCGATTCTTGAAGGCGGAGCGGCGCCTCACCTACTCCAGATACCTACAACCTTGGCAGTGGTGACATCGGAGGGCAGCGAAATGCCGACCACAGTATCATACAACAAGAGAATGCAGCAACCAGAGAGATTCATCCCAAGAATCACTCAATGTTCCAGATGTCAGAAGGCCGGCCACAGCAGAGCTACGTGTCGCAATAAGACAGAAACTGCCGATACTGCGCCGATCACCACGCCTTCAAGGAGTGTCTGCTGGTGAAGACTGCCATCACCACAAGGACACCTTACAACGAAGCAATGCGGAGGTGCGAGACAGCCATGGGTTGCTCACAAGCGGAAAGAGCCCAACTGCAAAGCCAAATAGACGAGCTAAAGAAGCAAACCAAGCTACTCCTAGCACCGCCACAAACCAGTGACAATGAAAAACTGCTTTTTGAAATGTACAGAAAAACATCAAACAAGAGATGGAGCGCATGACCGAGATAAAGAAGGAGAACGAAGAAATCCTACAAATGATCAAGACAGAAAGAGAATTGCATAGAGCTGAAATGGAACTCTTTTAAAACCAACAGAAGCCATACAAAAACTCACAGAGAAACCGCAAGATGAAAACCAAGAGACCGAGCCTGAACCGCAAGCTAAAACCAGCAGCCCAACTACAACGCCCAAGAGGGAAACAATATCCCGTCGGATCTCTGAAGGACGCACAGAATACCCAGTTAACAAGGAGGAACTCAAGCGCGAGGAATTCAGAAGGCGCTGGGAAGAAAAAGAACAGAAGAAGCCTAAGAAACTCTGGGGGAAACCGATGGCATACCAAGTCTTACACTACGACTGTGAGAACAACTTCGAGTACTATATAGATGACGGTAAAATCGTACCATGGCTGACCACGGAGGAAGAAAACTTAAGGCAGAAGATACTCAAACGCGACAGTGAAAACAGGCACAAGGAGGAAAATGAAAACGTCGAAAAGCTCCTACAGAAAATACACAAAAAAGGAGACAAAAAGACCAAATAAAAAGTCCTTATAAGGACTGCAGCCAGTCAAGCCAGACGAGCCAGGAGCCTACACAAACAAAGAAAACCACAAGAACAGACAAGCACAAAGGATAGCCGCCGACTGATCCCCCAGCTGACGTCACAGACACAAACGCTACATAATCAGTCCGAGATAGGACTCACAAGACAAGAATTAGGGTGAATAAAAACCACGGCTCTCAACAATAACCGACGCTGAAGAAGCAGGTTAGACGAGACCGAATTTGGAATTTTTGTTTTTGGAATTGGAATATATATATATATCGGTGTAATGGCGACGCGATGACTCGTTGTCTTGGGGGAGAAGCTGTTCAGTGTTTTTCTGTGGATTCCTTATGGAAATTCCCGTGAAATTCGTGTGGATAGTGTTTTTCCTTTGGATTATGTGATGTTATTTCGTGTTCGTTAATTGGAAGTGTTCAAAAGAAGCCACGGAAGGCAGGTGGTGGATGAAATTATGAGGGCAGCCGACAGATATTTGTTGGTTATGGTCTCGAGTTTCGCGACGGCAAGCTTTCTCTCTTTCGAGAGACACTGATTGCGGTCATCCGGCCAGTATGGTCACTGCCATAGAGGAAAGCAACGGCAAACTACCTCTTTGAAATTGCCTAGTTTATTATGATTCGCTTAAAGACTGATCATCGCAAGACAAGGACAGAGACATTAAAATTAGGAACATGGAACGTTAGGACGTTAAACAACGACGGAACATTAGAGAACATAACACAAGAAATTCAAAGAGAAAAAATTAATATATTAGGTATGTGCGAAACGAGATGGACAGGAGCAGGCATCAAGATACATAAAGATTTTAAGATTATTTATTCTGGAGGTGAGGATAGACATAGGGGAGTGGCAATAATTTTGGACCGGAAAACATCAACGTCTGTTCAGGGATATTGGGCCGTGTCGGACAGAGTACTACTAGTTAAATTGAGTGGCAGACCTTTTAACATAAATGTTATTCAAGTATATGCCCCAACAGGAGAGTCCAGTGAAGATAGTGTAGAGGAATTTTATAATGACATAGAGTCTGCCTTAAAGAAATGTAAAAATTCAGAAATAAACATTATAATAGGGGACTTCAATGCAAAAGTAGGAAATCAAGGGGATAGATACACAGTAGGAAACTATGGTTTAGGAGAGAGAAATGAAAGAGGATACAGACTAGTAGAGTGGGCAAAAGAACAGGAAATGATTGTAGGAAACACCTGGTTCAAGCAACACCCTAGAAGATTATGGACCTGGAGGAGTCCTGATAGCAGGATTAGAAACCAGATTGATTACATTCTCATTAGCAGAAGATTTAGAAACGCCCTAACAGTAGCAAAAACAGTTCCCAGTGCTGATTGTTATAGTGACCACAGATTACTCACAGGAACATTGAGGATAAAGTTGAAGAAAGTCAAGTATACAACAGGGAACACTAAATATGATTTGTGTACATTGAGTAAAGACAAGGAAATACAAAACAAATTCAACATAGAAGTACAGAACAGATTTGAAATATTGTCTGATCTAGAGATCCTATTCCAGGATGTGGATGATCAATGGGAAATGTTAAAGAATTCAATCAATATGGCTGCAGAAACAACTATTCCAAAATTAAAGAAGGTGGGTCGTAAGAAATGGATGACTGAGGAAATTTTACACTTAATGGAAACAAGAAGACTCAACAAAAATAATCCTGCCAAATATGAAGAAATTCACAGACAAGTCAGAATATTATGTAGGAAGGCAAAAGAATCATGGCTTGAGGAAAAGTGCTTAGAAATTGAAAAACAACACAACAGTCAAAATACCAAATTAGTGCACAAAAGGATTCAGGAACTTACTAATAAAAGAACAAGTACATCAACAGGCTGTCTAAGAACTAAAGATGGCAAAATCATAATAGAAAAAGATCAGATTCTACATGTATGGACAGATTATGTGAAAGACCTGTATAATGATAACAGAGAGGAACAGTATGCTATTAGATTTAATAATGAAGGACCAGCAATTTTAAAGATGGAGGTTCAAAATGTTCTTAAGCATATGAAAGCTGGCAAGGCCCCCGGTGCAGATAACATCACAACAGAAATGATTAAAGCTTTAGAAGAATTTGGACTAGAGCAAGTCACTAGACTGCTGAACACATTATATGATACTGGAGATATACCTTCTGAATTATGTAATTCTGTATTTATTGCAATCCCAAAGAAATCAGGGACCTTAGAATGTGATCAACATAGAACAATTAGTATAATGAGTCACATCACAAAGATTTTGTTACGAATTATCATGCAAAGAGTGAGGAAGAAAATACAACCTGAAATAGGGGAAGAACAATGTGGTTTTGTAGAAGGAAAGGGTACAGTAAATGCTGTGTATATGCTGCGAACAGTTATTGAACGTGCTTTAGAAGTAAACAAGGATATACATCTTTGCTTTATTGACTACACTAAGGCTTTTGATAGAGTAAGACATGTCAACATTGTGGATATGCTGGCAGATCTACAAATTGATGGGAAAGACATTAGACTTATAAAAAACATATATTGGAAACAACAAGCTGCCATAAGAATTGATAATGAAGTAGGACAATACCAACCTATTAAGAGAGGTGTTAGGCAGGGATGTGTAATGTCTCCAGATCTTTTTTCCTTATACAGTGAAAATATTTTCAGAAATGTAGAAGACCTAAATGGAATCAGCATTGGAGGACGAAACATAAATAACATTAGATATGCAGATGATACAGTATTGATTGCAGACAATGCACAGGATCTGCAACAATTAGTAGACGCTGTGGTTGTACACAGTGAGCAGCTGGGGTTGGAATTAAATTGTAGGAAGACACAGGTTATGGTCGTCACTAGGAAGAACGAAGTACCACAATGTAATATACAAGTAAATGGGAATATTCTTCAGCAAGTGAATCGGTTCAATTATCTCGGAACAGTCATAACATCTGATGGCAGATGCCTTGAAGAGATTAGAACAAGAATCGCCATTGCGAAGGTAGCCTTTAGCAAGATGAAAAACATTCTGACCAATAAAATGATGTCAATTGAAACGAGAAAAAGAGTGTTGAGGGGATACATAGAGCCTGTTCTTTTGTATGGATGTGAAACTTGGACAATGTGCAGTCAAGCTGAAAAACATCTGATGGCTGCAGAAATGTGGTTTCTGAGGAAAATGCAAAGAATACCATGGACAGATAGAAAAACCAATGACCAAGTACTACAAGAGACAAATGAAAATCGTAGATTGATTAGAGAAATTAGACGTAGACAGTCAACATTTTTTGGACATGTTATGAGAAGAAATGGACTGGAGAACTTGGTGACAGCTGGCAAGATCGAGGGGAACAGACCAAGAGGAAGACCGAGAGGAAAATACCTGGATGGCTTGGCCACATGGCATGGACGAGACAGGAACACTGAGTTGATCCACGACTCTGGTGATCGAGTGAAATGGCGAATCATGACCGCCCACGCTTTCCGGCATGGCACATGATTGATTGATTGATATATATATATATCCATTCATCCATCCATCATGTGCCATGCTGGAAAGCGTGGGTGGTCATGACTCACCATTTCACTCGATCACCAGAGTCGTGGATCAGCTCAGTGTTCCTGTCTTGACCATGCCATGTAGCCAAGCCATCTAGGTATTTACTTCTCGGTCTTCCCCTTGGTCTGTTCCCTTCGATCTTGCCAGTTGTCACCAAGTTCTCCAATTCATTTCTTCTCATAACATGTCCAAAATATTTTGACTGTCTACGTCTAATTTCTCTAATCAATTTACGATTTTCATTTGTTTCCTGTAGTACTTAGTCATTTGCTTTTCTGTCTGTCCATGGAATTCTTTGCATTCTCCTCAGAATATCAGAATATATGTGTGTGTGTGCATGTACATGAGGAGAGACAAAAGGGGTGTAGAGGTACAGAAGTGTGTGTGATCTGTAAAGTATTCTGCTGGTCACTTTATTAGATGGGTTGTTTTTTCTTTTTTTCTTCCATATATTGGTGCATGCAATATGAGAGGAATAAAATGGTATTACAGTTACAGAATCACCAATGTGGAGCTCATGGAGAGAACTAGACAAATACCGGTGAACCAAGTGGTGAAGAAAAGAAACTGGTGGTGAATAGGCCATACAATTAGATAACCTGAGAAATGAACCATATGGGAAGGACAAGGCCAGAGCTGCATGGGATAGCTAAAGATGGGAGGGCTTGGAGTGAGTTGCTTGAGGGCCTGTGCTCCCGTGGGGCATAGAGGGCAAAAGAAGAAAATATACACTAAACTAGGAATCCTTTTTACTGATGAATACTTTTCTATCGAAAAGGAACATGAATGGGCCATAACCTGGACTTCAATAGTTTTGCACTGATACAAATTAAGCATGACCTGGTACGGATCCTCACCCAAGCTAGAAAGATTTGCTCCAACAACAAACACACTAGCAGAAGAATTTGACACTTAACCAGACCCTGCAATCTAATATGTATGAAACTGTCTTCATTAAGCTTTACTGCCAGCCTTGCAAACTACACCTACAGAAGCGTCAGTACCTAAACTTCAAGTGTTTCATTAGCTAACCTTTTGAGGGGAACAATGTAATCTGTGGGTATATTCACCTTGAAGGTGTACAAAGAAAATTAAGAATTAAATTATAAGTAAAACAAATTACAACAATCTCCAAGAAGAAATAAATACCTCAGTGCAACTTCCAAGAACAGACAGGACAATTTTTAAAATAGTGAATTGTTTCAACTGTCTTGAAACAATCATAACGTCAAATGGAATTTGAAAATAAAAATCACCATTGTTACAGTAGCCTTTCACAAATTGGGAAACATGCTCACCAATTAAATCGGTCAATTGCTGTGAGTAAACTTTCCCACTGCAGCTTTTTATTGGTACTTAATAGAGCCTATACTGTTGTAAATGCAAAGAATACCATGGACAGACAGAAAAACCAATGACCAAGTACTACAGGAGACAAATGAACATCGTAAACTGATTAGAGAAATTAGACGTAGACAGTCAAAATTTTTTGGACATGTTATGAGAAGAAATGGATTGGAGAACTTAGTGACAACTGGCAAGATCGAGGGGAACAGACCGAGAGGAAAATACCTGGATGGCTTGGCCACATGGCATGGACGAGACAGGAACACTGAGCTGATCCACGACACTGGTGATCGAGTGAAATGGCGAGTCATGACCGCCCAAGCTTTCCGGCATGGCACATGATTGATTGATTGATACTGTTGTATGTGTCTGTATTGTGGACAATAAGCAGACAAGCAGAGAAACACCTGATGGCATCAGAAATTGGCTTCTAATAAAAATGCTAAGAGTACCATGGACGGACAGAAAAATAAATAAGGCATTAGTTCAAGAAGCAGATGAAATCCAGAAATTGATTAGAAAAATGACACTGGGCATATTATAAGGAGAACAAACCTGAACATGTAGTGACAACTCGCAGTCGTGATGGGAATTGTCCTGCCTCTGCTAGGGATTGAACCCGGACCACTGTGTTGGCAGCAACCATACTGTCACATAGCACACTATTTAAATGTTTGTAAATTAAATAGATAGAATTTGACATTTTACAAATGTAGAGAAAATTGTATTGTAATCTTATCCTAAAAGTACAAATCTGTTTCTAAACTTAAAATCAATACCCATGGCAAAATTACATGCCAGCCGAAGATCACAATCATGAATGAATAAAATGAAAAGTCACAAACTTGAATATCTTGGCTGTATAATTTAAAACAATAGGGGATGTGTCTTTTTTTAAAAGTGAGGCATAGACTGGCCATAGCAATGCTGAGGTTGACAATATTTAGAGCCAATCGCATAACACAAGCAAACAAGTTAGAGTTTTAAAGACATGTATCGTTTGAGTAGCAGCATGGATGTGAATTATGGACCATTTCACAATCACTAAAGTAGAAAATGAGGACTTTTGAGTTTAAATGTTACAGAAAAGTTTATAGAATATTGTAGACCATTAAGAAGAAAAATACTGACATTGTTCAAGATCTGAATATCAAAGAAAACATGCTTACAAATAGCATCATGTCTCAGAAACTGAAATACTTTGGCCATATTAGATGTCATAATGGCTTGGCAGGAACAGTGATGGAGGGAAAAGTTAATGGAAGAAGAGGCCGGGGTTGACCAGCACGACGATCAACACAGGACATTGCAGGCATCTTGGAGAAATGGCCAGAGAACGGGCTTTTCAGCAGGCCATGATTTGAGCAACATTGTACTCATTATCTGCTACGTGGTATTTATCCTTAAAATTATACCTTTTGTGTTCTATTTCTCATTCCTCATATACGTTATTAATTTGTACATTTGCAATGTTTATTTCAGGTTCCACTTGGAACAATTGTCAGATCACCAGAAGGCAATATCCTTTCATCTCTTGACAAAGAGGGAGATCTGTTTGTAGCTGCAAGGGGAGGTGCAGGTGGAAAAGGCAACCATTTTTTTCTAAGTAATGAAAACAGGGCTCCATCAGTTGCTGAGATTGGAGCTGCAGGAGTTAGTAGGATATTACACGTGGAACTAAAAACAATGGCTCATGCTGGACTGGTGTGTACATACATACATGATATTACATTCACATTTTTGTGTGAGGGTCAAATGTCATTTGGGACAGGAGGTGAGGGGAAAAGTTTGGCTACCTGTCTCTTAAAGTTGGATACACCGTTACTAATCTGTAAGACACAAGTTTATTATGGAAAGTAAACTAAACGTAAAAAGTCTAGCCTGTACACTGCTTGAGGCAGAGCAAAGAGTCTTTAAACCACAACTTCCAACAGAAAAATACCAGTATGGGCACAACTTGCAATGGTAGTTTTTATTTTTTATTTTCAAATTTTAGAAACATCTTATAGAATTACTTACTACACTTCACCAGAAATTAGCAGCAATGAGAGAAGCTGAGGGGCCCATACCCACAGTATATCCATCATCCGTGCTGTCTCTCTTACATGCCTACCCATTCTTTATATCTTATAATGAACAGCAACGAGAGAAGCTGGGGTTCTCACACTCACAGTATATTCATCATCCCTGCTGTCTTTGGTATATGCCTGTCCATGATTTCCACTAAGGGATATGCACTCACAAACAACAAGCAAAAACAGGTGTTATCCATCATTACTCATCATCAAGTGCCCGGCTGGCGTAGGCGTTCATGGCTCTTCACAGATCTTGGTCTTTGGTGTTCTGGATGCTGATGATATTCCTCCATACCACCATCTCAAACCGGCCAGCATCATTTCTCTTGGTCTGCTCCAATGCCTCTCTTCTCATCATATGACCAAAGAAAGCTGTTTGTCTTTTTCTTATAGTTGTATATAGTGTTCTAGTTTCATTAGCCTCTTTCAGTTTCAGGCAATCGTTGTTAGTTACTCTGGTAGTCCAAGGAATTCACAACATTCATCTTAATAACCACATCTCTGTTGCTTCTAAGTTCTTCCTAATTTGTTCATTTACATTCCAAGATTCGCTGCCATACAGCAAAACTGTTTCCATATAGCATTTTAGCACTCTCTTTCAAACAATCAATAATAGCTACTTATTGCATAAGATTCTCTTCATTTTCTGAAATGCGGCTTTTGCCTGCCCTGTTTTGCTCTTCACCTCTGCATGACATCCTTCATCTTCCATCTGATGTTACAAGTGCCCCTAGGTATTTAAAATTATCCACTTGGTTGAGAATTTCCCCTTCTATTTCAATGTCACATTTTGGTGTCCCCATTTTCTTTGATATCACCATTGTTACTGTTTTCTTAATATTAAAGGAGAGACCTTTTTGTGCACTCTCTGTTACTACAATGTCCAACAATTGTTGTAGGTCTGTTGCATTATCCGCCACCAATACTTTGTCATCTGCATAGCCTATATTGTTTATATTATATCCTCCGATTAGTATTCCTGGCTTCTCTTTGATCTCTCTCAATATTACTTCGCTATATAGGGAGAAGAGATCGGGTGACAAGACACACCCCTGTCGTACTCCTAGCTTTATCTGTTCATAACTACCCTTTTTATTTCCCATTTTAATTGCTGCTACTTGGTTCCAGTATATATTCTTTATTATTCTTAAATCTTTCCCATCAATGTTGATATCTTCCAACATTTTAATCAGCTCATCATGTTTTACTTTATCAAATGTCTTCGTATAATCTATGAAGCATAAATATATGTCTCTCTGTTTCTCTATTGACCTTTCTATTTGTGTTCGTAATATATATTATATTGCATTGTGTGTATCCTTTCCTTCCATAAAACCATGCTGTTCTTCACTAATTTCCATTTTTATTTTCTTTCTTGTTCTTCTCATTATAAAGCTTAGTGGCATGGTTTATGAGGTTAATTGTACGAAAATCTTTGCATTCAATTGCTCTTGGTCTCTTTGGTATTGCTATAAATACAGATTTCAGCATATCACTCGGTAAATAACCACTGTTGTAAATATCATTCAGCATTTTTTGGTTAATATGCTGATGATATTCCTCCATACCACCGTCAACTACTTGGCATCTGGCCCAGCTGTTTTTCCTTTCTTCATATGTTTCATAGCGTCAGCGACTTCTTCTTTTAGAATAGGTGGGCCTTCTAAGTTACTTTCTTCTGTTAATTCTTCCCTTTCTCCATTATATAATTCTCTTATATACTCATTCCACCTCTTCATTATAGCACCTTCCTCCAATAATATCTTTCCTGTTTTTTATTTCAAACACCCTGTATTTATTCTTATTTTTCTTCCAGCGAGCTCACTGATTTGTCTCTGCATACTTTTTTTTTATCTGTAATGGAATTTAATTCAATTTATTTGCATTGCTTGTTTAACCAACTTTCTTTTGCCTTCACACATTTATCTCTTAATTCTTTATCTATCTTAGCATACTCTTGTTTGTCATTTTTATTCTGTTTCCTTTTGTCCATCAGCATTAAGATTTCTTCATTCATCCATTTTTTCTTAGCTATTTGGCTTCTATCGGGTAATATTTCTTTGCTAGTTTGATGAATGGAGTCCCTTAACATTTCCCATTGTTCATTATGCCTATACTCTGTATTTTAGCTATTGCATTGTATCTATTTTTCACAGTCACTCTGTATTGTTCTTGAATTTCTTTATCTACTTTCAGAACCTCTTTATTAAGTCTCAAGTTCTTAACCATTTTTTTCCCTCTCTTTAATCTTACTTTTATTTGTCCACATAGCGGTACATGATCACTATTACCGTCAGCACCAGGCATTGTCTTTACATTAATTAATGCATTTCTAAATCTTTTATTAATAAGTATGTAGTCAATTTGGTCATTACTGCACAGTATAATAATCTAGCTTCGCTGTGCCATCTCATGTCATGTGTATTACGGGTGGTCTGATCATATACAACCACAATAACTCGCATTGGGGGATTTAATCCTACAATATGTGGTATAACATTCAACCCTATTGGCTCTATTTCATATGGCAGAGTATGAGTGAAGCTTTGTATTTTTAGACCTCTTAATTCCACATATCTCAGGTACTATACTGAATTTTTTCATCTTTTCATTCTCCTTTCCGATCTTATGTAGTCACTGTATTGTTTTCCCCATCGTTTAATGTTATGTTTTGTGTATTTATTTGTTTGCTGATGAAGGCTAGTTGCCGCAACGTCCTGTGTCTTCCGTAATTGTGTTCTGTAAAGCTGCATTACTTTGTGTTATGTTATATTGTTTACTTTTCCACAGCTTTACCACAGTTCCGCTAATTTTATACATTATGTATATTTTCCAATGAAATGGACAAATGGGATAAAACTAAAAATACAATGAATAAATCAACAAATATGTAAACGTCAGCTTTACAAAAATACAATCACAAGTGACGGAATGAATGTTGCAAAGTCTTCATCTGCAAACAAAAACAGAAAGCCACAACTGCACTAAAGGAAATTACAAAAAAATGCTGTAAAGAAATGGTACTTAACACAGTTAGGAAAACTAAGGATGTTGCATGACATCCTTCATCGGCAAACAAACACACACAAAACACAACAACATGTAAACCATGGAGAAGATACCACACACCTTGAGGCATATAAAGCATATTGTGCTGGACTGATAATTTTTATAATCTAACTGGCACTCTAGGGGTGGCGTGCTCAATATCACTTCGTGGGTGGCGTGCTCAATATCACTCCGTGGGTGGCGTGCTCTATATCACTCCGTGGGTGGCGTGCTCAATATCACTCCGTGGGTGGCATGCTCAATATCATTCTGTGGGTGGCGTGCTCAATATCACTTCGGCTGACTTCCCAAGACATTTCCAGGTGCCTGTTTAGGCTGGCTCAACCTAGCCACTGTGCTGCCATAGCTCCCTTTTTTGTAAATGGCTTTGTTAAACAATGTATTAAATTGTGTTGTATTATTAAATTTGCGGGATCTTCCATATGGTTATTTCAAGCATTAGATAGTGATACATTTTTTTTCTGTTTCCAGCACATTATAAACTTGTCTTTGAGGATAGTTGTTGGCCATCCAGATGTTGTTGAATTAACTACTTTTGGCAGGCCAGTTCCACTCTTATGAAGGTGCAGGTCCTCTTATCTGTTCCAGGACTCTAGAGTTATTACAATATGTTGGAGATTGTTGCGGTAGCTTTTCCAACATTTGAAAGTGTAGGGCACTTAAGGAGAAGGTGGTTTGTTGTTTCATAAAACTGAGAACAATGACACCAAAGGTGTTTGTGTCAGGGATTGACATGGTTTACATGTCTATTGACTCTTGCATAGTCTGCTTGCAGCTGAAAAATGTGGCTTTGCTTTTTCCTAAGGTCATTAATGTTGTCAGGAAACAAAATAGAAAACATGTTTTTGTAGTTTGTTCTCCAGGTTAAAATCTCACCTAATCATCCAGTTTGAATTTGAATGCTTCTAGCAATGTCATATCAAGCGATTGCCATCATCTGCAGTGTAGGTGAAACTCTGTCTCCATAACCATGTATGTTCTATGTTTTAGACAAATTGTAACTCTTGATTTCCTCCTAAATTCTGTTAAGGAAGGTTTATTTCCAAATATTTCTTATCTCAATACTTTTTGGCGCGTTTAGCTGCTCTACCCTCTCCATTTCTAATTATTTTAATGGCATACTGAAGCAACGCTTAAATATTTTATATATGATCATGTACATCTCACCTCATCTCATCAGATTCCTCTTGTACCTTGCAGTGTCGAGGTGAAACATAAACAGTGGGAGAGCGCCGTGTATGGGCTTCATATATTGAGGTTCCCATGGTCTCTGTAATTCCCTCTGTCCATAATTTACGTGGCCTGCCTCTTCCTCTGCTTCTGTCTGGTCTGTACATCATTGTTTGTTGAAGTAAACTGTTAGTTGGTAATCTAGTTATATGGCCAAACCATTTAACCTGCTGTTTTCTGATAAAATCTAGCGCTGCTATAACCCCAACTTTAGTCCTGATTTCTTCATTTCTGATTTTCTCTTTTCTTGATACATTGAGTATTCTTCTCAGGAATCACATTTCTGTTGTGGTTTTTCTTTTCTCTTTTTCTGTCATTGTCCAGGTTTGGCATCGGTAGCATAGAGTTGGTAGGAAGATTGTGTTGTTATATAGTGCTTTCTTAGTGGCTATTGATACATGTTTGTTCTTTAATATTGGTGCTATTTGTCCAGTGAGTTGGTATGCTTTATTGCATCTATTTTCTATCTCATCTACTGATTTGCCATTTGATGATATTATACTTCCTAGATCAGATTCGCTAGGCTGGTCACTTGACTCGCATGCCAGATCACAGGCTCCCTAAACGAATTTTTTACAGCGAACTGTGTTGTGGTAAACGCTCCCAAGGTGGCCAGAGGAAACGCTTTAAAGACACTCTGAAAATTTCACTGAAGGCTATAGGAATTCATCATGACACCTGGGAGGCTGCAGCCAGATACCGAAATTCGTGGCGTGCATCATTACGGAAGGGTGCAGTCATATGTGAGGCAACCAGGACTGCAAGAGCTGTGAAGAAAAGGCAGGACAGAAAAACCACTGCAGGAAATCCTCCTCCAGAAACATCAAGCATTCCTTGCCCACATTGTCAAAGAACATTTCGAGCCAAAATAGGCCTTATCAGCCATCTTAGAACCCACGGCTCCATACCTTCAACCCCACTGGATGAAATGAATGGTCATCATCATTCTTGATGGACAAACAACAACACTTCCTAGTTACTTGAAGCTCTTTACTTTATTCAGGGTGTGTTCTTCTAGATGAATGTTTATTGTGCTTTCTTCTTTGGTTATAGTCATTACCCTTGTTTTACTTGTGCTAATTTTCATGTTATATTCCATACAAACTTCGTTCCGACTATTTATGTGGTCTTGTAATTTTTATTCTGATTTTGCTTTTTATGCTTGATCGTCTGCAAATAAGAGTTCTTTAATGGTGTGATTTGCCTTTGGTCTTCTTCTGTGTTCTGTTCTTCTTGCAGTGTTGATACGCTCTTTGGCTGCTTTCTTTACATATGCTGTCTATATAGGTTATGAACAATAGGTGGAACAGGACACAACCTTGTCGTACTTCGGATCTTATGGTGAAGAGTTCTGAGTATCCTCCATTTGTTGTTACTGTACATTCACTGTTGGTGTATAAACTTCTACATAAGTTTGTTATATGTGTACTCACTCCATATCTTATAAGGATTTCCAATAGCTTGTTTCTATCTACTCTATCAAATGCCTTTATTTTTGGTAGAGTATCTCATTAAATTCAATTGATTTTTCTATTAGTTGTCTAAAAGCAAAGATGGCATCTGTGCATGTACTTAACAACAATATTGATATTTTATGCTGTCATTACTTGGGAAGAATGTTTTATGCAAGTTTTGTTTCTTACAGTACATGAAAGGAAATCTTTGCATGCATGTTGGCAACACAGAGATCAGTTTTTCTAATTTTCAATTTGAATTTTCAACAGGGAACCTTTAAATGTATTCTGTGTGTTAAGACTTCTTCTCTACATGATAATTTACTATAGAGCAAGCTAGGTATGTTTTACACTTAAAATTACATATTATTATTTCAAAACAATGATGCATTTTTCAGGGTGTCATAAGTATACATAAGCTTTGTCTTTCGAGCTAGTATATCTTGAATTTGTTTTACTTAACTGTTCGCAGCACTCAAAAGCAGAAGTACAGCTCCTGGCCTCTATGTGACAGGACAGTTTATATTAACAAGAAAGAGTGGGAAATAGTGAATTTGTGATTTGTGCTGCTGAAAAACCAGAATGTCCCAGGTAGAAGCTGTGGAAAGCTATTATAGAAACCATCTGAGAGAGAGGAAAATGAACTAATATTAAATTTGCCTGCAGGTAGACTAATGACAATAAAAAGCTATAGCAAGCAAACCTACATAATACTTCTTCTTTGTTCACCTTCAGGCGTTATTATGAATAAATACAAAGAAGCAGCAGTCAACTTAAGCTTGTTGATATTCCCATAGAGTTTGTCCTCAAATGGAGCAAGTGTTGGCCAAAATACTTTCCTCTGTTCTGCATATGTTGGACACTTGCAGCAAATGTTTAGTTATTATTTTACCTATTCCACAGTTACCTTCATCAGTATCTCCTATCTTTAGTTTATTATGTGGTATTTCAGCCTACATAAAACAACCTGCAGAAATCAGATCTACAGGGTTCTAAGACAAGTAAACTGAAAACTTCAGCACAACATGCTTTTATACTGAAGATAAATATTTAGCTTAAAGCAGAAGTAGATGTTTTTTTTAAAAAACATTTAGGACTCCAAAAATCCAAATTGGTAGTATGGAACATAAGATCCAGAGTACAACAAGGTTGTGTGCTGTCCTATGTCTTGTTTATAACATGTAAAGAAACCAGCCAAATAGAGACCGCAAGAACACCGCATGACGAGAACACAAAAGAAGAACCATCTGCAAATCTAACCATTAGAGAACTGTTTGCGGACGACCAAGCACTAATAGCAAAATCAGAAGCTGAATTACAAGACCACATGAACAGTCTAAACGAAATGTGAAAATTAGCACAAGTAAAACAGAGGTACTGACTATAACTAAAGAAGAAAAAGCAACAACGATTTACCTAAACGAACATCCCTTGAAATAAGTAAAGAGTTTCAAGTAACTAGGACGTATAATACCAAATGGCAAATCAGAAGACGAGATCGAAAATAGATGCAACAAGGCAAACCAACTCATTGGACAAATGGCACCAATACTAAAGAACAAACATGTATCAATAACTGCTAAGAAAGCACTTTTACAACACAATCTTCCTACCAACTCTATGTTACCAATGCCAAACCTGGACAATGACAGAAAAAGAGAAAAGAAAAATCACAACAACAGAAATTAGATTCCTGAGAAGAATACTCAATGTATCAAGAAGAGATAAGATCAGAAATGAAGAAATCAGGACTAAAGTGGGGGTTACAGCTGCACTAGATTTTATTAGAAAGCAGCAAGTCAAATGGTCTGGCCATGCAAGTAGGTTACCAACTAACAGTATACCACAACAGGCAATGATGTACAGACCAGAGGGAAATAGGAAGAGGCCGACCACGTAAACGATGGACGCAGGGAATAACAGAGTCCATGTGAATATCGATACATGAAGCCCATAAGCAGGCACTATCCCGCTGTTTATACTTCACCTCGACATCGCAAGGTACAAGAGGAACATGATGAGATGAGATGAACATAACACTTTATTAGAGAATCACTTCTGCATACGTATTAATGTGTATAAGTAAAGTTAGCTTCTTCATTTCTTCATCTCAGATAGGCTTTCCTAATGCTGGAAAGTCGACCTTGTTAAGGGCCATTTCAAGGGCACAGCCTGCTGTATCAGCATACCCCTTTACCACGTTGAACCCTCATGTAGGCATGGTCCTCTATGATGATCATGAACAGATTGCTGGTATGTATACACATCTGAATACTACCTTATTTTTTTGCATTCATTTATCACATTCATTATATTTTGTAGGAAATGAGATGTAATAAAGTGCAACATAGGAAAAGTAAACAACAAATATTCTTGAGATCAAATAAAAGACATTTAGATAATATGATCTTCTTCATGAAACACTTAGCATATGTAGCTAACCTCAACCTAATTGCTCAAAATTTATAAACCGACTCATCTGGAACTAATCCTACGGAAACTAACATGAAGTAGAAGATTATGAGTCAGAAACACTTAGAGATTGGTAATTTAAGAAAACGAATATGGTTAAAATTAATTTGTGATTTTTCTCACAAAATGACATAAAGGAAAATAAATACGAGAGCTAGTCCAAAATCAACCTCCGATTGGCTAGTAAAAATAAACTGGTTGCCATAGCAACACCATTCATTGCTTGCATCATTCAATAGTCTTTTAGCTCACTACACATTAACCTACAGTTACATTTGTTCAATGTTTCACGAATCGCAAACGAATAAACATGGACAGTGTTATTGCCTTTCTCGCAAGCTGTGAAATTCGTTGTGTGATTCGTTTTCTTCAAGCAGAAGGTCAAAATGTGGCCAAGATTCATCGTCAGTTGTGTCGTGTGTACGGTGATAATGTTATGAGTGACAGTTCTGTGAGGGATTGGTGCAGGAAATTCAGAGATGGATGTAAAGGTGTGTAAAGATGATTAGGGCAGACAAGGATGACACTCATGTGTGACAGATGAGCTCATTCAAAAAGTCGACCAAGTCGTAGTTGAAAAGCTGCGTTTCACAATTTCAGATCTTTCTACAGAATTTCCACACATTTCTAGGACTAGTTAGCTTTGAATGGTCACAGAGAGGTTAGGTTACCACAGAGAGGTTAGGTTACCACAGAGAGGTTAGGTTACCACAGAGAGGTTAGGTTACCACAGAGAGGTTAGGTTACCACAGAGAGGTTAGGTTACCACAGAGAGGTTAGGTTACCACAGAGAGGTTAGGTTACCACAGAGAGGTTAGGTTACCACAGAGAGGTTAGGTTACCACAGAGAGGTTAGGTTACCACAAATGCTGTTCATGGTGGGCACTAAAGCAACTGACTGACATTCACAAAGCTCAAAGAATGGGCTCAGCTTTGATGTTCTTTCTGTGCTACTGGGAAGAGGGGGATGCGTTTCTCGACAGAATGATGGGATGAGATACGGTTTCACTTCGTGAATGCAGAGGTGAAGGAACAGTCAAAACAGTGGATGCATACTCATTCTCCAAAAAAGTCCATGAATTCAAGCAAACATTTTCGCAACGAAAAATTATGATTAGTGTTCTGGGACCACAAAGGCATTTTGTTGACAGAATTCATGACGCTAGGTACCACAATAACGTCAGAAGTTTATTGTGAAACACTGAAGAAGCTTTGTCGGCCGATCCAAAGCAAAAGGCGCTGTATGATCACCAGTGGCCTCATTATCCTGCATGACAATGCGCGGCCCCACACTGCTGCTCGCACAAAGGTTTTACTTGAGCAGTTTATATAAGAAATTTTCAACCAGCCTGGACTTGGCACCATCGGTTATCATCTCTTCAGCAAGATGAAGGCCTGGCTGGCTACCCAGAGCTTCAACACCGCCGATGGAATCAACAACTGGCAAAGAACCCTGGCAGCTCCCTTCCTAGACGTGGGGTTACAAAAGTTCGTACCACGATACGATAAGTGCCTGAATTTAGATGATGACTATGTGAAACAATAATGCAGCAATGTATGTAAGTTTTGTATGTATTTAGATGTTATTGTCAATTTATTAAAATTTTACCAGACAATCGGCAGTTGATTTTGGAATAGCCCTCGTATATGGCTATATGTTATTGAAGATTATAATAAAATAATTGTTAATTTTCCTTATCATCATCACTGTACAAAATGGAAAATTTTGGCGGTTCTTGACTCATAAAAATTATTATTGACAGGAATCAGAGTAAGAAAAATGATTAAATATATTACAGCTGTAGACTTGTTGGACAGTGTCATTGACTCAAGTGACATCTGTTATCTATTCACTTTTTTTTATGAGTACTGCATGTGAAGAAGAGTAGAGATGAGATGCATGTGATCCTTATGGTTTTGTGGATGTGGTGGCAAAAAATTATGTTTATTGTAAGGACATTAGTAATAGCGCTTAAAAGACTTCGTCGTCTTCTGATTGTTTGCGGGATTGTCAGAATCAGTCTGTATCTGCAATTTTGTTTCCTGGGTGAACTGCACTGTCTTCTGCTATCTTGCAAGCTGCCATTGAATTTTACATCTAAGGTTGTTTCATCCAGTCATGGAATAAACTTTTCAGAGCTGTATTTGGTTCAGTGATGTAGTATATGTTCCACAGTTTGAGTAGCTTGCCAGCATTACACATTGCCGTAGAACCTATTTTTAGCTTTGTGTATATTTATCTGGATTTTACCTGTTGTGAGTCTGAAGATTGCAACTTGTCTAGTCCTGCTATAGTAAACATCTATACTTACGTTTCACATATAAGAAAATCCAGTATTTGATGGAATGAACATTTTTAACTTATGTATTTTTCTTATACAGTGAGAAAATAATGAGGTCTATAGATGCCATGACTTTTGTTAGTAGCCATAGCAAAAATTTCAGTATTTTTAAGATACTATCTTGATTGCACACAATTCATGGGGAACTACAGAACATAATTATTATTGTCATAGAATTGCCATAATGGCCCTAACTTGATTTGCAAGAACACAGACATAATGATAATATCAAATAATTGGATACGATGAAACCATACATCAGTTGATTTGAGACATGTTCATAAATTCAGATATTTGAGTATGTTGATAACATCAGATTAAAGATGTAGCACTTATTTACAGTCTAGAATAAATTAAGCCAAACAAAGACTGTATTTTATAAGATGAAGAAAATTATATGCAAAACATTCTTATTTAGAAAAAGATGTTACAACCAACCAGTTTTATCTGTCCATTGTACATCATTGAAAATTGGGAACCAATAAAGAAATTCATTGAAGCCACATAAATATGGTTATACAGAAGAATTATAAAAATGCATTGGACAGCACAATGAGAAATACTATTTTGAAAAAAGCTGAACCACAAAGAAAAAACTGATCATAGGCATCAGATGGAAGAAGTTAAATATTTTAGTCGTGTCATAAGACAAAAAGAACTGAACAAATATATTTTAATACCTTGTACAAAGCAAATTGAGGAGTGCAAAGTGAAAAAATACTTGAAAATCTTGTATCATGGTATGGAAAGAGATCAGTACATGTGTCAAGGTGGTGGGATAGAAAGACAAAATATAAACTATAGCAAAGATTGTAAGAAATTACATAATATGTAATGACAACTGTGAGAATAAGTGAGTGAATGCAAACAGACATTATGAATGGGCTTAGAAACCATCAGTGGGAGGTAGTTAACTAAGTGTAAGGTTATTACTCTGTACTTCATGTCGAACGAAAGCGTTGAGAATTCTAATTCATTGTGTTGCTGTGTCCCCGTTTACACATGTAAATGAACCTGTGAGATAGAATGATTTTTGACATCCACAACTAAAAAAGTGTGATTGCTATAGTACTTACCAGAAAGAATTTATGTCTATGTAACTTGGTCAATGTGAGTGGAAGAAAGTCAACCATTAGCTACAGCCTACAGCATAGTGAAGCTCCTTTAATCAGTTTGTGTTAGAATCAATGTCGGAGGAAGGGATAATATTTGACTCATTATCCTGAGGTGGCAGAATGTTTAAATAAATGTGAGGGAATAGCTTATAAGAAATGGGACTTACATTACACTTAGTAGTTAGTTAGTTGACAGATCATTGCACATCGAACCATTCAGCCCATAAGTGCTCGGATTCTTCCCCCACCCCCCTCTGCAAATCTCGCAGCTTGTAGCGGCTCACGACACCAGCTCTGTGTTTGTTTATTACTCTTCTTTGGCTTCCTGCGTACTGTTCTTGTTTGGTCACACCTCTTTTAACTTGCTGTTCTCGCAGCCTGACCATGGTTGTAGATTCCCGTTCATTGCTTGGTTCTCGTAAACAACTTCTCGTAGAGCATTCAGAATGTCTGCCATGGCTCCATGGCTCATCCACCTTCCACAGTAGCCCTACCTGCAAGCCTGTCAGCCTGCTCATTCCCTTGTACACCCGCATGCCCTGGCACGAAAATGAAACTAATCTTTGCCAGCCAAGACCGCTCCAGAGTCAGCAGCCACTCTCTTCGGACCCACCCCATCTCTATCCTCCTGAGCATACTCATTGAGTCACTAAGGACACATGCCCAATTGAATGTCTGTGTCTCGAGCCATGTTATTCCTTTACTTACTGCCATGACTTCCATAGTCAGGCTGCTTGTGGTCAAAGCAAAAGCGCCAGACTTTTCCTTTACAATTTTCCCTCCGGCTTGAGCCGTAAAGGCCCATGAACTTCTCACTCCTTGGACGACTGACCCATCCGTGTAAATGACATCATCATCCTCTAAAGAATTCTTGAAGATCAGAGCCTGTGCTTCCGCCTCCACAGCAGCTGAATTTTCTGTCTAGTTGGATGCACACTGAAAAGGATGTACAGAACTCTCTTTGCACTTGTACCCACTCCTCACCAGGTTCGAAGTCCTCAAGTGAACACACCTGCTGAAGAATGTCTTCGGCTTGCCCCATCCACGACTTTCCTCATCCACGACTTTCCTCTTTTTAACCTGCTGCCCTTTACCTTCTTAATCTTGCTATGCAGTGGATGTTGTGTGTTTTGACTCTGAGATAGGCACATGCTTGGCAAATGTGTATTCTGTCTTCAAAGGTTGGAAAATCAAGAAGGTAGCGCATCGCGCTGCATGCTGTATCTCTTGTACATCCAAGAATAATGCGCATAGCTTCGTTCTGTATCCTTTCCATCCTTTCTATCTGCTTATGGCTGAGAGTCAGGATCACCATTGCATACTCCAAAACATAAAGGACCAGACTCACATAAAGAAAACATAGATGGCGCTACTCACAGTTTGCCACCGCCATCACCCACATCGCAGCCAAACCCCTCTTGGTCTTTGTTATCACCTGGTTGATAGATTGACTGATTGATTGATTTAGGAACCGACATCACAGCATTCGTGCCTTGATGCGTGTCTTCCCTTGTATTATTAAAAAGGAAATCCACAACTGTCAAGAACAACTCGTTCTCACCTGAATTGAAAATGACATGAAATAACTGACGGCAGTCGTGCGAACGTTTTAGCCATTTATTAATGCGCTGTAGAATTCAATGGACAAACTATTCTAGAATATAAACTGCCCTTTCAGACAGGGTCGGCGTTTATTTATCTATCTAAGAATTAGCTCCCTATTCCACTCCGTTAGCCTTGACGCCCAGTCTTTCATTCCACTGTTCCATCGTTTTTCCGAAAATCGTCTAGGTTTCCTTGCCCGGTCCTTTTCATTGAATGAATCTTCGTTAACACATTATTCCTCACTTGCCGATCTTCGCAAACATTGCGTCGTCCAGATCTTATTCCCTTCTGCACGGAGCTCTCAGAAACCACAACCGCTTGGTATTGTAGTCTCACAACGTCTCCCGTTGCTGTCTTCTGACGTGCCTATCTTCCCCTTGGTTTCTCCTGTTGCCGTCCACTTTAGTGTGTCCGTATGGGAAAATCCTTTCCTCTCTTTTTGTATTTTCAGTGGCGCGTGCCGTCATATGGCAATTCGGGGCATTCCCATAAGCGCTCCGTCCCCATCCTCAGCAGCCAGCGAAGAGTTCCAACACCAATAGTTCCAGTAGCAGTCTGATTATATGTACGTCTTGCCTTTCCTCTGAGCGTAGATCGTCGGCCAGATCCCCTCGTCACTCCTCGCTGCCTCATTCTAGCCAGACTATGGTGATCCATTTGCTCCTCTGAGGTGTACACGTGCTCTCACAAGGCCACAACCACGTCTGCCTTGTCATGCATCAATACTCCGCCAAGTTTTGCCGAGCCAGCCAATCTGTCCGCCTGTTCATTCCTCAGCACACCGGCATGCCCTGGAGAAAAGATCCAGGTGATACTTGCCACCCGTGACCTCCAAAGTGAAGCAAGCCACTCTGCACGAAGCCTGCCTGTCCTCACCCTCCTCAGCATGCTATCTGAGTCAGTTACAATCACGATATGTGTATGTATCGTGTTCTCCATCCAGCAGAAAGCTGCTCTGACCGCCTCCATCTCCATTCTTACGCTAGATGTTGTGGTATCATATGCCAGGCTCTCCTGCACCAAACGTCGACCATTAGCTTTTGCTAAGAATCCCCAAGCACTTCTCCTACCTCTCAACACCGAACCATCTGTGTAGATAATCACATCACCCGGGCGAGCATTATCCTGAATTAGTTGCTGGATTTCCACTTCCGTGACCCCTGCTGGCCACTACCTGCACTCCCGGCTCAATGTGATTATAACTCTGCACAAGTCTGACTGCTCCGCTGGCACTCTGACCCACTCCTCTCCTCGCCTAATGTTCTCCAAGATGCACACCAGTCTGAACGTATCCTCCGCCTGAGCCATCCATGATTTCCCTCTTATCAGCCTCTGACCCTTAACTGCATCCAGCGCCTCATGCAACGGGTGATCTGTGTCTGCAGCTACTCTGAGGTATGCCTTCTCCTGCATCACCTTGTGCCTACCAGCAACAGTCGGCAGACCAAGGATGTAACGCATACACACTACTGGGGTGTCTCTGGTGCATCCCAGAATGACCCGCATAGCTTCGTTCTGTATGCGTTCTAATTTCACCAGCTGACTCTTTGAGACAGTGAGCAGTCCTAGTCCATAATCAATCACAGAGAGGATCAAGTGCTGGTATAGTGTGAAGAGCATTCTCTGCTCTGTATCCATTGCAGCCATAGTTTTAAGTGCATTGAGTTCCTTTTGAGAACTTGTCACAACCGTCTCCACATGGTCCTTGAAGGACAGACTCCTGTCAAATGTGATTCCCAAATACTTCAGTTTGTTCTCTCTTTTGACGCTTCTACCATCTACCGTGAGGCTTGGGACTTCAGCTCTCACAATCTTGTTGTCCAGAGAGCACCACAAAACAGCCGCCTTTTCCTATTGGATGACAGCACTCATTTCTGTGCACCAATCAATCACTTTGTCTACTGTCGCCTGTAGCTCCTGGGATGTTTGCTCCCTATCTCTTCCCTGCCTATATGCAAGAATATCATCTGCAAATGTTAGTATCCTTCCAACTCCTGGTGCTTCTAGGTTTGCAACCTTGCTCGTATACATGTTAAAGAGCACCGGTGAGATTGCGGATCCCTGTGGCAGTCCCAGGGTTAAAATATGTGGCTCTGAGGTCCATGCACCCAGATGGAGAGCAACCCAGCGAGAATGCAGGACAGCTGCTATCCAGTTCACCAACCAGGGATTGACCCCTTTCTCCATCAGTGAACTCTATTGTACGCATCCTCGAGATCAAGCGCTGCGGCCATCGTTTCCTATCTATTCTGGAACCCCTCATAAACATTAAAATCAAAGGCAAAAGTGGCTGCATTTGACAAGGTATCTTTTCCTGGCCTGTAGCTCCCCAGGCCTCTTGGAAGAAGCTTCCTCCTTTCCAAAAACTCTTGCAGCTTGACAGCGACTATCTTCTCTAAAACCTTCCCAAATGTATTTTGAAGGGTGATGATCCCAAAGCCGCTAAGCTTTGAATGATCCTTGAATGGTTTTGGGAGAGGGATGAGATAGCAATCCTGCGGTACTGATGCTGTCCTAATGCTCTGATTAAAGCAGTCGGTCATCTCCTTCAGGTCTACATCGCTCAAAACCTTCATGTGGCCATACCTAACACCATCGGGCCCTGGTGCCGTGTCTTTTGCCTTTTTCAAAATATGTTTTCCATCTTCAACCTGTATGATGTCTTCATAATGCATATTCTCCATGGTGCCAGATAACTTCTCTCTAACTGCATCCCTGGTATCCGCATCATTATGATTGGTCTGCTCTAAAAATCTCTGGAGAAAGGCCTCCCCTTTCTCTTTGTCTATTGTCATGCGCACACCATCATCTCTATAAATTGTTCCCACTGTCACAAGCTGATCTTTTCTTTGCATTTGTCTGTGCAGTTTCCAGAATTTTCACAGTGTTTTATCACCCCCAGTCTCCTTCATAAAGCATTCCCATTTTACGTTCTTGGCCTCTGCAGCACAGTGCTTGAAAGCCTCCACCTTGTCTTTCTTGACATTTTCCGCTGTATCCACTTCCTCTCGTGAGCTTCGGGGTGTCTGTCGCACTTTCCTTAGCTGCTTCACTGCAGCTCTCTTTGCTTTCCAACCATTGTCTACGTCTAGGGTCCACCATGGGGGTTGCAAAAAAGGGGTTTTAACAGTTCTGTTGCATACCCCCTGTCTGAGGCATCCAAGGAGGCTGTCGGTCCTCTCATACAGAAGGTCTTGCATGCTCTCCCAGCCTTAACTTTCCTGGATTTAGAGATCAGGACTGCGCATGGCATGTGATCACTCCCATGGTCATTCAAAACAGTTCACTTTACATCAAGGACTGATGACTGGGAGACAAGTGCCAAGTCAATAGCAGTGTCTGCATCACCAGGCCTCATTGCCATTCTAGTCGGCCTACCATCATTTATGCAGACCACATTGGAGTCCACCATGGCATCCGCAAGGGCAATTCTCTGTCGGTTTTCTCCACTACTGTCCCAATCTCTGTTCCTCACATTGAAGTCTCCATATATGAGTAGCCTATCACCTGGTAATTCCTCCAATTCCTTAAGCCAGTCCCATTGTTCCTTTCTGACAAAACAGTCCACTGTGGGATATACATTTAAGATGTTCAAACTTGAGCCACCAATCTCCATTTTTATACCCTGGACCTCTCTTGCACTGTGATTCCACTGACTCAAGTCAAGTACCACATGTTTCACTCTGTCAACGTCTTCGCTTCACTCACAGGCACTCAACTTCTTCATACGCACTCAAAAAAAACGTATGGTAACTTTCCATCATTTATTTCCAGGCGAACCTGATATCATCACACAATAAATACAGGCGGTAATTCTCATGCGAACATACATATGCCGCCTTTCATAATCTAATAGCACACGATAGTCTCACACTTCACTATTCGTTCTACTCAAACTAGTACTCTCGCAATCATTAAACATTTGCTCAAAATAAACACGTCCTCTCTGAAAACTGTCCCCAAGTTCGTCTGACGATTCTCAGCTCAACCGCTGGGCTAGTTGCACTAGACCCCATGCTGTTGTGTGAACCTCGTGTTATCTCAACAGTCACGTTGTACTACAACTGTTCATGCTAGGATCGGTCAATCGGTGTACTGACCTCTGTTCAGGGCGGTGTCCCATGACCATTGGTCCCCTTGAATCACCCCGTCTGGTCCTACCATTACTCTGTCTAATACAGGGTAGTGTCCCTTACCACGTCCTGTCTCCATTTCATCTACTGTCCTGTCTCCTGACCCTCTGGTGTCCTGACTGATGTCCTGTCCCATGACCCTCTGGTGTCCTGACTTATGTCCTGTCTCGACTCTACCGGTTATACTCTCACTATCCTTATCTATAACCTCTATGTCGTTATCTTAGTTGTCCTACTAACTCTAATCTGTCCCTTGTCCTCTATATGTCCTGTAGTTACCCATCAACACTCTGACACACTCCTTTCTTCACCAGCAGACCTTGCCCATGTCTCATCTGCCCAGTGGGGTTTATATAACTGGCGTTCCCAGGGTAATGGTATTTGTCTGTATTTAACTCCTGGAGCATGAGGACATCAAAATCATATATTAGCCTCTCCAATACAGGACCTCTCTGCCTGGCACTACGACAGTTCCAGTATCCCACTCTAACATGGTTGAAACCTAGTCTCTCCACTTTTCATCTTGTTCTCCTGACGCCTGCCCTCCTATTTCTGTGCCTTCTTCTCACACCATTTCCTCGCCTTCCCCTCCTCACTCTCTCTTCGCTAGCCTCTGAAACATGTGTCAAGAGCAGAGCACGTGCTCCGGAGCTCCGGCGACAATTCCCATGTTTAATTAAAACCATAAGCAAAGTTTTATTATTGCAAGAAATAACCGGTCACCCTAGCATTGCCTGCTTACTAGGGAAGGGGCAGGGGATGTCACTCAGGAGTCCATACGCCTGGCGCCGCCCCACCTGCATACCAGACGTTCCACATTCACGACCAACTCACCCGTGGCCATTCAGTCCTCGGCACATCAGTTGTTGGTTCTGAAGTCCAAGTGCCACATCTAAAACTGCTTTCCGTTGGAAGAGGGCTGCAGCAATCCAACTAAGGAGGAAAGGACTTATCTTGAGTTCAAGAAGCTGAAGCATTAAAAGATCCAATGGTACTCTGTTGTACATGTCCTCAAGATCAATTGCTGCAGCAAATGTTTCAATGCCTTAGTGGAAACCTTCATGGGCAAAAACTGCTGCATTGGTCCAGGTTTCTCTTTTTGGGCGGTACCTTCCCAGGGTAGATGGGAAAACACCTTGCCTCTCTAGCTGGCTTGATATTTTTCTGGCAGTTAACTTCTCCAGCAGCTTGCCTATTGTATTCTGCATGGTTATTACTCGATATCCCTGAATTTTTGTGTAGCCTTTGCCAGGCTTCGGTCAGATAGCTGTGTAACCACTCCTCCTTGATACTAGCACTCCCTATAATGTTGTTGTACATGTCTGCTAGTTTCTCTAGCTCGTTGTCAGTAAACATATTGTTGTTGTCATATCTTATGCCATCTGGCCCTGGAGCGCTGTGTTTTGATCGTCGAAGCACAGCCTTGATTTCTTTCACTGTCACTGTGTCTTCATCCAAAATGTTCTGGGCCCTGCACCTATCTGCACCATGATCACCCACTCTTTTTGACATGATGATGGCCTGTAATAATATTTAGGAATCCTTAAAAAGATTTTGGCCTCTCATGTCTGTCTGGTTGCTTTGCTCTGGATAGCGTTTGAAGATGGCTTTGTCCTTGTTCTTGACAGTCCTCTGCCAGATGAGGTCAGCACCTTGGAAGTCACGAATACTCTTATTCTTGACTATCCCACTCATGCTTTTATGTAGTCGCCAGAACAATTTCAGTGACTTGTCTGTGCTTACTCATTGATATACCTCTGCCAATTTTTCACTTTTAACCACCTTAACCAGTTTTTTTAAATAGCTTACTTTTGTGTGCATCTCTCTTTCTAAGTGCATGCAGGGACTAGGATGGACAACTCTGATCTTCTTGGCGTTTTGCCATTTCCTTACAGCACTACGCTTATCCACCAAGGTGGCTGCTCCCATCTTGTTTCCTGCCCTGAAGCTTTCTGCACTTGTCACGCCTTATTTTACTCACCACATCTTGCCATGTACTGTCATACTGGAAAGTCTTGACCGTTGACTTGTGTGCTGCCTGGTTCTGCCTTTCTCCACCAATATGCTGCAAGGGTAGAGGTCACTGCCATGGTACCCAAGGACACCCCATCTACACACTGTAGAGAGTGAAGGAGAAACCAGCGCCAGATCAATAACACTGTCCTCATCACCTGGATGACTTGCTATCCTGGTGACACTTAGTAACCTTGTAGAAATAAGACACTGGTAGGCTAGCCCAGTAGAGGTGTATTTTAAAATCTGATAAATCAGATTGTAAATCTGATAACATAATGGAACTACTGTGTAAATAAAGTTACATCGCCAAGATTGTGTTGAGTCAGCATGTCCAGGAAGTTGTATGTATTAAACATCAAAACATCCTTTATCTTATCTATAAGAGCCTAAAACACATTACCTTACAAGTTGAAATACTACACACAAGGAACTTCACCTCATACATTAGATCAAATAAAGTAATCTAGTAGAGAAATAAAGACATCTGTGGAGAGTCATGAACGCCTACGCCAGTCTGCATGGCACTTGATGATGATGAGTAGAGAAATTATTACCCCTTTTAGATGACAAAGATGAATTTATCAATAGCAATAGAAAATAAGGGTTGTGAAGATAATTATCATTTTCACCAGTTGGCAAGGAACTTGATAATTATTATATAGTTGATAGGCTGTTTATTAATTTCATGGTTTGTTTATTACAAGCATTGTGCATTAGACTTCTTTATAAATATAGAACAGTGGATAACTTTTAAGGTCACAGTTGAAGATTTTCACTTCACAGTTAGCAGATCTATTTGCACAGATAAGAAAAAGTGTGAGGATAAGACCATCTAGTAACAATGAGAACAATGGAAAACCAGAAAACTCCAGAGAGTGTGAGTACATATATCAGGTTGTGAATATTTCTTTTTTAAACAGAGAAATGGGCAACGGTATAAATAGTTGATGTGACTTAAAACATAGTGTGATTGTGGAAAACAGAGAAAAAGTTTAGTAACATATGGGAACAAAACAATACATACAACAGCAGAGAATTGAAGTATAGTTCTATGTTAGATTGTGTACTTAAAGTGGCACAACTAATTGATTTTTTGATCATGGAAAGTCTATACTTATTGTGCTGTGAAACATTGCTTATTAGAGCTTCAATTTCTTACTTCATTTCACACTAGGTGGTCTCAGCTTGGAGTAAAAACTCCATAGCATTTGTGAAAATGTCAGTGTGTGTTAACCAGAAGCCACGTCTACTATAAGTAGTCTTTTGTGAGTTTCCTAATTTTGAGAATGTTTAAAAAAACGTTTTGTTTCTGTTGGCTTACTTTTTATTATTTTCCAGTGCTAAAAATTATTCAGTCTGTTAATGTTTTTCCTTGTAGGATAGACACCAAATCAACTAACCGTTATTCAGTGGTAAGGAGTATGACATTACAATGTTCTTTTGAACAACATTATTCTAAACCAGTACCCAGTTAGAGGCAGACACTTTAAGCATCTCCAGCATTCCTAAAACTTGCATCAGTTACAGACTTTCTTTTCTTGTGGATATTGAATTGACTATATGTCATTATCAGCCCTCCTCTACCTTATGGTTAGCCACTTTAGTAACATTTTCTGAACTGCTTTTTAATTATGAAACATGCATAGTTGAATACCTCTTGAAAAAACAAATCCAGCGGTACCTTATTCAAGTCTGTAGGTAAATTCTAAGCGGAGATGTTAATCTTTGTGTGTCAGTTTATAATTTACTATGAACAAAGAGCAAAATACGATTTTGACCCTTTCACAAAGTGTGACCTACCTACACACTCACATAACTGTTGGTAACACAGATGCCAAGGGAGATTAAAACAGCCGCTGTCTAACTCAAGGAAAGATAACTGCTGCCAGTTTAAATATATACAACTCCACATCAAGCTGTGATGACATCAGACCGTATGCTGTCAGCACGAGGCCGCCAGCATAGATGCATTTTGACAAAAGAAGTCCCGTTGGAAAGTTGCAAAATTATCAATGATCTGGTCTGTACAGAGTGATGAAAAATTACACATAAATAAAATAATGGATGTTGAATATAAACATGCATTCATTATTGTAGTCGTTCTGAATATTCCATAACAATATTAAATGGTTATAGCAGGAGTATGACAAGGAAAACTGCTATATCCCACCATTGAAATACCACATTACAGCATGCGATCTTCATAATTTTAGTGTGAGATTGATTGCCAACTTAAATGGTCGAAAATTACAAAATACATGGATGCTAAGTTGAATAATACAGTGTATCACGTCTCATAAAATGGTATTTATGGGTTTACTTACCATTTAGAATAGGTTGCCTGGTTCTCCGTAATGACAAGGATTCCCGAAGCACCAGAAATGCAGAACACAAAGTGGGGAGGGAAAAACTATATCAAGTAATCGGTGCCTGTTTTAATGCGATCTTGAAATACTCGGGGAATTTAACGACATGAATATGCAAAACATCCTCATTTTTAAGACACAAAAACAAATAACCGAAGGTAACCGCAAAAAAAAAAAAAATCCAGTTAAATTCAGCAAACTTGACCCGTAGTGCCTACTATTGGTGTACACAACAACAAAAATTTCATGATCTCAAAATCATTGCTGACTTTGAAATTACTAGACCTAAACGCCATTGATCATGGATAAATGTAATTATATGAGTTGAGTTGAGCTGAGAACCGACATCACTACACTCAAGACATTCCCATGTGCGTTCCGTTCCCTCATTCAACAGGCGGCAAAGAGTCGCACTACTAATCATTCCCACCACTACCAGAACCCCGGCCAATCCCCCGCAATCTCATCCTTTCCACATACGGGTTCTCAATCTGTTCCTCCACCTTCCCCACCTGGTCCCATAGGTTCATGACCACCTCTCCCTTGTCCATAGGTAATCAACCACTAAGAGGTGCATTCCCTGCCAGCCTATCAGCTTGTTCATCCCCGCATGGCCAGGGCTATAATATATATATATATGAAAAGCAGTATGTTTCACATGTTTTGTTCATGTTTTTTTTTAAAACTAAATTTCAGTTGCTGATATCCCAGGATTAATCCCTGGTGCACACATGAACAGAGGGCTTGGTATCAGCTTCTTGAGGCACATAGAGCGTTGTCTGTGCCTTATCTATGTCATTGACCTCTCCATTGATCACCCTTGGGAACAGCTGACCCACCTGCGTTATGAACTCAACCAGTATCAGGATGGACTTGCTGACAGACCAAGTCTGTTATTAGGAAACAAAATTGATGTTGCAGGGGCTGTTGAGAAGTTAGAGGAATTAAAACGATTATTAAGTAAAGAGAATGATGTGAAGCTGAACAATTCCACTGATGTTTTAGGGGTGTCTGCTAAAAAATGTTTAGGCATTGAAGAGTTTCTTCATTGTTTAAGAATTATGTATGATGACAATTTTCAGTAAGTCACATTCATTAGTTTTATAAAGTTTCAATAATGAAGACACAAACAATAGATTGCATGATTTATTGCCTGGCATATTTTGCTCCATCTTGTCAGGTATATACTGCAGAATTCACACAACAAAAAGTAGGCATCTAGGACACGCTTACAGAGGAATCTGAAACTCTGAAGAATGTCTTAAACCTGAATGGTTACTCCACAGGATTTTTGAAGTGCCACTCTCAACAGCCAAATCCAAACCAGAGGAAACTACAGTCCCTAGACTCAAGGTATTTATCCAGCTAACCTTTCGAGGGGCTGACGTAATGCAACATCTACAGGACCAGCTCATTACAACATTCGATCAAACATTTTGTGCTGCAGCTCCAGTTAATTATGTACAGAACCACACCTATTACCACTCCAGCAGTTAAAGAATCTGTCCCACTGTACGCCAAATTCAATTGCATTTACCAATTCACATACAGGTGCCAGTCCACCTACATCGGCAGAACAGAGCGCCAGTTAAACAACCGGGTGGTTGAACACATACTTAATTGGATTGACAAGATACTACATACAGGCGTTGGGACCTTAGGAAGGCCGACACACCACAAACTTCCCGCGTCGTCAATTGCACGGCACGTTTTGGAAACTGGCCAAGTGATTGATTGAGACAGTGCCTTTTGCGTGTTGTTTAACACACAAAATAGTCGCATGTTAAAGTTTGCAGAGGCCATAATGATTAATCTACATAGACCAGTTTTGTGCAGACATAAAGACATGATAGTCAGTTTAAAATTACCCGTGGTAGACAATTGACATTACTGTGCGAACATGTGTATATTTCAGCTTGAAGAATTTATCTAGTTATTTTACTTTTTGTTATGTGAATTCTGCAGTATGTACCTGACGAGATGCAGCGAAATATGCTAGGCAATAAATAATGCAATCTATTGTTTGTGTCTGTTATTCAAATTCACTACAGGAAAACATTGTTTTGGTTTTGTAAAGTGTAAACACTAAGCTATAGAAGTCAAGGTAAAGATCATTCCATAGCAGATATTGAAGATGTGAAAGAAATCCAAGAGTTATTGGGTGGGGTGGTCTGCCTATTTCCTTGCTACACTTATTTCACTGACACCGTTGAGTATCTGTTTTCTGCTTCAGTAATTAGTGCTTTGGGACAGGAATGAGTTCATCAAATAGCCAACTTTAATGAATGTATATTATTATTATAAAATATACAGATGATACAGTAATGATTGCAGACAATTAGCAGGATATGCAGCATTTAATAAATGTGGTTATTGTACACATCGAACAGCTAGGATTAGATAGATATTATGATAGTCTCCAGGAAGAAAGAAATATTACAATGTAATATCCAAGTAAATGAGATAATTCTTAAATAAAAACATTATTTTACTGTAGTGAATTTGAATAACGAAGACACGAACAATAGATTGCACGATTTTATTGCCTGGCATTATTGACTGTGCGAACATGTGTATATTTCAGCTTGAAGGATTTATCTAGTTATTTTACATTATGTTGTGTGAATTCTGCAATAAGTACCTGGCGAGATGCAGCGATATATACCAAGCAATAAATCATGCAGTCTATTTTTTTTTTGTCTTCGTTATTCAAATTCTTAAATGAACTAATAAGTACAACTATCTCAGAACATGCATAATATCTGATGATAGATCCCTTAAAGAGATTAGGACAAGAATAATTGCAAAGGTAGCCTTTTACATCGTAGAAAACATACTAACCAACCCACACACACACAAACTAATTGCAGCGAGAAAAAGAGTGTTGATGTACTACATCAGAACCTATATGTTTACATAGATAAGTAAGATAATAACCAGACAAGCTGAGAAACATGTAATGGCAGTCAAAATGTGGTTTCTGAGGAAAATATAAAGAATATCATGGACAGACAGAAAAACCAATGAGCAAGTCCTAGAAGAAACAAATGAAAATCGTAAATTGATTTCAGAAATGGACTGGGAAGCAATGACAACTGGTCAGATTAAGGGGAAAGCGGAGAGACAAATATCTGGAAGGCTTGGCCACACTGCATAATCAAGACAAGAAGACAGAGCTGATCTAAGACTGGTGATCATGTGAGATGGTGAACACAGAGCTGATCTAAGACTGGTGATCATGTGAGATGGTGAACACAGAACTGATCTAAGACTGGTGATCATGTGAGATGGTGAACACAGAGCTGATCTAAGACTGGTGATCATGTGAGATGGTGAACACAGAGCTGATCTAAGACTGGTGATCATGTGAGATGGTGAACACAGAGCTGATCTAAGACTGGTGATCATGTGAGATGGTGAACCATGATCACCCTCCCTTTTTGACATGGCCCATGATGATGGCCTGTAATAATATTTAGGAATCCTTAGCTGTTATAGTATTATGAGATCATTATCTGTACTACTATGGGGCCATTATCTGTACTAGTATTATGGGATATCCATCTGTACTGGCTTCATGTGATCTCTGTCTGTACTGGCATTATGGGATCTCCGTCTGTACTAGCTTTATGGGATCTCCGTCTGTACTAGCTTTATGGGATCTCCATCTTCTGTACTAGCATTATGGGATCTCAATCTGTACTAGCATTATGGGATCTCAATCTGTACTAGCATTATGGGATCTCCGTCTTCTGTACTAACATTATGGGCCCTTATCTGTGCCAGTATTATGGGGTCTTTAGCTTTACTATCACTATGAGGGTCCTTATCAATATTAGGGTTTTGGGGTCCTTACCTGTACTAGCTTTAAGGAATCTTTAGCTGTACTAGCATTATAGGATCCTTATCTACATTAACATTATGGAAACAATACATTTAGTAGCATTGAGTACCTTGTTTGTACTTACATGGAGAAGTTTAATTGTATTCAAGTTACAAAGTCCTTAGTTGTGTTAACAATACTAATTATATATTTTAGATTGTAGATAGAGAGTACAATTAATAATATTGACACTGTTAGTAACTTAAAGCAGTATGTAGAAATATGTTTGAAGTAATAATTCCACCATGTGTTTTGTGTATAATTCATGTCTGTATTCATGTACTATTCATGTATGTATATAAAAAGTGTGTAATCACAGTGTTTGTTCTAATACAAGAAGGTCAGTGTATAATTGTGTGCAAGTAAACAATATATATACATATATACATAATGCCAACACAAAAGTCCTCTATGAAAGATACAGTTCATCGTCGATGGAAGCGGCACTCACCAGAAAACCAGCAGCCACACATTACTGCATTAAAAGTCGAGATCAACTTCATTGCCCCGGGATTTATCCCATATTGCTTGGTCGCCTTCACCAGGGCGGGCCGCTGAAAGCATCGCACAAAGCACGAACACTGTAGCTCCAGCGATGACCCCCAGGAGTCTCTGAGAAAAATGCACTCGTGAAGTGAAAAGGCAACCCAGTCAATTCCAAGCGATGGGCCAACCGCCATCATTTCGAACATGCAGTTCAAGCTACAAAAATCGCTGAGAGATGTAAAACATTCCAAATGAAATTCACAGCTCATAGTGTCATGCCATGCATTAAACTCAGTAGCAGGGAGATGGAACAATGCACTACCAGCCCAACATGAGGAAAATGCAACTGTAAACAGTAGCCAGAAGCATAAACACTCCAGAGGCTTAACGGTTGAAATGCCTATTCGCCATGTTGGGACCGGAAGTTCTCAGAAAGTATATATATCTTTTATCCAAATATACACATGCACATATGGACAGTGATGTTTCAAACAAATACCTTAAATATTTCTTGTGGAGATTTATTAAAACATGACATACAACCATTTTCAACAGTGTCACCGTCGCCTTTCTAAAAGTACTGGAGAGTTTGAGAAATTGCACCATGGTCTGAACTAATCAAAATGAAAACTCCCAACTGCACATCCATCATGATGTGGCAAACAGCTCGGTATGAATGCAGAATAAGTGGACACCTTTGGGGTACCACAGATTATGGTACTCTCTCAAACAGATTTTTAAAAAAAGGTACAATAGGCTAAGTATGCAATCCAAAGCTAATGTCTGCCTGTCTCAAACTATGAAGGTCATAATTTCCAGACTATCATTCTGTCCATGGATGCGATTTTCTCTGAGACTACTTGGGATCACCACTGGAGCTATGAAGATCGTGCTGTGTGAAATTCTTTCAGCAGGCCGTTCTGTGGAAGGAGACCAAGCCATATAGGATAAAACCTGGTGCATGCCACTAAAACGTCTTTAAGTCATCCTAAGACTAAAAAAGAAAAACAACAAACTGATGGTGAGATCATTTTTATGCACTGGGGAAGAGAGCAAGTATAAATAATAGAAGTCTGACAGTACAACTGTGGAAAATTCTGCCATAGCTAAAGAAGAAAATGTGGATGGAGCCATAGAATTAAAAAACTTATCATCATCAAGTGCCCTGCCAGCTGGCATAGGCATTCATGTCTCTCCACACATCACGGTCTTTAGTTAGTTAGTTAGTTAGTTAGTCGCAGTTCCAACTTCACAGCAACGGGTCGTTCCCATTATGCTCCATTCCTGTGCCAGTGAATATCACACAAAACGCTCCCCACTGCCCAATGTGAAAAGTGGAAAAGACAGGAGTCTCGACAAATAACAGCCCGCACAGATACACTGTGCATAATGCCGCCACCAGAATGTCAACACAATAGTCCCCCACAAAGCACCCAGTTCATTTCTGATGGAATCGGCAGTCATTTTCCCATCTGGATATTTCCTAGATGTTCACCCACACAGTCCACGAAATACAGTTCATCGTCAATGGCAGTGGCAGTCAACCAGAAGCCCAGCAGCCACGCATTTCTGCATAAGGCAAAAACCGGTCAACTCTGGGACATAGCCATCTGCCATCGCTCCGAACATGCAGTCACGTTCCAAAAGACCTTGGGCAGATTCAAAAGCATTTCACACGAAACTCACAGCTCACAGTGTCGCGCCACGCACTCACTCAGTATCACGGTCTTTAGTGTTCTGGATTAATTCTGCTGATGATGTTCCTCCATGCCACCAATCCATGTAGCATAATTTCTCTTAGTCTGCCTCTGCCTCTCTTCCCCTTGATCTTTCCAATTGTCATGATATTCTCCAATGTCTCTTCACGTGACCAAAGAAAGCTGTTTGTCTATTGTTGTATATAATGTTCTAGTTTCATTAGCCTCTGTCTGGCAATCGTTGTTAGTTACCCTGGCAGTCCAAGGTGTCACAAGGTTGTTGTGACAGATAGAAGTGGCTGTGGTTATGTCTAGTGGTATGTCTGTATGAACACTCTGCAGGTATACTTATGAACAGTTATAGGCACTGGATAAAACAGTTGTCGCGCACATAATTTTATTAATGACACAGGTACATGATAAAAAAACATAACAGAATTTCCAGGCGCAGTCTCTGTATAGATACATGAACACTTTTAATTGTCTCGGACTATATCCTTGTGTCCGAAATCCCTGAATGCCTGGCTGAGATCCCCTTCTCACCTATGCCAAATAACTTGCTAGTCTTCCATAAACGTAGCCCACACTGAATAATTCTTCCTGAATGCCACTTTCTTAACTGGTGCCCCTCACTCAGCCCAAAATTCACTGCTTGAAAAACCACCATTCGGAATTCTCCCAAACTCCACCACAACTGCATTTTCCCAGACTTCTCTTTTATTCACTATTCCCAGACCTCCCAAGAAACATCATTTAACCCTTGCACTCCAATCTAAATTCTTCCAACATAAATTCTAGGCTCCCTTTGTTTTTTAGCCGGCTGTCATGTTTTCCTCTGTGCTTTACCTTTCATTGTGTTTAGGGCCCGCCATTGTTTTTGGCATTCCTACCTCAACCTTTTCTGACCTAACATCTGCCTATTACTTCTCTGACCCAGTTACCCTTGCTAGTATTGGCAAATTCTTAACTAGTCCGTTCACCACAGATTTGCATAAACATATGCACATTACACTACTCCCTCCTCAAAAGAAAACATAGTTTTCAAATGATGGGAGAGTAATGCTTCTCTACATGTGTGAATAAGTGATGATGCGTGAGTAGCAGTAAGTATGTCTCCCTCATACTCCATCTCTTGCTAATTTCCTCTACCATACTAAACAATACAGCAGGTAATCTCAAATAACCTAATCTATCTTCTCCATACATAAAAAACCACCTCTGCAGTCCTGTATGGGTATGAATCCTCAACAATGAGCAGTGTCACATTTCATAACCAATTTACACACTACTATATTGTCTTGATATGTCACATTTGTTAACCCACAATGTTTTATCTTCAACAATCTCTAATTAAAACACACAAAATAAAGTTCATTGTTCATGTGGAGCCATGCCCTTGGTAATTTCTGGGCAACACGTCTGCCAAGGTGTTTTCTTCATTCCGTATGGGCATCGGCACAAATGCGTACTCCTGCAGCAATATACTCCTTCGATGAATACAAGAGCTCTTCATTGCTGCTGTATGTGCGAGTGTCACTGGTAGGTGATCTGTCTACCCAATGACTTATCTGTCTATTGAGCACATCGACCTCATACATAGACTCCATAATCGCTAGAGTCTCACGTTGAAAACTTTAACCTTTAGTTTCTGGTGGTGAGAGTGCACTGCTGACCTGTAGCACTGGAAGCACGACTGGATTCCTTTCGTGTATCACACATCTGTCTACCCAGTGATTTATCTGTCTATTGAGCACATCGACCTGTCAACGTCTCACACGGACACAGGTATTCTTAGATTCTCCACATGCACTCCAAAAACTATCAGTCTTGCACGTGGTAGTAAATATTTATTCAGGAGAACCTGAGTATCGTCAAGATACGCACATCGGGCAGTTAGTGCAATATATACATAATACTGTCTAACAAATCACACAGAAACCCTGCACTCAAATCCTCGCTATATTCAACATGACAAATGCCAGCTAGCACTCTCGCAAAGTCTATACACTCGCTCCAGAAACACATGCGTCCTTCCTCTCAAGCGTCGAGTCCCAGTCTGCTCTCCTCACGCTGGCCGGTTGGCCACATGGTACTAGACCTTGTCTCTCTCGTGACAGCCGTGCTGTCTTAACAGCCACGTCATACGGCTGTCCGCCCGTGTTGAGTCGGGTCCCTTAGTGTAACGCTGTCTGAGCAATCCAGGACAGAGTCCCATAGACTTGTGTCCCCCTTTATCACTGGGTCTTGTTCTGTCTATGTCCTGTCTCTGACATCTCTGTGTCCTTGCCTATGTCCTGTCTATCATATCCCTGTGGTCCTGTTAATGACATCACTGTATCCCTGCCCATGTCCTGTCTCTGTTATGTCCCTTGTCCTTTATATGTCCTGTCTCTATTCCCTAACACTCTAACAGACCTCATACATAGACTCCATAATCGCCAGTCTCACGTTGAAAACTTTAACCTTTAGTTTCTGGTGGCATGAGTTTACTGCTGACCTGTAGCACTGGAAGCACGACTGGATTCCTCCCGTGTATCACAAATCCACCAGTTTCTGTCAGTGATGCGTCTCCCCCACGTGGACACTGCAAGTCAAGATTAGGGAGAATTACATTGGGATGATTCACAATTAGCGTAATACTTTTGAGGTCTGCTACCCACTGTGGTGTCCATACCACCTTGTTGGGTCTGCCCTTCTGTGTCCACAAAGACAACACTGATGTGATGGCCGACAAATTTCTTTTTGACCGTATTGTAGAACTGTGCGATGTGTAACCTGTTGTTCACATCGCTGAACATCTGAGACGTAAATTTTCCCAAACTAGCAAGTACCACTAATAGTGCTTCAGTCGCCGCTTCTATTGTACTATGTTTGACAGGTACTGGTTCTGGCCATCTCGTGTAACACTCAATCATAGTCATGATATACCTTAAACACTTTTTGGGTATTACTAACACTGGGTCAGTGATGTTACTAGCCCCCTTTTGAAATGGCATAACTTTCATATCTGTCGCCCAAGATTCACTGCTTAGCTTGTTATCTTTACTAAATCTTGGCCAATAAAACTGGGACACGACTCTCTGCTGTGTACGCATTATTCCTATGTGCCCTGCACATGAAATATCATGAGCTGTTCTCATATTCAGGTCTCTATACACTAAAGGTACCCCACCTTGCCTGCATATTGTCTTGTCATCTGACAACTGGCAATTGAGACTATTATTCTTCCCTTCGAAGCTCCACCTCTCGGTCATTAATCGCTTATTCTGGAGTACTATACACCTGAAAACATTTGTCAAAAGTGATGTCTTGTCTTTGACAGTCACTAACGCTTTGTTTGAGATCAGTCTTCTCCTGATCAGTTGTGTTATCACTAGTCTCTGTGTGGGTGTCTCCTTCATGTGTCATCTCTTCCTCAGGTAGTCTGGATCCAGTCCAGGGGGTACCATGAATGAATCACCAAAAAAACAACAACCGAGAAGTAGATTGTGAGCTTTACTGAAACACGACTACAAGAAACATATTTGACGTTGCGGCCAAAGCCTTCGTCAGCACAGAACAAACAAATGCAAACCAACACAGAACTACATGAAACATGACGATATTAAACTAATTAAAGGTACTTATCTGAATCTGTATCCTTGCTGGGAGCAACTGACACGCATTGAACAGCTGTCAGTGGACCGGATGTAGGGTCACCAGGTCAAAGGTCAATGAGTGGGGGTGGAGAGGTGCCCATGTGAGCAGAAAAGTAAAAATTGGGATAGGCGAAGATGTTGCGGACGCAGTTCACAATTAGCAATTCTTGTTAAGCGCTCGAAACACAGCAGGGGATACCATGAACGACGTCGCCTATGGGTAGCGATGTAGCACCCAAACATGCCCCCAGCATATGTTTGATTAGTTTCGGGGTTCTGGACCCAGGCCAGTGGGTACCATGAACAAGGTAGCGATGGCACCCCAGCACACGTTTGGTTAGTTCCGGGGTAGCAGCGATGGGCTATATTCAGAGAAAGTCGCCTGCGAGAGACCGAGCATGTAAGGCTTCACACGGGTCTCATACGGGAGACGCAAGCCGACGTGATATAATTCCGCATTCGGCTGTGGTAAAATTGCAACAATTTAGAAAGTGCACGTAAGGCTGCACACTGGCCTCCTACAGGAGACTCTAGCCAACGTGATATACTTCCGCATTTGGTTGTGGTAAAATGTCAACATTTTAGAATGTTGTAGAAGCACTTCAACAGCAGTAGTTAGCTTCCGCGTGCACTGTATGTGCTGTTTACAGGGGCGAATCCACAGAAAAAAAAGGCGTGATACCTTATTAGAGATGTGCCCATCCAGTAAGTATACAAAAATTGAGACAGAGACCCATGGGTGTGAGTGGCTGAAGCTCGGCTCAATAATGCGTTGCGGGCGTCCTTGCTACGGGATTTATTGTTTCATTACAATGTGAGAGCAAAGCGGGGTGGGATGGTATACGAGTATATTCTGTGAAGTCGGCATCAGAAAGCCGTACTAGGTCTGTGAGCGCTGCACAACAGAAATACTGCAGAAACCGATCCGGAAGTTTGAAAAGGACACAACATCAAGTTAATGCCTTACGAAAAGTCGTGGGTAGACCCTGATGAAGAGAAGACAAATCAAACTTGTGCGCCAGTCAACACCACTTGTGCCAAAATTGGTCACGTCGGAAGCAGTCGGACAGAAAATGTCAAACGTGATCAGATATTTCCAGCATGACTGATTTTGATGAATGAGATAGTTTTCTCGCGCGCTAAACGAACAAGATGGTTTTGCTCACAGGGTGAAAAAATCGCTTGCAACAAACTTATGAAACTGGGCGCGCCCAGTTACTCTTTTCTCGCAATAGCAGCACTAGAGATGTCAAGTGTATTACTCCCGTGTTGTGCGCGTTACTGAAAAACGGTGGTAGGCCCTATAGGGGGAGGTTCCAAATTGTCCTGCCCACATATACAAGTTATTTTGAATAAGGATTTATTTGTGTGGTGCGGCGCTAACCAGCTAGAATACCTCTGTATACCTTTCAAAGAGGACTGATGAATTAGAGAGTAGCACCTCAAACTAAAAATGAATAACTGTAGGTGGCTTGTAAGTATTGGAACCTCAACCCGGTGTGAGAATAGGTGCCGAGGTGAGTACTGCTACAAACATACCCAAGTACTCCAAAATGGTAGGGGCAAATTTAAGTGTGTGCTATGCAACACAGACACGAAGCAACCGCGTGATGTGTGCCACACATGTGACCATGCGCTAGTAGAACAGTATGAGGCCGCAATAAAGGATTTACCACAGGTTGAGGGTGATCTCTTTTTCATGAAGAAATTCATCGATGTGAAAGAGGCCATGGAAAAAAGAGCACGCTATAGGCAAGACAGCCTAGCGGGCTACTTTGAGCTTTCTGACTGGTGGGGTAAAGTCAGAAAGCTCTTTTTTCGTGTGCAAATCGGCGGAAACTTTACGACAAATTTCGGTCCGCAGTTGATGAAATTTCAAGGATTAATCTAAATTCAATGTCAGAAATTTCACCATCCTGCAAGGCTGTCGAGACAATATTGGAGATGGTTGAGAGTTTACTTTCCACCAGAATCCTAATCGCATCATGTTTCTTGGCTTTTAGCGCACATCGGTGAGCCACCAACTTGCTGGCCGCTCCTGATAGACCACAAATGAGAGCGCCTATCTCTAGGCCGAAGACGACAGGGGCCGCAATGGCCGTTGACAGAAGCCCCACGCTCACCATAAGCAGTTCCGTATCAATTCCATCCATGACGTTCACAGCCCGGTGGTACTTCTTATACAATAGAGATCGTTTTTCTTGCCCATGCCCTTTTGTTGCCTGGTAGTCTCTTGAAGGCGAAAGGCCTTGTCGGGCGTCATCGTATATCGGCCAAGCGTGCCCATATCTTCAACTTGAGGTTATATAGTTTGAATACTCATCGGTGACAGGCCTTGTGGTAAACAAAAGCTTGATAAGATGAATCCAGGGTGGAACCTTAACAGCTCCCAAACCGATGGTAGTTTCATCTAGTTTTGCCTCAACTGCGGGATCTGTCGCCCTCACAACTGGTTTACCTTCAGTGAATGTAATAACAGCCCAGACCATACCGTGCTCTTCTGAGATTTTACTTCAATACCCCACATAACCTCCCCCAATGTGAAAAAGGACCCCCCCCCCCCCCCCTTCTGTAAGAAGGAACTTGATATTTATAGTGCTGCCTGGAGGACTGTTGATATATTTGGGCTAGTAGCTCACCACCAAAGCAAGGTCGTAAATGATGTCGCTTCTAAGACACAAAACGCCTTCAGCATAGTCAATATGTACTGTACCGGCTGACACGATGCCAAATATACATCGTAGTTCTCCCATGTTTATTAGGTAGTCAAATTTACTGCCTCGCCACCCAATATAGGGATTGTTTTACGACGTTGAACCGGTTACCGTCACTGTCGGGAGCTCCGAATCGGGTGTCCACATAATCCCTCGTGGTCGCTTTTACTGCCTCGGAATGTTCGGACAAGCGCTTCACGAGTGCATCCTCAAACGCCTTCGTGGCGTCTTGAACCCACACCGCCACATGTTTTGCAAGCTCACCATCATATGGCTTTGCCATGTCTTTGGCGCGCTTATCCACATATTATTTTAGTAGCCGCATCTTGAACAGCAGTTGGTTCGGGGTGTCCGGTGATTTTGTGATCAGCCATACTGGTCATCCCAGACATTGCCTTCTCCCCCCCCCCCCCAGACAGCCGTAGGTCGTCTTGGTCGAGAAGCTCGGCAAAGCCCCGGGTTGCCTTCACTGCGGTCACTAGGCGTCCCCACATCAGTTAGTCGATGTTCCAACTTCACGGCAACGGGTCGTCCCCATTATGCTCCATTCCTGTGGCAGTGAATATTACACAAAGTGCTCCCCACTGCCCAATGTGAAAAGTGGACTAGACAGGAGTCTCGGCAATATAACATCCCGCACAGGTACACTGTGCATAATGCCGCCGCCAGAATACCAACACAAAATCCATCAACGAAAACCAGTTCATAGTCGATGGACTCGGCAGTCACCAGAAAAACCTCATTGACCCGGGTTTTCTTACATGGCTCGGTCTTTTACCGCAGGGCGACCCGACAAAAGCGTCGCACAAAGCACGAACTCCGCAGCTTCAGCGCCGACTCCCAGGAGTCTCCTGAAAAATGCACTCGTGGACCAATAAGGCAAATCAGTCAATTCAGCAACAGCCGGTAGCCATTGTTCCGAACATACAGGTCACTGTATAGGACAGATTTAAAAGCATTCCACGCGAATTTCACAGCTCATAGTGTCCCCCACGCACTCACTCAGTAGCAGGGTGACGGAAACGTGAGGAAAATGCGATTGCAAACCGTAGCTACAAGCATAAACACGCCACAGGCCTTAACAGTTTAATGCCAAACCGCCATGTTGGCGACCGGAAGTCCTTCGTCCCCATTTAAGTGAGTCGGAATCCACGCATTGACAATATACCGAGCATAGTATCCCCAGTCTTGTGCACGAGCCCCGCCCTGCTAAGCTGGACGACAGTCCCGCCATCTCCTCCACCACACTTTCCGACAGGCATGGTTTATACCATACGTAATATGATGTCTTCAAATTGTCATCCTGCCGCCAGCTGGTGAAGCACATAAAGGCATAAATGGCCACAGATGACGTCATCGGTCACCCTGTAGCGATTTGAGGCTTCGTAATGCCGACATGATCATCACCGTGCATCTGCGCGGCTCCTAAGCGCAAAGTGGCACTGGTGCCATGTTTAGCGGCTTTGGCCAGCGTCTCTTTCTGCCTCTGCGAGATGTTCAAACCGTATGGTATTAACGACATCGTTATTACTGCATGGTCGTTGTGTTTAATTCAAGACGACGTTGAACCGGTTACCGTCCTCCCCCAAGACCAGGGTCTTATCGGCGATGAGCACCGTGCATGCCTGAGTGCCTGCCGGCACAACGGCATCAAACTCGACCATTCAGTCCATATGTGCAAATCCCACATCATGTAGCGGTGTGGGATTTAGGATTTTATATAGAAGAATAATTTCTTAGTTTGTCTAGGGGATCCCTAATGGGATTATTTTAGATTCTCACTCATTTCACCAGTTGAGGTGATCATGGAATTCTACCATAAACACAAGAAGGAAAATATTTCACTTCTTTTTATAACTGTCTATGCGTACTTCTCCATTCCCACTAGACCACCTTTTGAATATATTATAGTGCTAGAGGACATTGATTGTTTACAACATATAAAACAACCACTGTTGAACAAACATCAACAAGCAATTGACTTAAACATCAACATTTGGACAAACAGTTCACAATTGAATGAAATCAAAATCTGTAGTCACACACACACACACACACACACACACACACACACACACACACACACACACACACACACACACACACACACATGTATATATATATATATATATATATATATATATATATATATATATATATATATATATATATATATATATGTATAATGACCATTCTGAATTTCCGGAGCAGGCATGGGATGATATACAATATCATAAACACATTAAAATGTGATAACTCCATTGTCCCAAAAATCAATGCTCTTACAACCAAAATAACAACCACTATTTGGTTCCACCACCATTGACAAATTCACAATTGTAAAAAAATTGTCTTCCGCTGACAAATGCAGCTAAGAATTGTGGCAGTCCCTTTTGTTATAAGTTCAGACTGTATGTGTTTCATTCTTTTCCCTGACATTCTTTCCTTATCACCTTCAACAGGCTTTTAACCCAGGATCCTGTTTGGTGATAACGTCAAACCACCACCTGCCTGTCCAGAGCTGGGAATGACAAAAGAACACAAACCCAAGCATTAATACAACTTGTGGTGTGGTAACATTTTCGCAACACAAATACGAGAAACAAAAGGGAAGAAGAAGGGAGTTGGTTTCCAATTGTTCCATCCCTCTTTGCTGACTCTATGTCATTATACAATTCCTCAATGTTTCTATGTTATATATGGCGTAATTCGCATGCGATAGCGTGTTACAAATTTCCGTTTCATTAGGTTTTATAATTGCCAAAAAGTGTCATTCCATATAGAATAGAAAGTTGAACTTGCGTCAGCGACATTACCAAAATACCTAGATTGAAACATCGCTTACCATCAAGTAGCATGCTGACAAGTGTGCGTGGTAATGGTTCGTTTCAGACAATCACCAGTTTAATCAGGTTTGCGTTCTTGTCTTGATTATGCCATGTGATCAAGCCATCCATATATTTATCTCTTTGCTTCTCCTTTGCTCTTTTCCCAGCAATCTTGCCAGTTGTCACTACAGTTTAAAATTTATTTCTCCTCGTAAAGTGCCCAAAGAATCTTGACTGTTTACGCCTAATTTATCTGACATTGACTGTCATTTACTGCCTATACTGTACCTGCGGTATCGCGGGTGGGGGGGGGGGGGGGTCTTGAGCCTGAGGAGTTAAGGCCGTCTGGCTAGTGCAGTCGCTGCGAATTGTGCATGTTGGGGGTTTCTTTTTGCCTAATTTATCGAATCAGTTTATTTCCTTGAGATTTAATCACTGGCTTTTCTGTCCATTGCTTTGCATTTTCCTCAGAAACCACATCTCCACTGACATTACACGTTTCGTGTCTTGTCTGTTTATTGTCAATTTTGTGTATGAATGAGTGGGTAAATTGGCAGGTAAGTTGACGTACATAACAGCTAGGACAAAGATAGACACACTAATCCCAATACGTTATTAAAATTTGAGAAAAACAACCCATCATTATATCTGATTTCCGGTGCCGTAATAAGGCCTCACGTTCATGTATAATAAAAGAAACATGGTTGTATTTTCGCCCACTTTCCCACGCTTCCATCACAGTGAACACGACAATCAATATTTGAAAACAAAACACGAACCGGGAAGCTTCATGTATCACCGACCACAGGAAGGTAATTGTTCGCTAGTGAATATAGACTATTATTTTCTTTACTTCTATTTTTGTACTTAGCTCTTTTGGAGTGTTTTCACATTCGCTCATTTATACTTTTCGTGTGTTGGATATTCCCAGTTTACGCAAAGATGTTTAAAGGGCCAATACCTAATTTCCTCCTTTAAACTATGTGTCCCTCTGTTCATCCATCCATCCATTCATCAACACGCCCATCCATCCAGTCGGTATATTTGATCTGCCAGCCTGCATGCATATGCATTAGTATTACAATGGGAATGACCCGAGCGCTGTGATGTCGGTTCTTGATTTAACTCAACTCATTTATGCGGATATAACTCATAATACACATTAAAGACATACACCGTGTATATTAAATGCTATTAAAGATTAACATTGTGCCAACGGCTTCGGGCGGAGGAGCGCAATTTTCGAGGAAATGCAACCTAAAGACTAAATGTCATGGCAGGGCAGATCAGGCCCTAAGCCTTGGTTGGCAACTGGTCTAGGATTGAAGCTTCGTCAGGCGGACAGTTAGAGCATTGCCTTGCTGATCCGGTAGCTTCTACAGCTTGTCTTGTTCCAGACGTATTGGTTGACCTTTCCTCTGGAGTACACTAGACAGGCCGAGAGAGGGATCATGCCGCATAAGCAACACATGGTCTCTAAATTCAGCCCAGGCTTTGTGTTATGGAGAGGTGCAACTCCATTTACAGATAAACAATAAATGAGACTATTTATATATGAAGATATAATGAATAAATACAACGTAGCAAATATTTGCACCGTTAGAAATTAAGAGAATATGAGAGGATCGCCATCGGAGGACATACCATCAATAAAATAGGATATGCAGATAATACAGTATTTGATTGCACACAATGAACGGCATTTAACAGGTGCGGTTATGCTACACAGGGAACAGCTAGTGTTAGAACTGTGAGAGAACAGAGATTATGGTCATCTCCACGAATAAAGGAAAACCACATCTAAGCCAATAGAGAATTCTTAGACAATTGAATAATAATAATATTGAACAAAAGAAGCAGCGGCTGCAGTAGTATATAACAACAATTAAGTATATTTAGCTAAACACAAACACAATATTCATACCTTATAATGAACACTCCATACAGGTGAAACAGAGTAAAAATTATCCAAAATAAGGAACAATCAACAAATATATAATAATAAAGTAATAAAATTTTTAAAAAAATTATTATTATTATTATTATAGGACACCACCAACAACCGACGTTTCGATTCCAAGAATCTTTTTCAAGGACAGGACAACACAAACAGAAGCGACGCTTGACGGTAAAAGTGGAAGGTGTTGATGATAATAATGATGATGATTACGACATGTTCACCGCCTTTAGATGTTTCTAGGCTTGTCGGCTTATTGCCCTTGTTTAACATGTATATAACAGTACAACTTCTATATAGTACATTAACACTCTTTTTCTAATTGCCAATAACAGCTTTTAATATGGTGGACATATTTTCCATCTTGCAAATAGCTATATTTGCCTTTGTGTTCCTTGTTTTCATCTCTACAAGGCACCGTCTGTAAGATGTGTTGACAGTTTCAAGACAGACGTATTCACTTGTTTAACTAAAAATAGCAGCGTTTGGGTGAGTTAATTGAGTGCCTATGTCACAGTGGAGGGTAGAGGGCAGAAGAAGAAGAAGTAAAAGAAGAAAGAGGAGGAGGAGTAGAAGAAGAAGAAGGAAGAGGAGAAGAAGAAGACTCCGGGCTATAACACTGCCTGCTACAGGCCTTTTAAATTAAATAGTCGCGCCTGACTCTTCCCGTATCCGAACGTCACCAACGGAGAATCTCTTTGGGCCAAGTTTTCCTCTAACCTGCCCACACTGAACGCCCTGGTAAGGGTTTCCCACCAGCTGAAACATGGATCGCCAACAACAACACAAATCCAGATAAACTTGAAAAGATACTAAACATTACGATCTTGTATAGTGTACATACAGAGAAGAATTCATGAAAATTATAATATGCAGAGGTAGGTGGTGAACATACTACGCCCTTGAACTTAAGAAGACTGGTCAATTTAATCAAAACTTAAGGCACAAAAGCCCAAAATAGAATCGCGGATAGGCAAAATACGAGCGTACTTTGGGGGGGGGGGGGGGGGGGGGGGAATTGTCCACCACGTAATATCTGTTTTGCACAGGCATGCGGAGATTTGCTGGAGATACATGCAGCACTGAGCTGATTAGCAAAAGATATACTCCATTAGTGATACCTTCTCAGTGAGCCTGCTCTACTTTGTATGAAATGTGGCCTAATATTCTCAGCGATTCGTGTCCCTAGTTTATTCACGACATCAGTGTAAAAGTAGGGCAACATATTAAATTAACCCTTTTCATGCCATGAAGCGTATTGTATATATAGTGCTAGCACCCATATTTTCAGACCAATCTTGAGCAATGTAGTCAATATCAGGCTGGTCGCCTGTTTTCCTGGAAACTACCCGATACTTATTTTAATCTGCATCGACTCAGAAGCCCAAGTCAGCTTTTAAGGAATCCCCGAGGATTCAAAAATGAGAGAACTCGACCCTCAAGGTTATAGGAACACAAACAATAATCGGCAAAAACAGCATATCCGCCACAGTTGTCTTCATGTCGCCGGAGGACAAAACCACTCCCCATTTCATCAGATAGAACGGGACGCAGAGGTGTTTCCAAGGAACCAGGGCCGGGTTATATACTGGCCAAGACCTATTGACGCGTCCTCGTCGAGCGTCCTGGGCAACAGTTCCCTTTGGGGTCCTGGCTAAAGTCAATAGCATCGCCGATTCCTCCGAAGTCAGAGAGTGTCTGCCTGTACGGCGAGGAACCACCAGTCTGCACACCAATAAGCCAGACATGGGACAACGGATACTCATGCAAACCTCAGGTCCTGTATGACATCACACTGATGTTGGACAACAGGATGTCTTCATCCGACATACAGGACTTCGCGTTGGAGCTCAAGCCAACGAACACAAGCAAGCAAGCAGCATCAGATAGAACAAGAAAGAGCAATGCCCGGAGCACTACATACTAGAGTTCTGCAGTGTTCCAGGTTTCAGAAGTTTTGGCACATCCGTGCCAACTGCAAAAGCCAGATGGAGATGTGCAGATATTGCTTTGGACTGCAACTGTACAGCCAGTGCCCTCATGCAACGATCGACACCGATTTAAGGAAGTCCAACGCAACCAGAAAGTGCGCCAACTGCCTCGGCAATTACGGGAGCAGGTACCTCGAATATCCTTGCCATCAAGACAGTAAAGAAGCCATGAAGTTAGCCATAAAGTCAGACATGTCAGGTGGCAGTACGAGTCTACTATCCGACTAACGAAGACAGGCAAAGCACAATTGGGGAGTCAACTGGAGGTTCTAAAGTCGGAAGTAGACAACATGGCGCACAGAAAAGCGCAACCTAAAGAACGACAATCCATCCATCCATCATGTGCCATGCCGATAAGCTTGGGTGGTCATGTTCTGCCATCTCACTTGATCACTAGAGTCGTGGATTAGCTCCGTGTTCCTGTTTCGGCCATGCCACGTGGCCAAGCAATCCACGTATTTACTTCTCGGTCTTCCCCTTGGTCTCTTCCCTTCGATCTTGCCAGTTGTCACCAAGTTCTCCAAGTCATTTCTTCTCATAACAACCCACAATTTTTTGACTGTATACGCCTATGACTCTAATCAGTTTACGATCTCCATTTGTTTCTTGAAGGACTAGTTCATTGGTTTTTCTGTCTGTCCATGGTATTCTTTGCATTTTCCTCAGAAAACACTCAGCTATTTTTCAGCTTGACTGCTTATTGTCCACGCTTTACATCCATACAAAAGTATAGGTTGTATGTAGCACTACAACACTCTCTTTCTCGTTTCAATTGATATCTTTTTATTGGTCAGTATGTTTTTCATCTTGCAAAAGGCTACCTTCGCAATAGTAATTCTTTTTCTAATATCTTCAAGGCATCTCCCATCAGATGTTATGACTATGCCGAGATAACTGTATCGATTCACTTGCTTAAGAATGTGCCCATATACTCGTATATCACATTGTGGTATTTCCTTTTCCTAGTGACGACCATAATCTGTCTTCTTAATATTCAGTTCTAATCCCAGTTGTTCACTGTGTGCAACAACCGCATCAACTAAATTTTTGCAGGTCCTGTTCATTGTCTGCAATCAAGACTGTATCATCTGCATTATTGATGTATTGTCCCCCAATGTTGATTCCTTCCATATCTTCTATATTTCTGAAAAAATATTTTCACTGTACAGGGGGAAAAGATCTGGAGACATTACACATCCCTGTCTCACACCTCTTTTAATAGGCTGATATTGACCTACATCGTTATCAATTCTGATGGCTGCTTGCTGTTTCCAATAAATGTTTTTTACAAGTCTAAGGTCTTTTCCATCAATTTGTAGATCTTCAAGCATCCTTATCATGTCGACATGTTTCACTTTATCGAAAACCTTTGTGCAGTCAATAAAGCAAACATATAAATCTTTGTTTACTTCTATAGAACGTTCAATTACTGTACGGCCTCTGGAGTATTTATCTTTGTGGCTGCGGTTTGCATTTCGCATTTTCCTCATGTTGGACTTGTAGTATATGATTCCGTCGCCGTCCTACTGAGTGAGTGCGTGGCGCGACTCTGTGAGCTGTGATATTCACGTGGAATGCTTACATGTCTGCTTTTGTTTGTATAGTGACCTGCATGTTTGGAACAATGGTTACCGGCTGTTGCTGAATTGACTGATTTGCCTTTTCGGTTCACGAGTGCATTTTTTCAGGAGACTCCTGGGAGTCGGCGCTGGAGCTACGGAGTTCGTGCTTAATGCGACGTTTTCGGCGGGTCGCCCTGCGGATAGAGACAGAGCCATGTGAGAAAACCCGAATCAATGAGGTCTTTCTGATGACTGCCGATTCCATCGACGATGAACTGTGGTTTTCGTGGAGGACTTTTGTGTTGGCATTCTGGTGGCGGCCTTATGCATAGTGTACCTGTGCGGACTGTTGAATTGGCGAGACTCCTGTCTTTTCCACTTTTCACATTGGACAGTGGGGAGCATTTTGTGTGATATTCACTGGCACAGGAACGGAGCATAATGGGGACGAACCGTTGCCGTGAAGTTGGAACCTCGACTAACTAACTAACTAACTAACTAACTAACTAACAAACTAACTAACTAACTTACTAACTAAGTTCAATTACTGTTCTCAGTATATACACAGCATTTACTGTGCCCTTGCCTTATACAAACCCACATTGTTTTTCTCCTATTTCGGGTTGTAGTTTCTTCCTAACTCTTTGCATGATAATTCTCAGCAGAATCTTCGTGATGTGGCTCATGATACTAATTTTTCGATGTTGATCGCATTCCAAGGCTCCTGATTTCTTCGAGATTACAATAAATATAGAATTACATCATTCAGGAGGTATATTTCCAGTATCGTATATTGCGTTCAGCTATATTCTTCTAAGGCATTGATCATTTCTAATTTGATGTTATCTGTCTTGCCAGTTTTCATATGGTTAAGAGCATTCTGAACTTCCATCTTCAAAATTGATGGTCCTTCATTATTATTTATGATTACTATAAACTTTGTACTTTCATTATTATTTTTGACGCTGAGCAGCCAGCGTCTGCAGCCTACCTTGTTCCAGACGTACTGGTTATCCATTCTTCTGGAATAAACAAGGCAAGGCCGAGAGAGGGAACTTGCAGCTTGGGCATCGCGTGTTCTCTGAAGCTCTGCCCAGGCATTGTGATGGAATTTTGGCCAAATTCCAACTCACATACTTTGGTCTGTCAAGACTGCCACTCACATTATTATTCCGATGATCATATTGTTCTACTCTTGTATCATCATAAAGATCTTTCACATAATCTGACCACGCATGTAAAATCTGAATATTTTTCTATTACGATTTTGCCATCTTTGGTTTTTAGGCAACCCAGTGATGTCATTAATTCTTTTGTGCATTAATTTGGTATCCCGGGTATTGTGTTGGTTTTCAATTCCCTTGCAATTTTCTTCAAGCCATGTTTCTTTTGCCTCTTTGCTTAGCTTCCTAATTTTCTGTAGATCTCTTTATATTTTTCCACAATAGCAGCTGTAAAGCGCATTCTTGACGAAATGCAACTTGTCCAGTAGAAAATAGAGTGGGAAGAGGCTAGGATGGCTAGACGGAAAACGAAGAATCCTTCATGAAAATTCAAGAATAAAAGCTCCCCCTGGACCGTATAAAAGTTACGAACGAGTCAATAGAACATGATATTGTCCGGGCGGTGGAAATTATGGAGGAAACCGAAGAAATCCTGCCGAAAATTCATGAAGAAAGAGAGCACAGACTGAATTTCTCAAGGAGCATACCAAGACCGTCAAAACAGACGAGACACAAAGCAAGTCCCAGGCAGAAAACAAAGCAACAGAAGAGGAGAATGTACCAGGAAGTGTAGACGACATGAACTACGTATCACCAAGAAGGAGATCACGAAGATACAACAACAGACCAAGATATGGCGTGAGAGGCGAATGGGGCAATGCCTGGGAAGATTACCGATGATGCACTCACTCCCTGAGAGAAGAACACCATGAGACGGGGCAGGAACCTGATTATTCCTAAACCTAGAGAATATGTGGTCTGCGTGACGATGGCGTTGCGGACGCTATTCGTAATGTCGCTTACCCGAGTTCGAAACACAGCGGTGACCGAATTGGCAGCAGACCCTGTCTCGTTGGTTTTAACGTGTTGGTATGGGAGCCGGTCGTTCAGAAAGCAAAGGCAAACTTTTTTTTTTTTTTTTTTGCATATCCTTTACAGGACATCACTGTCAACACCAGCATCTTTCAGCTGTATGTTGATTTCTCGGCAAGATTACGCTCAGTAGTTTGCCATTGCTTTCTGAGCGGCCGGCTCACATAACCCGTAAGTAACCAATGCGATTCGAACCACTGCAAACAAGACATCAACAATGGCAGTAAAAATGTTGGTGTTGACTGCAACGTCTTGTAAAGGAAAAGCAACTTTTAAAAAAATATGTGAAAACTCAACACTTCACACTCTTTTGACAGTATCTTCAGTATGACTAATTTTTACCCTTACTCTAAAATAAGAGCTGCTTAATCATTGCCCATCAGATGTGATTCCATTTTAACAGTGAAAACGATATAAATGAGAGAAGAAAAATATCATCCATTGATGCACTCGCTGATGTCAAGAACTATAATGAATGAGGGATGTTACTTTTCGATCGATGATTTACACTGACAAGAATGCAGAGCATCTAAACAGGCTTAAACTAACGCTCTTTCTCTAAACCTTAATTTCCCTTAATTATTTTACCGACACTGTTCTTTGCTACCTGCGATGGCACGAATAGTGGAAATCTATAGCTGTAATACTGGTGAGATTTTCACAAACAGTCGGAGTCTAAAGATAGCTCTACTCGCGCGACGGAAGAGCGAAAAGAAAGCTGAGATGTCCCCGGGGACGCGAATGAACAGATCGATAGATCATAAGAGAAAATCATACTGAAATAGATCATTGATGAACCCATAAATAGACTTGAATTCTAATTCTGGACATCCACGTTTCTATTTTAGATGGCGTACGCCTGTATAGTAACGAAAATAGTGAGCCTGTATGTTATTTTTAACACTGCTCATTTCTGACTCAAAAAGACTAATTTATTTATTTGATTCGAATTCTTCTAGACAGTGGTAATACTGGATTGTTTTGAAGGAGATACAGCAATTACTCATGAAAGAAAATAATGTCTATTTTTATTTTATTTTTTTAAATTTCTTTTTTAAACTCCTAACATTGATGTAAAAATACTACTAAATAAGACGCCGGGTGAAATGAGGCTATATTAATTCTCAGGAATATATAGAGAACAAGTTACACAACCCTCTCTCTTTCTCCCATCCTCGTCTTCTTGGCGTTTATAGAGAGTGAATACGACAGCACAAATCAGTAAGAACATATTGGTAGTGCAGGGAATCCTAGCGATGGTCGAGAATAACGAAGCTCTTTTCAAGAGTGGAAAAGAATGTCACCAGGGATCATATCATATCCAATATCCGTATAATAATAGACTACTATACGTTTATTCATATCTTGTTGGTATAATACTGACGTCAGGTCTTAGTCGGATATGACTGAGCTACCGTATGACAGTAGACGGTACTACCTGCTTCTGTTAGCCCGAATGTTGGGTGGCGCTTACCAAACCCGACACCCCACATTGTGCCAATGGCTTCGGGCGGAAGAGCGCAATTGGGAAGGTACAAGCCTTATCCTGGTGTGAAGAATAGCAACCTAAAGACTAAATGTCATGGCAGGGCAGACAAGGCCCTAAGCCTTGGTTGGTAACTGGTTTAGGATCGAAGCTCCGACAGGAGGACAGTTAGAGCATTGCTCTGCTGATCCGGCAACTTCTGCAGCTTGTCTTGTTCCAGACGTATATTGGTGTCACCTTTCCTCTGGAGTAAACTAGACAGGCCGAGAGAGGGATCATGCTGCATGGGCAACACATGGTCTCTAAATTCAGCCCAGGCTTTGTGTTATGGAGAGTTAACCCCGTTTTACAAACTATCGTCTGTCAAGAGGGCAAGGTGCCAGTCAGTCAGTCAGTCAATATTGATGTTTCCCAACTCCTATAGCTTCACAAACAATTAAATGTTTGTTGTAGGAGTTTCGTGACATCGGTAGTAGCAAACTGAAAATTGCAAAGATATAAATTTGCTCATTATGTACCATTACACACAACCCTGTACAAACAATTTTTGGTTTTTGTTTTGGTGTCGAAAATTTACACCTGATTTTGCATAAATGAGGCCTGCTAAATCCAAGTATCACATTTATGTGTCTGTAGCAGCTCTAATGTTTTTTTGTTTTTTTAGATGCAGGCAGTTATGTATTTAATTAATATTATTACAGCCATGGAAAAAAAAAAACAATTGCTATCTAGTCCATTGCAAAATGTGGAATTCATTTTTGTGTTGTCAATATTAAGGGAATTAATGGAAAATATCACCCAAAAATAGAAATATCCAGATTTAGATTCTGCTAGACAACCTGTTCCACGCGGAGATGACATACCAGTTCCACCTTTCAGTCAGATTTCGGATTCACTGCTAGAAGATGTAACAGCAGTGGCATGTGGAACGACAAGTGACAATGTTAGTGATTTCGAAGGTGATTTTCCTGGTGCTCTACGCTTCGACCAGCGTGAACTGAATGATCTATTACGATATCTGTATCTCTCCAAGGAATCTTCAGAACTTTTGGCTCCAAGATTGAAAGAAATAAAATTACTGACTGCTGAAACAAAGGTTACATTTTATCTCAACAGTGAGAGAGGTTTTCTTCCATTCTTTTGTAAGGAAAACAACCTTGTATTTTATATTGATGTAGGAGGTCTTGTAAATGAAATGGTTGTAAGTTATACACCAGATGAGTGGCTACTTTTCATTGACAGCTCTAAAAGAAGTTTGTAAGGTGTTCTCTTACACAGTGGTAACAAATATGGCTCAATTCCAATTGCTCATTCTACTACAATGAAGGAGGAGTATGCTACAATAAGCAGAGCTCGGGGGGGGGGGGGGGAACTGAAGTATTTAGAACATTACTGGATGATTTGTGTAGATCTTAAAATGATGAAGTTCTTGCTTGGACAGCAAAGGCGATTCACCAAATAGCCATGCTTTATATGGTTGTGGGATGGCAGGGCAAAAGATACGCACTGGGCAAAGAAATAGGGGCCGTAGAGGGGTGCATTTAAAGTTGGAGAAGAAAATATTGTCAACAAGCCTTTCATTGATCGAAAAAAGAGTTGTACTGTCACTATTACATATAAATCTTAGCTTGACGAAGCAATATGTTAAGGCACCGAACAAAGATTGTACCTGTTTCATTATATATGCAGAAAGTTTTCGGTATTTAGCATAGACAAACTTAGAGCTGGAATTGTTGATGGACCTAAAATTAGAAAGTTAATAAACGATCCAAATTGCTTTGGTTCGATGAACATAACAGAGTCATCATTTGTTTTAGTTGAGCAAAACTTTCTGGGTAACTTTAAAGCAGACAATTATTCTGAATTAGTTCAAAGCTTGATGTAGAATTTTTGTAAGCTTGGATGCAACATGAGCATACAATTGCATCGGCTCCATAATCATTTACATTTCTTTCCCGAGAATCTTGGCGACTTTCGTAAGGAGCAAGGTGAAATATTTCACCAAGATATTAAATCATGGAAGAGAGAAACCAGTGACTTTTGGATGCCCACATGATGGCAGATTACTGTTGAAATCTTAAGCATGACTGTCCGGGCAAATCACATTCCAGAAAGTCCTCGAAAATAAGCTTTTTGTGTGGTGACTTAGTTAATTAGTTAGTTAGTCTTTCCTCTTGAGCCTAAGGCGGCTCATAGGGCATACGTCATGGCTCTCCATGTCCGGCGATTCGTTGCTACCTGTTGTAGATCCTGGATGTTCACTTGGCCGTTGAATGAGCCATCTCTGAAGATGGTTCTACGCAGGGTCTCTCTTGGTCTTCCCCGTTTTCTTTTCCCTACTGGTGACCATAAGAGGGCTTGGTTTTGTCTTGTCTTGTCTTGTCCATTCTGAGTACATGGCCATGTAGTTCCAACGGCGTTTTCTTATAAAATTGGATACAATATCTTGCTTAGTCTCTTGTCTTATTTGCGTATTCGTTCTGAAATCTGTCCAGTGGAGGTTTAGAATTCTTCTAAGACATTTCGTTCTCAAAATTGTCTAATTTTTTATCTAAAGCTACCGTTGATTTCCAACTCTCACATCCATACGTTAGCACTGGAATCACACAAGAGTTGAAGATGTTAAGTTTCGTATGTTTGCTGCGTGTCTTTGACTTCCAGATGTTTGACAGTTTATTGAAGGCACCAGATGCCAGTGCGATTCTAGATAATATTTCTAGCGTTGAGTCCCCTGTAGATGTCATTTTGCTTCCTAGGTATGTGAAGCTGTTGACTTTTTAAAGAACATGGTTGTTTAATTTGGTGTCATCTGAACTGTTGGTAAGATCAATAGTTTTTGTTTTTGCAGTGTTAATTTGGTGTGTGGTGACTACAGATGAAAAAATGCTAGTGGTAAAGTTTTAACACATTTTTTGGGGGGTGTTTTATAGGAAGGCAATAAATGCACAGTAATTACATATCATTTGAATGCAGATTACAGTCAAAATGTCTCTGATTGCAACCAATTCTAAGCTTGTACATAACGTTTGCTCTACTAAGAAGGTCATTCTTAGTTATCTCAAAAACTAGAGCTGATAGAAACAATCTCATATTTTTTGGACAAAATTGTCCAAGAACAGCTATAAAATTTAAAGCACCAAAACATGTGTAGACTAGTGATATATATATATATATATATATATATATATATATATATATATATATATATATATATATATATATATATATATATAAGAGCATCTATCATCATGAAACATTTTAGAAATTACTACGCGGCATTATGTGGACTTTGGTGCAGGTAAGATAAAGAATACTCCGAACACCACTAATTGTAAGCTACGCCGATCTTCTGTAGCAGATCATAACAAGATAAATTATCTACCTGAGAAAGATCGTCACCAACAGCAATGGTTTGCGTTGCCTTGGTGTTGAGTATAGATAGCTAAAGATACTGTGTAAATTCGTATATAAACTGCGGGCTACGATCAAATTATACTGCGGCCGGATTCACAGACGACCGTGTGACCACTGACATAAATGGGCAGACACAGCTGGGCAGAGCAAGGCATTCACTTGTCTTGACAGTCGGAGATGACTGTCAAAGGCTGAGTTAACAGAACTCCGTGTGGATGTGATAGTCAAGAAGAACCCACCACATTATCTTCCCAAAACTTCATGACTAAACCATTTAAATGGCAGTAAACGACGTCAATGGCTGTCTTAAGACATCCTCGTTCAGTAGGTACAGCCATGTGCCACAGGTGTCATCAAACCGTCATCCTGAGACTGAAGACAACATCTTAATTAATACAAATAAATTTAAAATAGGTACATGGAACAGTGGCGTCACTAGGGGGGTGCGGGGGGTACGGGCCGCACCGGGTGACACCATCAAGGGGTGACACCAAAATAAAAAAATTGCAAATTTGACAAAGCAGACATAACTCTGTCTAGTCGGGCTTCATAACCGTTCATTGTTAATTTTAGAAATTTTAATGTTAAATAACACAAATCTAACTTTGTCCGAGATTGTCGAAGTTCTTTATTTATGTTTTACCTGAAGTATTGAAGTTATATTGTTCAATTTGTTTTCTTTCTTATGTCCTTATTAACTTTTTGACTTATTTTACAAACATTACTATATGCGATTATATATGGTACAGGAACACTCGGAAGAAGACCATGGTGAAAGTCTAGAGGGGTGACACCAAGAGTTTACCGCACTGGGTGACACCAACCCCAGTGACGCCACTGACATGGAATGTTAGAAAGTTAAATGAGTTGGAAAGTTACACAATGTTATAAATGAAATGGAAAGCATGCAATTGAATATCCTAGGCATAAGTGAGATGAGATGGAAGGGATCAGGCAAAACTATAAACGACAAACACAATAATTTATTCTGAAGGAGTTACCCACGAAAACGGAGTAAGGCTAATATGTGAGAAACAAACAGCCAAATCACGTAATCGTTACTGGTGTATTTCAGAAAGAGCTATTATGGTCAAATTGAAAGTCAGATCAATAGATATAATTTTAATAGAAAAATTTATCTCGATTTTCGTCGGTTGCCCCGGATTTCGCCGGCTTACTCATAGGACCTCGCTGCGAACTTTGCGAAAACAAAGGGACCCACGAATTCTTCTGCTCAGTTTGTCGTTGTTTCTCATTGTGTGAGCATCACTTGCTAATAAGTTAACCCTTTCCTGTTAGCTTCATCATGGGACGAAAGAAAGTTTCCAGAGCCGGCAGTACTTCGAAGAAGTAGACCAGGAACACGAGCGAGTTGAAGAAAGAAATCACTGAAAAATACGAGAGCGACATTAAGATTGCTGACATCGGCCGCATTGTACGGGAAGTCGCCATCCATGATAAATTCCATTGTGGCGAAAAAAAGAACTCCCACATATTCGGACTCGACGCTCTATGGAGAACAGATCACGATCGGATAACGCAGAGGACGCCTCGCGTTAAAAATACCGCGCAGAGACATGCACTATATGCAGCCGGGAAGAAGAAAGCAGAGGCGAAGAAGGCCGCGGCGATTGCTAAGCCCATATCTACATACAGCAGTCCTGCTCCTACACCAGCTGAAACCGCTCCCGTCACTGAAGAAACCACAACTGAAGCCAGCAGCAGCCGGGAAGTTCTCAACAGCAACAAGATGATGCAGCCCAATTTACCAGAGATCTCAACACAGGAGGAAACAACAACAAGGAGGACTTCACCGGCAAATTACTGCTAAAACAGACAAGCGTCGGAGAAGCCAAACTGTCGCGCTACAAACAGACAAGATAATCAGTTTGTTGGAAAACGAGCTGGGAAGAAACAACATCTACCAGCTGCGCAAGACACCTGATGGAGTAGTGGTCTCCATCAACAAAAATCCAAAGACCACATCACTTATGCAGAAGATTTCTCAAGGAGAGAAGGCCGACATCAAGCTTCACCACGGCATCTTATTGGAAGCCACCCGGCACCGCACAAGTAAACGATGGGTCATTAAACGAGTCAAGACCAATCTCACCAACGACCAGATCAAGGAGATGCTGACGAGGGAGAACAAGAAACTCAAGATCACCAGCACTGAGAGGATCATCGGCAAGAATAACATCCCCTCCACAGTTGTCATCGTAACATCGGAGAGCCGAGAGATCCCTCAATTCATCCGATGGGACCAGAGAGACCAAGTTCCAGAGCACTACATACCGAGAGAGTGCTGCAGTGCTCAAAGTGCCAGAAGTTTTAGCACACTCGTGCCACCTGCAAGAGTGAGGTGGAGGTATGCAGATACTGCTCTGGACCTCATCCAAACAACCAGTGCCAGCATGCAGAGATCGACAAGGACTTCAGGAGGCTTAACACTAGCAGAAAATGCGCCAGCTGCCTCGGCAACCACGGCGCCAGGTACTTCGGCTGTCCCTGCAAGGAAGCTATGAAGATCGCCATCAAAACTAACCTGCCCTATAAAGAGGCTAGGAAACAATACGAGGCCACCAATCGACTCACAAAAAGCGACAAAGCGCATCTGGAAGGCCAACTGAAGAACCTCCGATCAAAGTTCCAAAGCATGGAGGAAGAAAGAGACACGACACTAACAAGCTACGTGGAGGGTCCCAAATAACCCGGTCACAATTCTTAACTTATTATTCTATAGCCCTGGCTGGGATAGGTCTTTGCTTGCCAACCCTCCTCCGTTCCCTGGACTCACTGTCACTCTCTCTTTCGACCTCGGGGCCTATTCCCTGCAGTGTCTTTCTGGCTGACCCATAGATAACATGGCGATCGTCAGAGTAAATTTTAAAGTGATTTTAATAACGTAATAAAGGACAGCACAGGATAACATCAAGGCAGTTACAACAGAGATAGTTTTCTACAAAACACAACAAGGATAAAGTCAGTTCAGGCACAGAGCCTCGGGTAGCTATCTTCACAGACCCAGCTTCATACACTGTCCGATCTGTCCACATACAGCTCACCGCGTGTGCAAGAATCTCCTTCCTTCCAGGTAATTGGTTGTACGTACAACAGTCTTCTGTAGAACCAAAGCCACTGGTTTTTGAGGACTTCACTACATAGTCAATTCACAGGTCATTTGGCACAAGGTGGGGAATGCTTTCAAATAATGGGGAAGAGTTTATGAATGTGGAATGGATATGGGTCTTTCAATGTCACTGACACGGATGGGTAGGACCGAGAATGAGGTGTAGGTCCAGTCAGGAAAATAGGGTCAACCCCTTCTTATTGTATGTGGGATTTGTATTGAGCGTGTACTGAAGGCTGCCACTAGATCAGGACTAATCGGACATTGATTCCTTGCTTGGATTCATTAGCCTGTGGTCGTCCTGAAAGTCCATGGTTCACCTGAGAATGTCTTAACGTGATTCTAGCGTGGCCCTGCAGATCCCGTATGCTCCTTTCAATTCCAGGAGGACCCTGGAGATGACAGAGATTAGTGAGCGATTGGACTGACTCAAGCACCACAATCCTGAGGACCAACATGGGCCTCAGTTTAATAAACGTGACATCATTTACCTCACCCAAAATCCAATAGATAAGAGGTCCGTGTGAATGGCCTGACCTGTCAAGAGGTCCTGGATTGGCGGCATCTTTCCTAGACTAGGCCTTCAGCTTGTCTAGGTCGTGTCGTTTGACCCTATGAACTCTTTGCATACAATATTCACTCTTCACTCTCATACCATGCCTTTATTATTACTATGCACATTCTGTTCCAGGCTTCCCTCTTACTTGCAAACCCTGCCTTTCTCACGAAAAAGCTCCTGTAGTGTTGTGTGGGGTAAATATGTGTGTTTTCCCCGCTTATAGTAGTAAGTTTGTAGGGAACGAAGTGTAGTTCCCTATCCCTAGCAAGAATAGGAAAGAAGATACCACCCCTTACGGCCGCTGCTCTTGTCTGAGCTGTTGCCGCAATGCACCGACAGTATCTCACATTACACGCAGATCTAGATGATCTTATCGACCAGTAACTAATCCGTCCACCTGGCCCCCCCTATCCGCCAAAAGACAAAAGAGTTAACACAGTGTCTATCCTCCTCCGCCTAAAGAAGATAGATCATAGATTGTGGGAACCCGACCCCGCGGGGTCCTCCCCTCCTTCCGACATACCGTATATATGTCGTGTGTAGATTTAAATTAAAGATGACACTAAGCAGAGGTAAGGCCGTAGGAAGAAAGATAGCCCCCCCCCCCCCCGCCCATCGGCCGCCAAGAACAAGCGGAATCATCTGGGGAAATATTTTGCTCAGATTCGTTCCCAGAATAAGACGCCTAGCTGGACTGGCCAACTGTCAACCCACCTTCGACATGGCAGGACTGGCTTTTCGCCAATTCGTCTCACCAGTCGAGACAATAGAGATTTATAAGTGCAGGACTACTTACAACCTGTATTTACCTTTTCAAAACTACCAGTAGGACTCTGCCCTTCATCTATCTCCCTCTTGAAAGTGTCAATTTGACAGGAGGCAGTCAACACCTGTTAGTTGTTTCCACGGACATTGGTGGCCTAAGAATTTACACTAGTGCGTATTTGGTGCAAAGCGCGCCATCGGGTTTTCCCTAAGACACGTCAGACTTCTAATCATTCTATTAAGAAGATCGGGTTGTAGAGGTAACCCAGAGAACTATCCTTCAGGGAAATTGATCGGACAAGAGAACTGAGAGTTCCCGAAAGCCATTTCCCACTGTTTCCCCAAAATAAAAGAAGGCATGAGGACATGGGCCACTGGCGTTTCGTCACATAGGCCCCCTCTTAAGAAAGTCGAACCCTACGAACTTTCTACTGCCAGAGGTTCTGTTCGAATGGCCCCACCTTCAGATTCGACCATCGGATGCCGTGATAGAAAATCCGCTCCCACATTCTCCCTTCCGGGGATGTATTCGACCGTGAACTGATACGGTTGTAGGAGCAATGACCATCTCATTAACCTCGCGTTCAGTTTCTTAGAAGTTGCCAAAAACATCAGAGGTTGATGGTCGGATTGCACTATGAACGGTACTCCATACAGATAAGGTTGAAATTTCTGTACTGCCCACACAAGAGCCAGACATTCCCGTTCGACGGTGGAGTAATTCCGTTCCGCGGGTAACAGTTTTCTACTTGCATACGCCACCGGACATAGCACCATAGGATCATCTCGCCCTTCCTGCAACAGAGTTGCCCCATTCCCTATGTTACTCGCGTCGGTTCTTAGAACAAACGTTTTCTCCAAATTTTGGAGTTGCAGGACTGGCCTATCCACCAAAGCTTGTTTCAGCTTCCCATAAGCTTCTTCACAGCTCGGGGTCCAGACTATAGGATCTGGCGATCCTTTCTTCAGGGTTTCGGTTAACGGTGCCCCAATTTCGTTGAACTTCGGAATAAATTTCTGGTAAAACCCACACAGAGACAAGAAAGACCTAACATCCTTTTTGGATTATGACGGGGTGCGAGTCTGACCTTCTCAACATTCTTTTCTTCCTGTACCAGTCCCCCCTGGGTAATAGTATGTCCCAGAAATTTCAAGGCTAGGTAGCCAATCATGCATTTGGCTGGACGGGCGGTTAACCCTTCCTCCTTTAACCTTGTGAAGATCTGTCCCAAGGACTTCAGGTGATCTTTCAGATTGTCAGACGCGATGAGAATATCATCCATAAAAGAGACGACAGATGGATCCCTTAAAGGCTCTAATAACATTCTCATCATGCGGGTGAACACACTGGGCGCATTGCTCAGCCCAAATGGCATCACCTTGAATTCGTAATGCCCGCTGGGAGTACTGAAGGCGAGCAAGGGGCGAACCTCGGGCTTCACAGGGATCTGATAATATCCCCGGCTTAGATCGATTTTCGAAAAGTACTTGGCCTTATTTAGTCTGGCAAACAATTGATTTGTATTTGGTAACGGTTCCACTTAGAATTTGGTACAACTGTTTAAATGCCTGTAATCAATACATAAGCGGTGCTCCCCACTGGGCTTCCTCAACAAGACAACCCCGGCATTGTAAGGAGAAGTCAAAAGAGTGATGATGTCATCATCCAGAAGCTTCTGGATTTCGGCTTCCAGGGCCTTCTCTTTCGAAAAGGGCACTGGATATATTTTTTGGCGGACGGGGTCTTGGGTAGTCAGAGTCATATCAAACTCGACCAACCCTGTCCGCCCTGGCCGATCGGTAAGAATCTGCTGATGGGACTCCAACAAACGGATGACAAGGTCTGTTTCTTCAGCCGACAGATCAGGACTTATATGTACATCCCTATAGGTTTCCCCAGGGTGTAAAGGATACTCCCTATCCGCGTCTTCGCCCGCGACCGCCATAGTCATGAGTGGGAGAGAAGTACCATCGGATCGTTCTTCATACTTTTTGAGGAGGTTAACGTGGAAGATTTTGGATTTCCCCCTGATCCGGATGGCATAGTTGGTGGGGGACACAACCCTTTCCACCGGGAACGGCCCCTGCCAACTAATCTCGAGTTTATTGGAACCTAATGGAAGTAACAACAGAACCCGATCCCCCACTTTAAGAGACCTATCTTTCGTCCTTCTATTGTAGTAGGCCACGTATCTTTCTGGCCGCCCTCAGATTCTGAGCTGCCAAAGCCCAACCCGTCTGGAGTTTCTTCTTTAACTCTTCGACGTATTTGTAGGAGGATACCACTTCTTCGGAAGTTTCCTCCTCTGTCCAACACCTCAATAGGGCGTCTAATGGACCCTTGATGGGCCTCCCGAATAGTAGAGTGACTGGTGGCAACCCGGTCGACCCATGGGGAACTTCCCGATAGGCGAACAAGGGATATATTCACCCCATCTGTCTGGTTTCTCTTGAGCCAACTTTCGAAGCATGGTCATCAAGGTACCATTAAACCTCTCTACTTGCCCATTAGACTGAGGGTGGTACGGGCTTGTGTGGATGTGGTTGGTCTGGAAGATACGAAAGACCTCCTCCATCAGCTTACCACAGAACTGAGACCCATTGTCCGTTAAGATTTGGTTAGGAAATCCCAACCGAGTAAAGGTCTCCATCAGTGCATCAGCCACTCGCTTAGAGTCAATTGTGGCCAACGGTATCGCCTCACCCCACATGGAACAGCAATCCACCATCGTAAGAATGTACATATTCCTCTTCCTAGTCCTAGGAAGAGGACCAACAAGATCGATGGCAACTCTCTCGAAAGGAGAATTCATAATGGGCATGTCGCCCAAGATTACGGGAGCTGTCCAGTGTTTTGGTGCCACTCGCTGGCACTCTGGGCACGACTTGACGTACCGACGCACGTCTCCAGTCATCCCTGGCCAGTAGTAATGGCAGGAAATGCGCTGGAGTGTTGCCCCGACACCCATATGTCCACTGAATGAAATGGTGTGTCCCATATGAAGAAGCTGTTCCCGATAGGCCTTAGGAACTACCAGCTGTCCATGCTGGCGTTCCTCCACTCCGGCTCTCCGGTACAGTAACCGATTCTTCATATAATACTGACCCCGTCTTGGTGGGTCAGCACTTTTTGGCAACTGGTTGAAGCAAGGTTGCAAAGTAGCATCCTGGCTTTGAGCAGCTCGTAACTCCCCAGGCAAGGGATTCACGATCAAGGCCGGCGTCTGCTCATTTCCCGATTGAGATCTGGTTTGTATTGCTCCTACGTACATAGGTTCGGTTGGAATCCCTAAAAAGACGTAGCGACAACCCAAGATCATGGGGAAGATAGGATCGAGCAGAACGGCTGCCTGTATAGTGCCGGTAACATATTTCGATTTGATGTCCACCTTCGCAATCGGAAGAGACATCGATACCGCACTCTTGGTCGCCGTTTGAATCTCAATAGACTCCCCGGTTAGCTACTCTGGGCTCACTAAGTGTGAGGAAATTACGGCCTCGAACTGCAGACCGGTGTCATAAAGACACTCGACTGGTTGTCCGTTCACAAGTTTCGTCTCCACTACTGGTGGTTTCTCTGAATCTTTGTTCTCAAGACCCCTCCCTTCTACCTCCCTGTTAGACACGTCCCTGGTTTCTACAAGACAGGCAGCATAGTGAGTCTTTCTGTTTGCGCCGGCAATCGGCCGTATTGTGTGTGTGGAAGATTTGCAGTAGGCGCACCACTTTTCACTCCACTTTCTTTTAGGAGATCCAGGTGGACTCTTACCAGAGTGTTTCTTAATTGGAACCTTCCTTCTTGGTGTGGGCTGGCTTAGGCTTCTTCTTCTTTCCAGACCATCTGTCTGGAGATCGGGGACTGGGTTGTGACATTTCCCCATTATCCCCATGAGCTAGCACATACCTTTCCGCTAATGTGTTGACTACGTCTAACCTCTCTGCCCCATTTTCTAGCAAGAAGGTTTGCATTGGCTTCGGCATCATCCTCTTCATTTGGTCCACGACCACTAATTCTTCTAAACTTTCATAGTCGTTAGCAAATCCAGCTAATGACATCCACTTCAAAAGGTAAGACTTCAGTCTAACACTGTAGGCTGCGAACATCTCCCCTGGCTCTCTCTTCGACTTTCTAAACTGCTGTCGGTATGTATGGGCTGTCATCTGGAACCTTTTCAATAACGCTTTTTCCAGGGCCTCATAGTCATTCTCCATACCAGGTGGCAACCTTGAGTAGACCTCATACGCTGTCATCCTCAGGCCCTGTGAGAGTTTCAAGTTCCATTTCCCCCGTTCCAATCCCATAGCCAAAGCCATCGACTGAAATCGTTGAAGATACTGGTCGATCTTATCTTTGTGTTCATCGAACGGGAGCAATGGGAACTTCATTGCCTGATATGGACCACCACCAGAAGTCGTTGAGTCAGGGTGGACTGCGCCTCCCACTGCACCTTCGCTTTCCTTGGCCGTTTGAGCTTTCAACTCCAACTCCCTCATACGGAACTCATTGTCTCTGGCCGCCTGCTCTGCCTCCAACCTCCTAGCTTCGCGATCTGCCTCAATTTTTTTTTTCGCGCTCGGCCTCCCCTTTCTTAGCTTCGCGCTCAGCTTGTCTGAAGTCTCTTTCCACTTCTTGAACATATTTCTGTAACTCCGCCCCATCATAGCCCATCTCACGCCCTGTAGCCTGTACGTCAGCAACATTAAATTTAGCGGATGCCATCTTAAACTCAGAGGGTAAGTGACTAGGTAATTGTATAGTAAATGACTATCTCAAAAACCAAAATATATATTTTACTCGACCACAACACGTCGTATGTCGGTCAGTCTGTGTCAGACAGAGTACAGACAATAGCCAGGCACGGTAGGCAGAACCTATTGATAGTAGAGAAGAATATCTGTCCCCTATCACTATATCAGCCAGAACTCCACCAGGATTTCAAATATCCCGCGACGTGCCCCCAGAAATTGTAACAAGCTACGTGGAGGGTCCCAAATAACCCGGTCACAATTCTTAACTTATTATTCTATAGCCCTGGCTGGGATAGGTCTTTGCTTGCCAACCCTCCTCCGTTCCCTGGACTCACTGTCACTCTCTCTTTCGACCTCGGGGCCTATTCCCTGCAGTGTCTTTCTGGCTGACACATAGATAACATGGCGGTCGTCAGAGTAAATTTTAAAGTGATTTTAATAACGTAATAAAGGACAGCACAGGATAACATCAAGGCAGTTACAACAGAGATAGTTTTCTACAAAACACAACAAGGATAAAGTCAGTTCAGGCAAAGAGCCTCGGGTAGCTATCTTCACAGACCCAGCTTCATACACTGTCCGATCTGTCCACATACAGCTCACCGCGTGTGCAAGAATCTCCTTCCTTCCAGGTAATTGGTTGTACGTACAACAGTCTTCTGTAGAACCAAAGCCACTGGTTTTTGAGGACTTCACTACATAGTCAATTCACAGGTCATTTGGCACAAGGTGGGGAATGCTTTCAAATAATGGGGAATAGTTTATGAATGTGGAATGGATATGGGTCTTTCAATGTCACTGACACGGATGGGTAGGACCGAGAATGAGGTGTAGGTCCAGTCAGGAAAATAGGGTCAACCCCTTTGTCAAAGACTGAAACATATAGGAAAGAGGTCTGCCGCAAGATAGAAGACCACCGGGAAGAGTGGTCAACCTCAAGTAGATTAGAGGTAACATAGTGCCCCGATATAAGGGCAGGGTAGGTGATCGAAAGGGGGACTATTAACTAGTTCTCTCATGAGACACGGAGGCATCGACCAGATAGTTAGTACTCTGGTCACGACAGAATCACGCCTACGTGATAGCCACGGAGAAGAGTGCCACTCAATAGGAGAACGGCTGCTACAAGCGTGCTGAGTGTAACCGCACGCAAAAAGCCGAAGGACGCAACAAGGTCCTTCCGCGTGCTGTGTAGCGACGCGTGTAGGAAAAGTCAGACTGGGGACTGACTTCATAGAGAGCAGATCGTTTAGTGTCGATAGGAGTTTTTTGTAGCCAATTAGATAGAGATTATCAATAGGGTTAGGAAACTAGAGATAGGCAATTCTGTGGCTTTGTGTGTGATTTGATAGCGACTGTTTTGCAAATGTAAAGAGCCAACGGCAATAAAATGTACCATTCATTTCCTCTCACACGACTTGCAAGTTTCTTGTGTGGTGTGGGAGAAGTAGTCCTATGATGCCTGACACATTGGTTGTTGACAGGCTAGGATTTAATGTGGTGTCAGAAGTGTGGCTTGAACAAATGTTCAAGCTAATACACTTACCCACGGCTCTAGACTAAGGTTGCTAGTAGTGAATTACAAGGTTTAATTTGTGTCAGTGACTGATGACGTGTGCAGACTAGAACGAGTTGCGAGCTAAACTGTGCCTATCGTGACAAAATAATGCTTATTTGTGTTTATTAAAATATTATGTACTTAATCATGTGTTCTTCAAAGTTGTAAGTATTCATATTATTATTTTCTTTCATTTATTTATGTAATTATTTATTTGTTTATGAATAATTATCAAATATGATTCATGGTGGAGCGATACACAGCCAGCAACATTATCGATTTTTGCAAGCTAAAAATAGCGCTGCGCCTCTGACGTATTACGATTGACAAGCAGTTGTTTTACGGCATTCGCATTCAGCATCTGATTGTTTACAAATCGTCAAGCTGCTGCCCGCCTGAATCTGTGCTTTATATTAATTATTATTTGTTTATTTCAGTTAGTGAATGAATATATTTATTTATTTAAACAATAATATTATATTTTTATTTATTTAAAAGCATTTATTGAATGTTTTTCGTACTTTTTCTATTTGTTTACTGTCGCGATGGCACTACTTTTGGCTATGCAAATTAGACTTGGTCTGCACAAAACTTCCATAGATTAAACTAGGTTAGGGACGAAAGGCATAAAACGTTAGAACGAAGACATTTAACATTAATTAAACTATATTCTGTTTGCCCGTGGGCATGTCATTGTGATTGTACCAAATTGTCAGAAATAACGTGTCGTTTACAATTTGTTAATTGTTGCTGCTCTGTGAACCAGGGTGAACAACAGCTGGTTAGAAAACTCGTGTGTATGCCGAAGTGCCAAACGAGGGGACCTGTGTTGACAAACGATTGTGCCTAATTTTCTACAACATTAAGATGAGTATAACCTACGCATTTGGCATGCAATGTGATTAATGATGCATCTCTTTTTCAGCGTGTGATGCATTAGCATATTTTTGTGCTCTGTTTTTCAGGGAAAAATCTTCCAAGTTAGAAACTAAGAGTACAATTGGTAGTACTCAGAGATTAAGAAACATAACATACCTAAGATAAATAAGTGATTAAAGACTTCATTGCGGGTCATTGCTAGCTAATAGGCCAACAACATGGCAACTTTATCTGATTTCATAAAAGCTGGTAAAGAGTTACAATACACAGGAAAGGAGCTAGAACAATATGCTTATCAAAAATTTAAAGAAGCAAAAGATGCCGAGAGAGATGAACGCGCACGAGAAAGACAACATCAAAAGGAGATTGCAGAACTAGCTGAGATAACGAAACAGAAGCAGTTAGAACATGATAAGGAAATTAAACAACAACAGTTAGAACAAGATAAGGAAATTAAACAGAGGGAATTAGAATTAAAGCAAAAGCAATTAGACCAGGAGAAAGAATTAAAACAAAAAGACTTAGAAATAAAACAAAGAGAGATAGATGAAATGGCAAGAGTTAAGGAAAATCAAATACAAGTGGAATCAGAGACACAGTTAAAGATGAAAAATATGGATGTAGACTCACACTTAGAGATCTCTGCTACTAAACTAAAAAGTCAACAAGAAGAAAATAAGTTCAATAAGTACAAAAATATTATTAAACCATTCTGTAAAGAAGATTCCATTTCAGCCTGGACAGAAAATGTCGAGTATCAGTTTAAATATCACCAAGTTCCAATAGAGATGTGGGCTATGATTTATATGAAGAACCTGAGTGGTGAGCCCCTTAAAGTGATAGAATCAATACCAACTGATCTTAGATCTAACTATCAGTACATCCATGATAGGATAATGCAACATTTTTTACTTGATGCCCCTGGGTATCAGGTTCAGTTCTCAAATTTAAAACCAAAACCTAGTGAGACTTTCATTGATTACGTCTCAAATGTTCAAAGTGTACTAAATAGGTGGCTTAAAGCAGCTAACATAGGTAAAGATTTTGACAGACTTAAAAATCTAATAGCCATGGATAAAGTCATATCCACTATACCATCTCCTTTTGCTAAATTCCTGCAGCAGTCGGACATTGAGACCATAGAACAATTTGAAAAGAAAGGCTCTGCATATTTTTCCTCAAATAGAGATATTTTTAAGCCTTCAAATGACTCTGAAATAGTTTCCTTTGTAAAAGACCAACCGAAAAACTATCAAAGTAATAGAAAACCATTTCATAAAGTTGATAAGAAAGATAGGAAAGTGTCAAAATGTATCTACTGTCAACTTTTGCATGACACTTATTCTATGTGTGATAAATCGCCAAACTATCCGGCGCATCTTGAAAATGTTATTAAGAAGCAACAAAACAAGCGATCTGCATACAGGCGTGCAATCAAATGCTTCTTTTGTTCCAGCTATGGCCATTATTCAAATAAGTGCCTAGGCCGCCAACGTATGAAAGCCAACAATGCTGTTTTGATTGATACATCTTCTGATAGTGGTAGTGAGACTGAGTGTGAAGTTGAAAATGAATTACCTGTTAACCAAGCTGAAGATGTGTGTTGTGTAAACGATATGTTAAGCTTTGACAGTTGTGAACGATGTCACCAATTTCATGCAGACGGAAAATTAGAATGTGGACATACAGTACCATTCTCATCTGAGAGTGTAAATGCAGCATTAGCCTCCAGAGGCAATTTAGTGTTCCACAATGCAATGGTCAACGACAGACCATGCCAATGTTTGCTGGACAGCGGCAGCACCCTTATTGGTCTTAGGAAGGAACTGGTGAGTCCAGATGATTATACAGGTGACTCTGTCAAATGCCGAACCTTTTCGGGTAACATTGAAATTTACCCTTTGGCCAAAGCCCGTATTAACACTCCTTTCCTTTCTGGTACCTTTACTTGTGCAATACTTGACAACCCTTGTACTGACTTAATTTTGGGTTGCTTACCCCAATTAAAACAATGTACTAGCGATGAAATAGCTGCATGGGAAAGATTAAATGCAGCTAATGCAACAACTAGAGCAGACTCTATAAAACATCAAGACACACTACAAGATGAGAGACTACTGTTGCTATCACCAACTAGCACGGATGATACCACCAGACAAAAATTTATAGAACAGCAGAAAGCTGATGCTAGTGTGTCTCCATATTTAAAATTATTGACAGAAAGAGCCAAAGTGACAAAAACGCATCATGGTTCTTTAGACTTAATAATGGCATTCTTACTAGGTATTATACAACTGGTAACCATGAGATTCAGCAAACGGTGTTACCTGTACAACACCGCCTAACTGTGCTAAAGATTGCACATGAGTCACCGTTTGCTGGTCACCTTGCATACGACAAAACCAGGGCCAGAATTCAGGCTCATTTTTATTGGCCAGGTTTTTGCAATGATATAAAATTATTTTGTCGTTCCTGTAATGTCTGTCAACAATTAGTACGCAAGGGTAAACATCCTACAGCTGAAGTACAACCTTCTACACTGGCTTCTAGGCCATTTGAGAGTGTGGCGGTAGATATTGTTGGACCCCTGAATCAGGTGTCCAGCAAAGGAAATCGCTTCATATTAACGATGGTCGACCTATGTTCAAGGTGGGTTGAGGCAGTAGCTTTGAAATACATCACCTCCAAAGATGTTGCCAATGTATTTCTCACGATTCGGATTTCCACGGACCATCTTATCCGATCGTGGAACTCAATTCATATCGGCTGCAACGCAAGCCCTTACAAAAATGTTAGGGATTAAACAGCATTTTACAACAGCGTACCATCCAGCCAGCAATGGTATAGTAGAAAAAATTAACGGAGATCTTAAGCATATGCTGGCTAAGGTAACAGCAGAAAACCCAGCTGATTGGGATACACTGTTACCAACAGTGCTGTTCGCCTATCGGGAGATTCCCCATTCAAGCAAGGGTTTCTCACCGTTTGAATTAGTATACGGGGCTAACCCACGTGGACCCCTAACCATTTACCATCAGGTAATAACTAATTCCATTGAAATTCCAACCCCAAAAACACCTTATGAAATGGTGACAGAAACACGAGACAAAATCATGAAATCGTGTATTATAGCTAAGGCAGCTTTAGAGAGGAAGGGTCAAATCTACCGCCAATACGCAAACAAAGGTGCGAGAACAATTGATCTTGAACCAGATCAAGACATACTTTTGTTACTTCCAGACAAACGAAATTTATTATTGACCTCATGGCAAGGGCCATTCAAGGTGGCGCGTAAAATTTCAGATGTTGACTATGAAATATCGATAAACGGACACTTAAAGATATTCCATGTCAACATGTTGAAACCTTACTTTTCACGACAAGAGACAGAAGTAGAGACAGACGAACATAGTGCACCCACACCTAGTGATCAGACGACAGACGTACACAACACAACTACACTAGTTAGCGAGACCGGCAAATCCGACGATATCCATACATCTAGTGAGAATACAGAATACGCACTTAGCACCACCACCGTACTGAATCAGGTAGACGACGACGGAATGGAACTACCTGTTCCTATTGTAGACAAGACTGCGACATTGGATAGCATACGGATAGAACAGGAACTAACAGACGGTCAACGACGACAATTAATAGAATTAGTGACAGAGTATAAAGACATATTTTCTGACATTCCAGGTAGGACGGACAGAATCGAGCACTCCATTCTTCTTTCGGACTCTAAACCTATTAAATGCAGGCCGTACTCAATCCCACTTAGCTATAGGGAAAAGCTAAATAAGGAAATACTTAATTTAGAAGCTAGTGGGATCATTCAGAAGTCTACATCTGAGTACTCCTTTCCAATCGTCCTAGTTAAGAAAAAAGACTCCACAATTCGTCTGTGTGTGGACTATCGAAAACTTAACAACGTCACCAAGATCGACGCAGAGCCAATTCCTTCCTGCGAAGATCTTATTCTTGACATGTCCACCTCCAAAATCTTTTCTAAATTAGATCTTACTTTAGACACATTGGTTGTTGACACCCTTCTTATTGTATGTGGGATTTGTATTGAGCGTGTACTGAAGGCTGCCACTAGATCAGGACTAATCGGACATTGATTCCTTGCTTGGATTCATTAGCCTCTGGTCGTCCTGAAAGTCCATGGTTCACCTAAGAATGTCTTAAGGTGATTCTAGCGCGGCCCTGCAGATCCCGTATGCTCCTTTCAATTCCAGGAGGACCCTGGAGATGACAGAGATTAGTGAGCGATTGGACTGACTCAAGCACCACAATCCTGAGGACCAACATGGGCCTCAGTTTAATAAACGTGACATCATTTACCTCACCCAAAATCCAATATATAAGAGGTCCGCGTGAATGGCCTGACCTGTCAAGAGGTCCTGGATTGGCTGCATCTTTCCTAGACTAGGCCTTCAGCTTGTCTAGGTCGTGTCGTTTGACCTTATGAACTCTTTGCATACAAGATTCACTCTTCACTCTCATACCATGCCTTTATTATTACTAGGCACATTCTGTTCCAGGCTTCCCTCTTACTTGCAAACCCTGCCTTTCTCACGACAAAGCTTCTGTGGTGTTTTGTGGGGTAATTATGTGTGTTTTCCCCGCTTATAGTAGTAAGTTTGTAGGGAACGAAGTGTAGTTCCCTATCCCTAGCAAGAATAGGAAAGAAGATACCACCCCTTCCGGCCGCTGCTCTTGTCTGAGCTGTTGCCGCAATTTCACCGACAGTACCTCACATTACATGCAGATCTAGATGATCTTATCGACCAATAACTATTCCGTCCACCTGGCCCCCCTATCCGCCAAAAGACGAAAGAGTTAACACAGTGTCTATCCTCCTCCGCCTAAAGAAGATAGATCATAGATGGTGGGAACCCGTCCCCACGGGGTCCTCCCCTCCTTCCGGCATACCGTATATATGTCATGTGTAGATTTAAATTAAAGATGACACTAAGCAGATGTAAGGCCGTAGGAAGAAAGATAGCCCCCCCCCTCCCCCGCCCATCGGCCGCCAAGAACAAGCGGAATCATCTGGGGAAATATTTTGCTCAGATTCGTTCCCAGAATAAGACGCCTAGCTGGACTGGCCAACTGTCAACCCACCTTCGACATGGCAGGACTGGCTTTTCGCCAATTCGTCTCACCAGTCGAGACAATAGAGATTTATAAGTGCAGGACTACTTACAGCCTGTTTTTACCTTTTCAAAACTACCAGTAGGACTCTGCCCTTCATCTGTCTCCCTCTTGAAAGTGTCAATTTGACAGGAGGCAGTCAACACCTGTTAGTTGTTTCCACGGACATTGGTGGCCTAAGAATTTACACTAGTGCGTATTTGGTGCAAAGCGCGCCATCGGGTTTTCCCTAAGACACGTCAGACTTCTAATCATTCTATTAAGAAGATCGGGTTGTAGAGGTAACCCAGAGAACTATCCTTCAGGGAAATTGATCGGACAAGAGAACTGAGAGTTCCCGAAAGCCATTTCCCACTGTTTCCCCAAAATAAAAGAAGGCATGAGGACATGGGCCACTGGCGTTTCGTCACAGACACAAGAAACACAGATAATAGCCGCACAGTGCATCCTGGACGAACTGAAGCAAGTCCAGCAGAAGATTGAGCAGGATGTCGCTAGAATGGCTGCAATCAAGACCGAGACAGAAGAAACTCTATCAAAAATCCAAGACGAAAGAAAAAAGACAGAAGAAACTCTCTAGCAGATAAAAAAAAGAACGAGCACATATAGAATCACTGGATGAACTGAAGCAAGTCCAGCAGAAGATTGAGCAGGATGTCGCTCGGATGGATGCTATAAAAGCTGAGACTGAAGAAAAGCTATCAAAACTACATCAAGCGAGAGACAAGACAGAAGCAACTCTAGAACGGATAGCAGACCTGCTCAAGGCCGAGACCGAACCAGAAGATGCAAGAACCCAGACAGAAGAAGAAACAGACAAAGAACGATATCGCTCACCACCAAGATCGAACTGGCAAACACCGAGAAGATTCGAAGGCGAAACAAGACGGGGAAATAGGAGGAACACCAGGAGAGACGACAAATGGTAAAGCTCCCTGAAGGAAACAGCACCATAGGACGGGGTGGGGCCAAAATTACTCCACGCCTTAACAAGTGCGCGACTCTGGCCAGACATGAAAAACCTAACAAGAAAGAAATGAACTTAATCAACCCATCATTCATTCATTCAGTAGCATGTCCTTTGCAGAACCTCGCTCCCATAACAACCTTCCGGAAAACCTCTCGATCACAAGCAAGATGTCCCGCGTCTGATACACCCATCTGGAGATCATCCGCCACATCCTGCACCCATCTTCACTTTGGCCTTCCTATTCCTCTCTTCCCAGGAATATACCCTTCCACTATTGTTCTATCCAAACTTTCGTGACGTTTCAAGTGACCAAAATACTTCAATTTTCTTTGTTTTATCGTCTTTAATAGCCAACCCTCCTCAATATTCAACTCTTGAAGAATGGATGCATTTGTTCTTTTCTTTACCCAAGATATTCTTAGAACTCGTCTATAACATTTATATTCAAAGGCATTTATGCGCTGTTCAGCTTGTTTAGTAAGTGTTCATGTCTCACAGGCGTATGTTGCAATGGGAAAGATGCATGCTCTTAAAAATCCAATTTTTGTAGTTCTGTCTGTCCCACTCCATAATTTATTCATCTGTTTTAGTCTTTGAAGAGCAATGGATAGTCGCCGTTTAATTTCTTTCATTGTTTCACCATCAACCCATCAGAAGCCGGAAAGCTGACAACAAGCAGCCCAAAGTACGAAAGACAAACTATATACAAGCTATACATACCATAAACACCCCAATTATAGCCAAGTAGAAAATTCGAAGGCTGAAAGGGGGTGTTCGTACCAAAAATTGAACTGTATTGGAAAAGGAACTTCCTGGCGAAGGAGTTAAGGACGCTGTTTGTACTCCTGTATACTCACGTACGAAACACAGCAGCAGATCACGTCACGTCGGTTTCTTATGGAAAGGTATGTGAGCCGGTCGTTCAGAAATCAATGGCAAACTACTGAAAGTAAAACTTGCCAAGACATCAACAGCAGCTGAAAAATGCTGGTGTTGACTGCAGTGTCCTGTAAAATAGAATATGCAAAAAAGAAACAGATCGCAAACAACTGAAGATGTCGAACAGTTATGATTACTGTGGATAAATCAAAAACAATTCGATGGCGATTCTCTTTCGGGGGCAATCATATGTGAAAAGACCAGACTGTTGTATGCCGATCTCATTAAGAAAATGCATGGTACGAGTGCCGGTGTACTTAGTGATGTAAAGGCCAGCATAGGATGGTTTGAAACAAGTTTGGACAAGTCTGAGGCTGATAAATAGTATTATACACTATAATTATTCTCTATAAAATGTATTTTTAGTATGTATTTTGGAGTGTCTAGAACGAATTAATTAGAGTCACATTGATTCATATGGAAATAACTGCCTCGGTTTCCGTCGGTTTCGGATTTCGCCGATGTTTTCGGGCGAATTATCGGCGAAAACCGAGATTTTTACCTCACCCACCCACACCTGCCAAAGTCCGACCTGGTGTGTGTGTTGCGGAGCATAATAGTATCTGATCCCTAGGGGTATGAGTTGTAAACTCATTCATTCATCATCATCACATCGTCCCCGAGGTTAGTTTCAATGGTTGTTAACTTCAACTTTAACATCAACTAAACTGAATCAAGCCCACTACAACAACTCAACGCCAGTGCGGGTTCTTTTTTGACGATCTATTCCTCAAAAAAACATTTCAATAGTTACTCACAATTGCGCTCACAATTATACAACATATCACAAATCTACACCACATTTCTACACAATTACTAATGTGGCGGCACAATGTGTGGCCGTTGCCACCTTCTCTAACGAGGTGCGTCCGATCACGACAACACTCGAGCTCGAAATCCCCTGAATCTGAATGCCCTTGTCATCTTTGCAATCACGTGAGTTCGCTCCGGTGACAACCTCGCTTGCCACGTAGGGCACGATCAACGATCGTCACGTCCTTCTGGGTGACTTTTCGCCACTATGCCATGAGGTGCAATTCAACCTATGGCAACCCCCCCCCCCTCCCCCTCCCACACACACACACGCACTAATGCTCTCTTGAATTGAAATCTATTGTTATAGCCCTACCAAAGAAATCTGGTGCAACGGATTGTGGAGAACATTGCACAATTAGTTTCGTGAGTCATATAACGAAAATACTAATGAGAATTATAATGAGAAGAATAAGGAAGGGGGGGGGGGATAAAAATAGAAACCGGAGATGAACAGTGTGGATGTCAGGGAAGAGAAATGCCACATAAATCTTGAAAACACTAACAGAAGGAATGGTTGAAGTGAAAAGAGATATATATTTGTTCTTTATTGACTACATTAAGGCATTTGTTCAGGTTTAACAAGAAGAACTTACTAGAGTGTTGAAATTTTTAAACATTGAAGGCAAAGATCTGAGAATAATAAAGAACATTAATGACAACAAAGAGCACCCATAACAATTGACAACCAATTGTTAACTTTTCAACATTACAAAGGGTTGTGTACTAGCACTCTATCTGCACAATTTGTACAGCTAATTAATAGTCCGATCCATACAAGACATGCAAGGAGTATCGGATGTTGGGCATAATGTCAGCAACGTTCGTTATGCTGATGACATGGTTTTGGTCGCTGAAAATGAAACATAATTACAATATATGATAGATATTATTGCAACAGAAAAATCAAATAAAGGACTTATTCTGAACAACATAAAATATGGCTATTACAAAGAAAAAATTGTATGTCCAATTGCAACATCAAAATGATTTAAACTTTTCTGTAACAAGTCAATGTATTTAAGTATCTTTTTTTTTTTTTTTTGGCATATCCTTTACAGTACATTGCTGTCAACACCAGCATCTTTCAGCTGTATGTTGATTTCTTGGCAAGATTACGCTCAGTAGTTTGCCATTGCTTTCTGAGCGGCCGGCTCACATACCCCGTAAGTTACCGATGCGATTCGAACCTCTGCTGATTCTCACCGTCATCACGTCACCGACGAGAGTATACAAGATTACGGAGAAAAGTCATAACCTCTAAGCCACGAAGCCAGCGTATTTAAGTATCTAGATACTTTAATAACAGCAGATGGAAGATTTATTAAGGAAGTTTAATGTAGAATAGCCCAAACATAGGCAACTTTATTGGCATCAGAAGAAGGGAGTCTACATTCTTTGAACATGTCATGACAAGGGGAAAACCGGAGTATGTTGTCACAGCGGGAAAGTTAGAGGGAAACAGAAGCAGGAGGAAACCAAAATAGAAGTTGCTGGACAGTTTGACATCATGGCATGAAGGAACATTAGTAAGAGACAGAAGACTATGGACAGGCATCATGACCAACGGCACGCGACATGGACATTCATAAGAAGTTCTGTTGATACTTCCAGAAAGGAATAACTTTATCGAGGACGTAACGAGGAATAACGACAAAATGTAGCCAGACTGTTGCTGTAGCGACAGCTTTCAACAATTCAATAATGCATTTTAAAAATTCTTTCAGTCAGCGTTCATCTGGCAAAAAAGACCTCCCAGAACAGGGACATTCCTATCTGAAAGGTGAGGAGCGGTGGGAAATGAGAGGGGAAGTCTCGACGCATTTGCTGAAAATAGCTTGCAAACTTTCACAAATAGATATAAATCATTAGAAAAGTAGTCCCTCGGAAAATGAGGTTGCCATGGAAACAGTCTGAAAGAAATACGGCTATTTGTCCCTGTGTATGCTAAATTTAGCACTGTTATCCAAAAATTGATATTCGCAACCAATGAAATAATTTGAAATACTCAATGCCATGTTTAACTTTCAGCTTTCTCTTTGACGTCACGATAAAGTTATTTTTAGAGTGTTATTACGGAGTCCCCAACAATGCCGAATGCCTCATTCAAAATAGATTAATATTGGCGTATTCTACTAGCTGTCCAATCACAATGCAGGAAATAATAATTATAAAGAAAACGTCCTTTTAATATGACGTAAGGAATAAATACTTCTTTGGCGATATAAAATGGGAAAATTAAAGACACACATACGCAGATTGTGCATGGGATTTTGAGGGCAGCCGACAGATAGTTGTTGGTTATGGTTTCAAGTTTAACGACGGTCGGCAGATGATTTCTTTAACGAGACAATACTAGTATGGTCACTGCCAAGAAGGAAACAACGGCAAACTACCTTCTTTAACGATACCTAGTTCATCATGATTCGTCAAATCACAAAACGTTACAAGAAAGGAACAGCAACACTGAAATTAACCAAATGGGCAAGCGAGCAGGAGGTAGACACCGATACAAGTGGGAAGATAACATCAAGAGATGGACGAACATCAATCTAGCAGAATGTATAGTCAGGGCGATAGACAGACAGTTAATTGATTGATTGATTGATTGATTTAAGAACCGACATCACAGCATTCGGGGCATTCCCATAAGCGCTCCGTCCCCATCCCCAGAAGCAGCGAAGAGTTCCAATCCCAATAGTACCGGTAGCAATCAGATTATATGTGCGTCTAAGCGTCGAGCATCGGCAGATAAATACAAGTATTACGTGAAGTGAATAGATGAATCATATTCTGCCTGAAATGCGTAACATATATAGCCACCTAAACTGTTCAAATGTAAAGCGTGTAATTATACGGAAAAAAATGTCTTCCCAAATGTAACATTAAAGTGAATGTAACCAATGTGAAATAGGTCAATATATTTAAGTATATGAGCGCTTTAATAACAGCAGACGGAAGATGCATTTTGAAAGACATTAACTACATAAGAACTGGTTACTCGCATAAGAAAAAGATAATACACATTCTTTGGGCTTATCATGAGAAAGAGAGAGATGAAAGATGTTAAAGCGGGAGGAGAAAAGAGGCAGAGTGGGAAGAAGAGAAAAGATGCTTGAAAATTTCACATCATGGCACGGAGTATCATCAGTATGCTCAGGAAGATAGAGATGGTGTAGGTCCGAAGACAGTGGTTGTTGTCTCTGGAGCGAACACAGCTGGCAAAGATTATTTCATTTTTGTGGCAGGGCATGCGGGTGTACAAGGAAAGAGCAGGCTGACAAGTTTGCAGGTAAGGCTACTGTGGAACACATAGGAGCTATGCACCAGGCTGATATACTGAACGCTCTACGAGAAGTAAGTCGTTTGGAAGAACTAAGTGATGACTGTGAATCTACAACCATGGTCGGACTGCAAGAATTGCTAGTTAAAAGAGGTATAGATAAACAAGAACGTTATGCGGGAAGCCAAAGAAGATTAATAAACCAACACAAGACTGATGTCGTGAGCCGCGACACGCTGTGGGATTTACTGAGGAGGGATTACGAGCTCTTATGAACTGAATGGTTCGGTGTGAAATGAGGATGATCTTTCGATTAACTAACATCAATATTAGAAATGACCGACAGTACTCAACATCATCATATAGCAGGTTGTAATATAATAAAAACGTCCCTACCCTATCCTATTTATTGACTCCCTTAAAAATAAACAACCCCTTACAATTACTGTTTAAGTAACTTACTTAATGTAGGAGCGATAGAAAAAAGCGATAGAATGACCGTGGCACAGCTAAATTTATTTTGGCTTATTTCTCTCCCGTACCTGGCCAATCCCGGCGAGGGGGAAAACAAAGACTGAAGCGGCCATTTCTAGTCAAGAGAGCACACAAGAAAGTCGACCTTTCCCTTCGGGGAGAAGGTATTTTGCCTTAGAAATATATCAGTCTCTGCAACTATTGGTATGTTATATCTACATTATTAAAATGTATTCATGTATTTTTATAAAGTACATATACCAGTGTGTTAATTAAGAATTAATTAGAATGATAATTCAACAGTTCTTGTAAGCTAGAGTCTGATTTTATTTTTACCAATGAAGCACATGTTCTGCCACGCTGTAATTTTTCCTATGTTTTACAATTTCTAATCCTTATGTTAATATCTTTTATAGGCATTATGAACTTATATCTAACTAGTAGTGTTTATAACCTATGAATATTATGTGTACTGTAGTACACATAAAGTATCAACTTTCATGTCTAAAACACATTCTAGAGATTTTCTCAATGTAGGAGCAGACCCCTGATTCATACTTCATAGTAAAGAACTAGTGTCTGTCAATTTCATATTCCTATGTTAAAACTTCTAGGCACTGTGAACAATATCTCACTATTTATGCTTAGAAATCTGCAAATAATCTATGTACTATAGAAAGGTGTTTTATCCATGCGGGGACATACAAATGATTACGTGTATTCCTGACTCTTAGTCAGGAGATAAAATACTTCGCCACATCATAATCTGTAACGTGGAACTATAGTGCTAAATTTTAGTACAATTATTTTGTTAACAGATTAGTAACCACTCCATATGAGGAGGGACATGTAATCATTTCATAAAATATTACTATGGATGCCATGTTTGAGAATATAAATTCCAGAACAATTAAAGTAAACGCGTGATAGAAATTAATGTTCGATAGGGTACCTTCAATCCGCATCACCTCACTGTAGTAGGAACCGAAGCGAAGATTGATGTGAATAAATTGCTTGAATAATAGCAGTCCTTGACAAAATATATCACAGCGACTGCTATCCTCATCTGCTGTACGCAGTGGGGGAAAACAATGTATGTTTTAGTTATGGATTAACCCCTGAGAAAATCCAAAAACAAAGGCTCCCTGCATCAGCATTATGATTAATTATTATGTAGGATTATCATGTACTTAATATCAAAGAAATGTACATGTATGTTTTTTTCTGGTATGAGAATTTTCTCTGTTCTGATTGTTACTTTTTCCTGTGGGAATATACATTTTAATGTTGCACCTTGGGATTAGAGGATGTTGATGTAAGAATCCATGTGTACGTAAGTACTTAAGAAGCCAATGTTGAATAGTCTTGACCGAATGATGATGATTATAGTGCCGAAAGGAAGACGCGGCATTAGAAACCACAGAGATTCTGTATAGGCTATTCTCTTCAAGTAATGAGAGAGACAATATCAACATATTGGATGGACAGAATGACTTCACTCATCTAATAGTCCCAGTAACAACAGAACATAAAATAAAGTGAGAAAATACCTTACTCACTATTAAGAGTCAGAATGGCTCTACTCAGCAATGAGGGACAGTGGAACGTGGACACCCACTCCTTTCCCCTTCTCCCCTTGTTGTTTTGTATTTGTGTTTGTAATTGTTTTGTAAATATTTTACCATAACACAGTAGGTTAATGCTCGTGTTGTATTCTTGATATCCCTTTTCTATAGAAGAGAAGCAGGTGGTGGTTGGATGTGGTGGGACTATATCACAGAACCTGGATCCTGGGTCAACAGCCAGAAAGTGAATGTCCTAACCATAGTCTGCATCTAGAAATACCCATGGACTGCTGCGCTCAATAGCTCCATAGCGAGCAACAGATAAATTAGAAGACAAATGACTGGGTGAGTGATTAAGTCCTATTTTAGTAGGAATATCCAGGATGGACTTCAAGATCTAATAATCTACAAAGATGAAGATCATCAGAGTACTGACAACAGTGTATCGTTTGCGTTACTTCTGAGAAGTATCACCTATGGCCTCATCATTCAATAAGTCAGTGAAACTGGGACAATCCTTCTAGCAAGTTACTAAAACTAACAACAGTGAGTAACCTTCAACTGTTGGTTGGATTACCAAGTTAATATCCACAATGGATAAGTCTTCGAAAGAACATCTCACAGCTGCAACAGTCAAACATAAGGTTCCAGCCATGCAACCCCAAGTGCTAGCTATGAACACCAACTCAAAATGGGAGGAGACACTGAACCACATAAGCCAATACAACCAAGGTACAAACTTAATATCATCTGAAACATAACTACGAAACCAGATTACCTCAAGGTTCCAAACCCTGAACACCATCAGATAAAAGACCATATGAAAGCAGCTAAATGTCTCTACATCTGCAACAAGAGGAATCATCCAATTGTTTGCAAACCTGTTACTGTGCTGGATTTATTCATCTGTGGATATATGTAGGTGTCACAAAATAAAACCTTGCCTTTAACCAGTGGATTATTATAGAGGCTTTCTGATTAAACGGACTATCTGCCAGCGACAACTATTTTAACTAACAGTAAAAACAAATCGGATGTCAAAATCCTAGGACAATATTTGTAGCTGCACGTGTACATCTGGTCGACGGATTGGGAACACTCGGTGGTGAGTGAGACGGGTCCCTGCATCGCCTTGACAGTTTATCAACAGGTCGGATTGAAAGCGGAAGTACTCAGCTCGGAAGTAAACAGTCCGTCTGTCATGTAGAATTTCCCGACATAAAACGGAAGGATGGCTGGGATTGTCACCCCTCGACAGCAGATTGGCAGTTTGTTGTGGAAACTGTTGTTGGGATCATACAGTAACTCTCTGGCTTGTTGGGGAGGTCAAAACAAGTGATGACAGCTTTGACAGTGACTAAACCAGGGAGAATGGATTCTTGACAATGGATGATATGCCCAAATAACACCTGCAGGACATCAATACCGTCACGTGACCAATTTTAGGTTTTGCCATAAACCATGATTGGAGATGGGGAGTTGACCAAAACCGTGGATTATGATGGACGTGTTTGTGGGAGAGCTCTACAGTGTTAGATTAATTGAATATTAACTAGCATGTGTCGTTATGGCAAAGTGTAGTAGCCATCCCGGAATGAGGCGGTTTTGCCTAAGGTAGAATCTATTATAATTAGTTTTAATTAATATAGGCTGTAGGCTTGTTAAAACTCAGTAGCAGGGCGACACTGTGAGCTGTGAGTTTCGTGTGAAATGCTTTTGAATTTGCCTGAGGTTTTTTGGAACGTGACTGCATGTTCAGAGTGATGGCAGGTGGCTATGTCCCAGAGTTGACCAGTTTTTGCCTTATGCAGAAATGCGTGGCTGCTGGGCTTCTGGTTGACGGCCACTGCCATCGGCGATGAACTGTATTTTCGTGGACTGTGTGGGTGAACATCTAGGAAACATTCAGATAGGAAAATGACAGCAGATTCCATCAGAGATGAACTGGGTGTTTCGTGGGGGACGGTGTGTTGACATTCAGGTGGCGACATTATGCACAGTGTATTTGTGCGGGCTGTTGTTTGTCGAGACTCCTGTCTTTTTCACTTTTCACATTGGGCAGTGGGGAGCATTTTGTGTGATATTCACTGGCACAGGAACGGAGCATAATGGGGACGACCCGTTGCTGTGAAGTTGGAACTGCGACTAACTAACTAACTAACTAACTTGTTAAAACTAAAGTGTGATGATTAGCACTGTTAGTGGAAATCTAGCTAGAGTAGGGAAGTGATACTTGGCTCTGTTAGTTGAAAATAGATTAGTGAAGTGTTGATAAGCTTTACTAGTTGAGAATTGAGTAATGAGGGATAATTGGAATATTCCCTTAGGTGTCCCTGGTGGGCGGGGTTCCGCATTCTGTTTGTTGATTTTTTTTTCTTGTCTTGGCCTGATGATAACCTATGTGTTCAGTCATCTGTCTCTGACAGAGTAGGTTCACTGTATTTTCTGAGCGAGGCCGATGGGCCACGATCATCTAATAGAGATCAGTGACGGGGAGGCTATCACCAGTTGTTTGATTTATTTTACAGGTCCTCTGGTTGGAATGAAGAACCCGGAACCACTAAAAATCCGATCCCGGATAAATTATGATGTAGAGAGATGGGCCAACAACTTTCGCAACGGAAGAAGTTAATACACATTGCTCGGTGGAGCCTAATGGTATATGTATCCTACATGAGTGAATACCAATCGTTAACACACCTGAAGTGATGGATGTTCAGCCCATGGGGAACTAGATCAGTAGGAACTGATGTTCACATTAGATGAAACCAAACATTGAAGTGTAGTTGTTCCACGTATCAAGGAAATCAGAACTTTCAGACTATATCTAGTGAATAAAGCAAGCCATTTTTGTCTAGATACATTGACTGTTTAAGAGTGAAAATACAGAACTAATAGGAACCGTTGTGTTAGGAACAATAATAGTATTTTCCACGGATTATATATTTACATGGGATTCAGATCTCATGGTCATCAGAGCTCCTGGAAGAGGACATGTCTGGAGAGAAGGTTACGACTTCGGTGAGGTCTATTGTACTGACTCGTGTGATGTCGTGTATTCCTTGCCATGATGTGTGCACTATGATCCTGAACTTTGAAGGCTGACATATACATTTATGTTATAATACACGACACACATTTTCTTCGCATACACGTCTCATATATGTTACACTTTTCTTTTAATAAATTAATCTTTATTAATGTTTAGAAGCAAGAGTTGTTGAGTATGTTACGTTGGGGAAGTATGAGAGGGGGCATAATACGACAGTGAGAGAGTGATAGGAAAAGGTGTCCACGGGCTGATGGAGTGTGTTGGACGAAAGCTGGTGGATTCTCCAGGATATTGATAGGAAAGAAAAATATTATAATGTGGGTGTTGACTCTCCTCACTCCAGGGACGACACTTTAAAGGAGGACACGACAGTAGGTATAGATCAAGTGTGGCCCTAGTCACAGATACTACCATGAGATGCCTCTCAGTCAATTAAAGTTCTACACTGGACTAGATAACAACGACTAATTCCTTGCCGGTCCAATGTCAGCCTAAATGCCATGGGTTATAGACTCGCGACTAGGTGGGTGAAACCTTAGTGTAAGCCAATTTGGTAGTCGGATATTATAAGCCGAGAAGCTGAATGGACGTCAACTTTTCATCAGACCTGATGATAAAGGGAATTACCTTCTGCAAAGGTTAAGTGGAACTCCTGAAGTATGACCAACCGGAGGCACCAAATTTCACAAACAGGGCACCGAGCCTAAGGCAACAGAATATTCGTGATTCTAGCCCCAAACGGAGGGGATATATGGTGTGTGATTTTTCAATTCCTGGGTTATGGAGTATAAAATAGTCACCAGCCAATTACCAGTGGATAAATATTAGGAACATAACTGGGTGCATTAATTCGGTACCCAGATAATGTGAAAAGGATCTAATCAACAGCAAAGATGAACCCATAACCGCACACCAGGAGATAGACTCGATTAATTAATTTAATTAGTAGTACAAAATGCTGTTTATATGTTGGTATTTTTTTCTGAAGGTAACAGGTCAGTAGTTTTTTTCCCAATGGTATAGATGGTATAGTATTTTGACACCAACTCATTATTTTTAACAATGAGAGAATGGTAAAAGGTGTCAGAAACATGTTATGTTGGGTTCTATTTAATATCTTTATTTGCCTTAATTATGAGGGAAAATGAAAGTAGACCCAATTTGTGGTTGTTGTGTTGTTTGTAATAACATTGTTGTTGTTTTTTGGGGGTCACTGGGTACTATATTGTAATAATGCAATAATTCCCATGCCTGTCTGAAAATGCATAGTGTTTATTACACCTATATATGTAACTGCAGATCTTGAGTTAATACCTGAACTATTTGTCCAAAAGTGTTGTGTACATCAAGCAAATGTGGTGTCCAACAAGTGGTTGTTTATATGTTGTGAGCAATCAATATCCTTCTAGCACTATAGTGAATTTAAAGGGTGATGAAGTGGGAAGGGAAACCTACACACAGATGCCATTGTTTCAAGGATTGAACTCTTTTCTCCTGGGATTTGTGGTAAATATCCCTGATCACCCTGCATTCTAACCAGTGACCAGAGAATCAATAATAAGCCCTAGAAATTTTAACGAAATATTCTTAGGAATTAAAATCCACATCCCACATGTGTGGGCAACGTCCGTGAATTTAAAACTCATGGTAAACATCACAATTGGTGTATTATTGTGGGTATATAAATTCAGGGAAAACCTCTCGCAGGTAAACCAAGTCACTTCAGAATGTTATAGTGTTAGTAACAGACCTAATAACTCATTAGTATGAGCTGAGTCAAGTGTTATATGAACCCATAATGACTCAGATAAATATAGGTTTTTTTTGGTACAAAACTGTTCACAGGTAATATCTTGCTTCTGGTAGATGCATCATGTAGTTGGTTGTTGGGTATGAGATTTTTTTTAAAAACTCATATTTTATATCTTATTGATGGGAAACTAAGTCCAGTAATGAACCTCCAGTAGTAAGGTCTCTGGGATGGTAAACTCACATAAGATAGGTAATTCAGTGAATGTTTAGAATTCATAGTCATTCCCATTTGATGTTTGAGGTATGGTTCTGCTACTCTGATATTCTCTTTAAATGGTTTAAAAGTGGTGTAGTCATGAACACACTACTATAGTATGTATCCTTAAGGTTTATGTTCCTACATATGAATCATGTGTTAATTAACTATTTTGTCATTGATTATCATTGTATTTTCATGCTTGATCTGCTAGTATAATTCATGTAATATTGAAAAGTTACCAAGGCAGCAGAGAGTGATAGACAATTTTATAGATAATTAGGACAGATAAGTTAAAAATCCAATAAATTTTTTTTAAGGGAAAAATTTAATCAACAAATGATGATTCAGTAGGACAGTAAATAATACTTGAGAGATGAATTAAACCAGGGGAAAATAGCAGTAACTAAAGTAAATGAACTAAGGTTAAGGCCTAAACCATCACTTGCAAAAATGTAGACATAGTTAATGGAAGGGAAGGAATATTGTAAAAATTTGCAGTATTTAGGGGCACCCTAATTTAATCCTCTTTCATATAAACATAACATGTTCTACAACACCGGTAGTAAAGTAAAGTGAATAACTGATGGATACTTAGGAAGAAAAGCCATACTGACACTTATTCTGACCCACCGGTGATATGAGTAGTATTATTAACTAACTCAGATGGCCCATATGTTAATGAGGGTCAAAACCAAACTATTCACCTGGTGATGTAAGTGAAACTGATCAACTCACTTACTGACCCAAGAGAATATAAGGTATTTCTTTAAATTATCCACCCCGATTCCATTATTGATGGTAGCGGAAACAGACCGTATAGGTATGTAAAAGGTATAATTAAAGAATTAACTTAAGAAATTGGATTTTCAAATAAACTTCAGGAGATACCGGAAAAAATCTGTGCCAATCTCTAGTAAGAGACTGAACATTTCAGAAATTGGCTCCTTAACTTTGAAATTTACAGTTTAATTCTCATTAAGTGGAATGTTCACTATGAGAAGTCCTCATCAAAAGGAGGAGAGAAACAACTTTTTAGTTAGCGATTAGCTTACGTAAAGTTATTTCAATAATTGCCTAACTAACATTCATATTCTCATAAGGGAAGAATTAAATAGGGCAAAATAAGTGGTACAATAGAGGCACGCGACTCAATTGTATTTTCTTTTAACTAACCGAGTAACGAAATTCTAGATAATGCTCGAAGCCTACTAATAGGTAGGTGAATCTGAAATCAACCGCAAGACGAAACAGATTTCTACATCTCAGTTCTGATTTGGATGATATGCCAGCATTAAATATGTGAAAGCAGATCCAGACTAACAGAGATTAGCTTAAATAACTGATACGAATCAGTAAAAGCAACAATTAAATAAACAACTCTTGAAATAGATGCTGTTTATAGATAGGACGAACCTCTTGACGTAAAGAGAGAGGAAACGCCTAAAAACTTATACAGTGAACCCATGCTAGAAAAATGGAATATAGCTGTGTAAAAACCAAGCAAATTGGAGCATATAGCTGAAAATTGCTTGATGTTTACTAGATTAGGAATTTCAATCAGGAATCCAGCTAGTAAATTATATAACAGTTCAAAGATAGACCTTAGTCAATCTAAATAAATCCAGAGTTTCCATGTATTAAACGGATGAAAACAAAACTGGAGAGAAACATTAAGAGTACCTTACCGGTTATCTTGAGGACACAACTCAGGAGACGCCAGTATTAGAGGGATATACAGATGTAATAGTAATTTTACAAAAACTAGTAATCCACATCCATAACTGGGAGTGAACCAGCAACTTGATTGTCTGGATGACTATCACAGGAAACCATAAAGGGGCTTTTAACTTCTCACTGAACTGAGTATATAAAGTAGGAGACAATACGTCTGAACCTACATAATAATGTATGTTGCTAAGTTGAAAATAGTCTAAAACCTGGAGGGAGGTAGACGACGATCAATGTACGCCAAGCGACGCAAAATTGCTCGTAATTCAACACCAAAGCAACAAATACAGAGTGAAACTCAAACACATCAGTTAGAATTACTAATAAGGATTCTAGCGTAAAATAGATCTAGGTTAGAAGGAAAAGCAGAGAGAGTAAGCTAAGAATTAACTCAGTCTGATAGATTCATGTTCCCCGGAAAATTCGGTTCAGAACGGAAATCTAGAAAAGTTGGACCTTGTTTACATGTTAGACGAGATTCTCCGGAAAAACCCGCAAGAGAAAGGGACACCACTCTAATCAGTAGTTATCAAAACTGATCGGAAAATCCCATAACTCGACTAATAACCCAAACACATTATGTGTTGGATGAAAATGTATACAACAGGAACCATATTTAGCTTCCTTTAAATATCAGATCTATAGTTAAAACAAACGTCTAACTTACAGGGAGACGGGCGAGTTTAATATGCTATCAGTAGACGCAGAATTAACCGTCGGTTTTAACATAATCTCAAGATTAATAATCTAACGAGAGAGGAATCAAACTGTTATATATCCCAACTAGTCATGCTTACTTTAGCAGTGGTTACACACGTAGACCATAAATGAACTACAAGGAGAGAAGAGACTTTCTGCTGGGAAAAGAATCTGAGGGGAGTGGACGCACAAAACCCAGAATCAGCAAAATGCAGAGGTTAGGTTTCTTAATAACCCATGTAGAAGTACTCGTAGGGTACTTGCTACTTGGGTAGCGGGGTAGGGGTATCCCCTATCAAAGGAGAAGTAAGGCGCCTCCTTCCCTCCGCTAGCCTACGGGACACCCTTGGGCAAGGTGGAGTACTCGTTTAGCCCCCCGATCAGGGTTACGTGAAGCCATGGGTGCAGGTGGTGGATGAAGATGGAGAGCAGCCGACAGATAGTTGTAGGTTATGGTCTCCACCTTCACGACGGTAGGCAGAGGATCTCCTTTTTTGAGGAGACAATGGCTACGGTCACTGACTAGTATGGTCACTGCTGGGAAGGAAAGCAATGGCAAACTACCTTCTTTACACATGCCAAGAAAATCATGTTGTGTTCACTTATCGATAATCAGAGAAACGGCGTAAATGGGTGCTCCATAGGAGCAGCCTCGCCCGGTAGGGATAGTCATGCGCACCAGGTGACTTCAGACCGTCAACAGGCTACTAGGTGCAAAAGATTAATATCATTGAAAGTAGGAACTTGGAATGTTAGAACAATGAATGCAGATGGAAAGTTGGAGGACATCAAAAAAGAAATGGAGAGAGAGAAGATTAACATATTAGGAATATCGGAAACGAGATGGAGAGGAGCAGGGATAAGAACAGGAGAGGATTGTAAGATTATTTACTCGGGGGGAGAAGAACAGCAAAGAGGTGTAGCCATTATATTAGATAAGCAAACATCAAATTCTGTCAAAGGATATTGGGCTGTGTCAGACAGAGTTCTATTAGTAAAATTAAACGGAAGACCTTTTAAAATAAATGCAATTCAAGTATATGCCCCAACAAGTGAAAGCAGTGAAGAAAGTATAGAGAAATTTTATAATGACATGGAGTCTGCTTTGAAGAACTGTAAAAAATCAGAAATAAATATCATAATGGGTGATTTCAACGCAAAAATAGGAAAGCAAAGCGATGGATGCAGTGTAGGCAACCATGGTTTGGGAGAGAGAAATGAAAGAGGTTACAGACTTGTAGAATGGGCAAAAGAACAAGAAATGGTTGTAGGAAACACCTGGTTTAAACAACATCCTAGAAGATTATGGACACGGAGGAGTCCAGACAGCAGGATTAAAAACCAGATAGATTACATCCTGATAAGCAAAAGGTTTCGAAATGCATTAACAGTTGTAAAAACAGTTCCAAATGAAGACTGTTACAGTGATCACAGATTAATTACTGGCACATTGAGGGTAAAGTTAAAGAAAGTCAAGTATACAGCAGGAAACCCTAAATATGACTTGTGCAAATTGAAAACTGACAAAGAAATACAAGATAATTTTAACATAGAAGTAAAGAACAAATTTGATTTATTGTCTGATCTAGAGATCCTATTTCAAGATGTAGATGATCAATGGGAAATGCTGAAGAATTCAATCAGTTGTGCAGCAGAAAAAAACTATTCCAAAAGTAAAGAAAGTGGGCCGTAAGACATGGATGACTGAAGAAATTTTACAACTAATGGAAACAAGAAGACAGAACAAAAATAATCCTGCCAAATATGAAGAAATTCACAGAAAAGTCAGAACCTTATGTAAGGAGGCTAAAGAAACATGGCTTGAGAAAAATTGCAGAGAAATTGAAAAACAACACAACAGTAAAAATGCGAAACTAATGCACAAAAGAATTCAGGAGATTACTAATCAAAGAACACGTACATCAGCAGGCTGCCTAAAGACAAAAGATGGAAGAGTCGTAATAGAAAAAGATCAGATTTTACATGTATGGTCAGATTACGTGAAAAACCTTTATGACGATAACAGAGACAAACAATATATTGTTCAAAATAACAATGAAGGGCCAGCAATTTTGAAGACGGAGGTTCAGATTGCTCTTAATCATATGAAATCTGGCAAGACCCCCGGTCCAGACAGCGTCACAACAGAAATGATTAATGCTTTAGAAGAATATGGAATAGATAAAGTTACCAGTCTGCTTAATACAATATATGATACTGGAAATATACCTCATGAGTTATGTAATTCTGTATTTATTGCAATCCCAAAGAAATCAGGAGCCTTGGAATGTGATCAACATCGAACAATTAGTATAATGAGTCACATCACGAAGATTTTGCTAAGAATTATCATGCAAAGAGTTAGGAGGAAAATACAACCTGAAATAGGAGAAGAACAATGTGGGTTTGTAGTAGGCAAGGGTACAGTAAATGCTGTGTATATACTGAGAACCGTAATCGAACGTTCTATAGAAGTAAACAAAGATCTACACCTTTGCTTTATTGACTACACAAAGGCTTTTGATAAAGTGAGACATGTCAACATGATAAGGATGCTTGAAGATCTACAAATTGATGGGAAAGACCTTAGACTTGTAAAAAACATATATTGGAAACAACAAGCTGCCATAAGAGTTGATAATGAAGTAAGCCAATATCAGCCTATTAAGAGAGGTGTGAGACAGGGATGTGTAATGTCTCCAGATCTGTTTTCCCTGTACAGTGAAAATATTTTCAGAAATATTGAAAATATGGAAGGAATCAACATTGGGGGACGATGCATCAATAACATTAGATATGCAGATGATACAGTCTTGATTGCAGACAATGAACATGATCTGCAAAATTTAGTAGATGCGGTTGTTACACACAGTGAACAACAAGGGTTAGAATTAAATTGTAAAAAGACACAGATTATGGTCGTCACTAGGAAGAACGAAATACCACAGTGTAATATACAAGTAAATGGGAATATTCTTCAACAAGTGAATAGGTACAATTATCTCGGAACAGTAATAACATCTGATGGGAGATGCCTTGAAGAGATTAGAACAAGGATCGCCATGGCAAAAGTAGCCTTTAGCAAGATGAAAAACATACTGACCAATAAAAAGATGTCAATTGAAACGAGAAAAAGAGTGTTGAGATGCTACATAGAACCTGTACTTTTATATGGATGTGAAGCTTGGACAATGAGCAGCCAGGCTGAAAAACATCTGATGGCTGTAGAAATGTGGTTTCTGAGGAAAATGCAAAGAATACCATGGACAGCCAGAAAGACCAATGAAGAAGTCCTTCAAGAAACAAATGAAGATCGTAAACTGATCAGAGACATTAGACGTAGACAGTCACAATTTTTTGGGCATGTTATGAGAAGAAATGATTTGGAGAACTTGGTGACAACTGTAAGATCGAGGGGAACAGACCAAGGGGAAGACCTAGAAACAAGTATCTGGATGGCTTGGCCTTGTGGCATGGTCGAGACAGAAACACGGAACTGATCCACGACTCTGTTGATCGAGTGAGATGGCAGAACATGACCGCCCACGCTTACCGGCATGGCACATGATGGATAGAGAAGTACTCAGGACTTTCTCCAGTTCTTAACGCCAGACTAAATATATTGGGAAAAGAAATTCAGCAAATGATCTCATATGAACAGTATCATCAGGCTATTGCAAGCTTAATGATGATATTTCAATTGCTTCAAAAAGTCGGTTTGATGCAGACAAACTAGTACTTGAAAGTAACAAATTATCAGATAACAACTCATATTTCAAACAATAGCTGACAACAGTGGAGAGGGTGCTACACTCTTTCACTAAAAAAGAAATAATCCTTTAAGGTTATGCCAGTTGTCGTGACAAAAAGAAAATGGACGTGGCTCTGATTATATAACATAGGGAAGTAATGCAAGAAATTAATAAGGAATGGAGACTAGGTGAGTCAGTAAAGACGGAAATTGTAGAGTACTACTTGACCATTTATTTTCTAAAAGGAATCAATGGCTTAAATGGGGGAGGCGTGTAATATAATAAAAACGTCCCTACCCTTTCCTATTTATTGACTCCCTTAAAAATAAACAACCCCTTACAATTACTGTTTAAGTAACTTACTTAATGTAGGAGAAAATAAAACAGCGATAGAATGACCGTGGCACAGCTAAATTTATTTTGGCTTATTTCTCTCCCGTACCTGGCCAATCCCGGCGAGGGGGAAAACAAAGACTGAAGCGGCAATTTCTAGTCAAGAGAGCACACAAGAAAGTCGACCTTTTCCTTCGGGGAGAAGGTATTTTGCCTTAGAAATATATCAGTCTCTGCAACTATTGGTATGTTATATCTACATTATTAAAATGTATCGTAAGATGGTGCATGATGGTGGAAATGACCACGTGTTCAGATGCACCCACTGTGAACGGACATTTACAGCGCAAATTGGCCTTATCAGTCACACTCGCTACCGCCATAGTTAAAAGTTATTATGCCCTTTTAAAGCACAAACTATCGTCTGTCAAGACGGCAAGGTGCCAATGGATGGATGGGATTAAAATGTATTCATGTATTTTTATAAAGTACATATACCAGTGTGTTAATTAAGAATTAATTAGAATGATAATTCAACAGTTCTTGTAAGCTAGAGTCTGATTTTATTTTTACCAATGAAGCACATGTTCTGCCACGCTGTAATTTTTCCTATGTTTTACAATTTCTAATCCTTATGTTAATATCTTTTATAGGCATTATGAACTTATATCTAACTAGTAGTGTTTATAACCTATGAATATTATGTGTACTGTAGTACACATAAAGTATCAACTTTCATGTCTGAAACACATTCTAGAGATTTTCTCAATGTAGGAGCAGACCCCTGATTCATACTTCATAGTAAAGAACTAGTGTCTGTCAATTTCATATTCCTATGTTAAAACTTCTAGGCACTGTGAACAATATCTCACTATTTATGCTTAGAAATCTGCAAATAATCTATGTACTATAGAAAGGTGTTTTATCCATGCGGGGACATACAAATGATTACGCGTATTCCTGACGCTTAGTCAGGGAATAAAATACTTCGCCACATCATAATCTGTAACGTGGAACTATAGTGCTAAATTTTAGTACAATTATTTTGTTAACAGATTAGTAACCACTCCATATGAGGAGGGACATGTAATCATTTCATAAAATATTACTATGGATGCCATGTTTGAGAATATAAATTCCAGAACAATTAAAGTAAACGCGTGATAGAAATTAATGTTCGGATAGGGTACCTTCAATCCGCATCACCTCACTGTAGTAGGAACCGAAGCAAAGATTGATGTGAATAAATTGCTTGAATAATAGCAGTCCTTGACAAAATATATCACAGCGACTACTATCCTCATCTGCTGTACGCAGTGGGGGAAAACAATGTATGTTTTAGTTATGGATTAACCCCTGAGAAAATCCAAAAACAAAGGCTCCCTGCATCAGCATTATGATTAATTATTATGTAGGATTATCATGTACTTAATATCAAAGAAATGTACATGTATGTTTTTTTCTGGTATGAGAATTTTCTCTGTTCTGATTGTTACTTTTTCCTGTGGGAATATACATTTTAATGTTGCACCTTGGGATTAGAGGATGTTGATGTAAGAATCCATGTGTACGTAAGTACTTAAGAAGCCAATGTTGAATAGTCTTGACCTAATGATGATGATTATAGTGCCGAAAGGAAGACGCGGCATTAGAAACCACAGAGATTCTGTATAGGCTATTCTCTTCAAGTAATGAGAGAGACAATATCAACATATTGGATGGACAGAATGACTTCACTCATCTAATAGTCCCAGTAACAACAGAACATAAAATAAAGTGAGAAAATACCTTACTCACTATTAAGAGTCAGAATGGCTCTACTCAGCAATGAGGGACAGTGGAACGTGGACACCCACTCCTTTCCCCTTCTCCCCTTGTTGTTTTGTATTTGTGTTTGTAATTGTGTTGTAAACCTTTTACCATAACACAGTAGGTTAATGCTCGTGTTGTATTCTTGTCATCCCTTTTCTATAGAAGAGAAGCAGGTGGTGGTTGGATGTGGTGGGACTATATCACTGAACCTGGATCCTGGGTCAACAGCCAGAAAGTGAATGTCCTAACCATAGTCTGCATCTAGAAATACCCATGGACTGCTGCGCTCAATAGCTCCATAGCGAGCAACAGATAAATTAGAAGACAAATGACTGGGTGAGTGATTAAGTCCTATTTTAGTAGGAATATCCAGGATGGACTTCAAGATCTAATAATCTACAAAGATGAAGATCATCAGAGTACTGACAACAGTGTATCGTTTGCGTTACTTCTGAGAAGTATCACCTATGGCCTCATCATTCAATAAGTCAGTGAAACTGGGACAATCCTTCTAGCAAGTTACTAAAACTAACAACAGTGAGTAACCTTCAACTGTTGGTTGGATTACCAAGTTAATATCCACAATGGATAAGTCTTCGAAAGAACATCTCACAGCTGCAACAGTCAAACATAAGGTTCCAGCCATGCAACCCCAAGTTCTAGCTATGAACACCAACTCAAAATGGGAGGAGACACTGAACCACATAAGCCAATACAACCAAGGTACAAACTTAATATCATCTGAAACATAACTACGAAACCAGATTACCTCAAGGTTCCAAACCCTGAACACCATCAGATAAAAGACCATATGAAAGCAGCTAAATGTCTCTACATCTGCAAAAGAGGAATCATCCAATTGTTTGCAAACCTGTTACTGTGCTGGATTTATTCATCTGTGGATATATGTAGGTATAGATCAAGTGTGGCCCTAGTCACAGATACTACCATGAGATGCCTCTCAGTCAATTAAAGTTCTACACTGGACTAGATAACAACGACTAATTCCTTGCCGGTCCAATGTCAGCCTAAATGCCATGGGTTATAGACTCGCGACTAGGTGGGTGAAACCTTAGTGTAAGCCAATTTGTTAGTCGGATATTATAAGCCGAGAAGCTGAATGGACGTCAACTTTTCATCAGACCTGATGATAAAGGGAATTACCTTCTGCAAAGCTTAAGTGGAACTCCTGAAGTATGACCAATCGGAGGCACCAAATTTCACAAACAGGGCACCGAGCCTAAGGCAACAGAATATTCGTGATTCTAGCCCCAAACGGAGGGGATATATGGTGTGTGATTTTTCAATTCCTGGGTTATGGAGTATAAAATAGTCACCAGCCAATTACCAGTGGATAAATATTAGGAACATAACTGAGTGCATTAATTCGGTACCCAGATAATGGGAAAAGGATCTAATCAACAGCAAAGATGAACCCATAACCGCACACCAGGAGATAGACTCGATTAATTAATTTAATTAGTAGTACAAAATGCTGTTTATATGTTGGTATTTTTTTCTGAAGGTAACAGGTCAGTAGTTTTTTTCCCAATGGTATAGATGGTATAGTATTTTGACACCAACTCATTATTTTTAACAATGAGAGAATGGTAAAAGGTGTCAGAAACATGTTATGTTGGGTTCTATTTAATATCTTTATTTGCCTTAATTATGAGGGAAAATGAAAGTAGACCCAATTTGTGGTTGTTGTGTTGTTTGTAATAACATTGTTGTTGGTTTTTTTTTTGGGGTCACTGGGTACTATATTGTAATAATGCAACAATTCCCATGCCTGTCTGAAAATGCATAGTGGTTATTACACCTATATATGTAACTGCAGATCTTGAGTTAATACCTGAACTGTTTGTCCAAAAGTGTTGTGTACATCAAGCAAATGTGGTGTCCAACAAGTGGTTGTTTATATGTTGTGAGCAATCAATATCCTTCTAGCACTATAGTGAATTTAAAGGGTGATGAAGTGGTAAGGGAAACCTACACACAGATGTCATTGTTTCAAGGATTGAACTCTTTTCTCCTGGGATTTGTGGTAAATATCCCTGATCACCCTGCATTCTAACCAGTGACCAGAGAATCAATAATACCCCCTAGACATTTTAACGAAATATTCTTAGGAATTAAAATCCACATCCCACACAGGTCCTTGTGGAACGTTGCTCTAATCACCTCGCGTCTAAAGGCCTTTCAATCTCTGCCCATTTCTCCCGCTTCGTGCGTCCTTATGTCGAAGATGTCTGCGATCCCGTGTCCATCTTCATGCTAGTCTACGCCTGCCTCTTCTGCCAGGAACCATGCCTTCCATCCCTGTTCTTTGAATCCAATACGACGTTTATAATGGACAACATAGTTCAATTTCCGTGAAATGATACTGTTTATGAGCTAGTTTTCATCGATGTTCAGATTTTTGTAGAATTTCAATAATTTTCTTCTTCTTGGCCCGCGATAGTGTATGCCCATTTGGGCTCAAAAGTCCCAGTTTTCTTCTATAGTTATTGCGAAATTGTCCATGACTCCCATTCATATGTTGCACAGGAAAGACACGTGTCTTCAAAAAAGTTATTGTAACTTGTTTGCTGGTGCTGAGCCAAAGGTTTTTAATACTGTTTAATCTCAGCAGTTCTATGGCCTATCTGAGTCTAATTTCTTTTGAACAGACCCCACTGTTTTTTATTTTTATTTTGGAGCCATGATATTAAAGCTTGGGATATTTTCAATTTCTACGTTGTGGTTTTTGTCTGTGGACATTATTTTGGTTTTGCATAAATTCAGAGAAAAGAATGTTGACTTTCACTGTATCTCTTCATAGACAGGTTCAGCTCTTCTGATCCTTTAACACTATTTGAGAGAAGAATTGTGCTATCTGCATAGCTAAGTTCTGAGATATTTTTTTTGCATATCCCTTACAGGACGTTGCAGTCAACATCAGCATTTTTCAGCTGCTGTTGATGTACTAGGCAAGATTACGCTCAGTAGTTTGTCACGGCTTTCTGAGCGACCGGCCCACATACACCGTAAGTTACCAACGCGGTGAGAACCGCTACAGATTCTCGCGCAGGTTACGTTACTCACGAGAATATACGGGAATACGGAGAAAGACGTTAACGCCTGAGATTTCTTCTTCTTCTTCTTCTGCGTTCATCCAGATTTTTTTCGGATGTGACTGCGTTGTGCCTGTTTACAGCAGAGCTGCGTTCTTGCGCCGTTAGGCCGACACATCCGACTTCTGCGGGCATTTGTTGACCGGGTTAATCTTCCCGGACGCCTGAGATTTGATGTCCACCAATACCTTGCCCATTCTCAATCCCTCCCTCCCTTGGTGGTGAGAGCCCGTGCAGCCTGTGCCTGCCCCTGGGCACGTGTGGTCGTGGGATGCGAGCTTCCTCCCCCGCCACTGCCTCTGTCGCCTCCATACGTCTCCGCTGCCGTGTGCCATACCCGTGCCCTGTTTACGGCGTCGCACCTTATTAGGAAGCCAGATCTTCCTTTCTTATCCACCTCTTGGTCTGTCTGCAACTGACTAGACCTCGTAGTACGCATATCTCGTGCGACTGTGACGGTGTGGTTGCTTTGCGGCCATGTTACATTGCGCTCGGTCTGGGTGCGAGCTGCGGTCGATTATCGCTATCCTATGAAGGCTGGTCGTCAGTCGACATTTGTGTGATTGACTGCACTCAGGCTCACCACTCACGCTTGGAGGACGGGCTAAAGAACTGACATTGAGACGTTGTAAAGTTCGTGGTTTTGATTGAGAAATCGTTGGTCTTGCAGTCACCGCTTCTAACCATACTAATACCCAGACTTGTCCCACTCTAGGTTTCGACAGTTCCACAGCCAGAGCCAGGCCTTTTCGGCTGCCTCAGACAATTGTTTTTGGGCCCGGGCCCTTGATCGTCCTTTCATGCCCATTCGCTTCAGCACGTCAAACACGGTGGGAGACAAGACCCCTCGTCGGCGAACAGCCTGACGGTGTAACCCTCCCGTCTGAGACTTGCGACCATATCATCGTATATCGCCATCTTGAACACGTGTCCCTCCTCAATATTTAATTCGTATGGGACGAGGAGCTAAGTACGATGTGGTGGCAGGCCAAACTTTTGGATCACCTCAGGGTATTTGCCATGGTCCTTTGGTCTACGGTCAGTTGCCAGTCCCTCGTACCATCGAAGACGGTAGCAAGTGGCAAGTCGTCAGCTTTCCCATTTATGCGCCCCGCTCGGACGAAGAAAATTTCCATCGGCCTCGGTCTGTGCCCCTGTCTGTTTGCATTCATTCGTGCCACGTCCGCTATGGCGGCCAACTCGGTCAGGACCTTGTTGTGCCGCCACGTGAACCGCCCTTGGGTCAGGGCGACCTTACAACCAGACAGCACGTGATCCACCGTCTGGATTATCTTGCCTCTCTTACAGAGGGGACAGAACGGGTCGTCAGTTTTCCCCCACTTGGCCAAGTTGGCCCCTGGTGGCAGAACATCGTAGAGGGATCGGATGACAAAACTTAGCCGCAGTGGTGCCATGTGCCAGATCTTCCTCCACGTGATGGATCTCTGCACAACCGCCTCCCATGACATCCACTGCACCTGCTGCGCTTGCTGGGCAGCCTTGCGGACTCTTCCGTCATCTTCCTCCTTGCGGATCTCCTTAACCACCAGGTCCCAGCGTTACTTGGCCGACGACGCCTTTGGCCACATCGGATCATTCACATGGAATCCGAACCCATGCTTGCCAACCTGGGTGTGGCCCATTACCTCCTTCAGCTGGAGTGTGGCCTGGGCTTGGTTGACTGCGCTGACGACTTTCCACTTCCTTTCGGTATTCAAGGCGGGGGATGAAGCGATGACAGTTATATCTGGAGACTCGCGCAGCATCATCGCGAGTCTGACTTTTCCGGCTTTAAACTCCTAAATGAGGGACAGGAACGGGAGGACGAGCTTGTCTGCTTAAAATACAATGCGACAGTCGTGAGACACGTGGGTACTCCAAGCCACTTTCGTATGTACCTGCTTGTCGTGCCTTCCATGGTGCTCACTGTGGTTACACCAACATTGTATATCAGCAGCGACCACAGGAGTTTCGGAATAAGCATATATTGGAGGACCCAGATTTTGAATTTGACTATCAGCCTGATTTTATCGATGGTACTCAGACCGTTCGTCATTATTGCTTGATTGCTTGTATCTCTGCCACCGCGTTCCTATTCGTCAGGGTTGAGTCGTACACACGCCCGAGACTCTTCACATGCTCCTTCATCACCGTGGGAATCGCTGTCCGGAGACCGTGAACCTCCTTTCCACCGCCTTACCCTTCATGATCGACAGGCTTCTCGATTTCTTTGGTTTGAAGCTCATCCTGCACCAGCGAATCAGGTCGTCCAGCCTGAGGAGAGCGCTGCGAGCGTCGCTCTCATTCGGTGTCAGGATAGTCGTATCGTCCATGAAGGCCTTCAGCGGTGGCGTGTTCACCTCTTCGCTGAGTCTCGGGCCGTGTGCATAGCCGGATGCCGCGTCCAGTATAACCTGCATGGCCATGACAAATGATATCGGCGAAATCGTACATCCCATGGCAATACCCACTTGCAAGTCGATCCATCTGGTCGTGAACGTTTTGGTCGAGAACCGAAGAGAGAAGCTCAAGAAGTATTGCACTAGCATTTCCGTATGTTCTAGTGCACGTGATAAGCCTTGAGTGCACGCCACAACAACTGGTGTGGCACTGACCCATAGGCGTTCGCCAGGTCCAACCATATCACGTGGAGTTCCTCCTTCTCCGTCTTCGCTCCCTGGATAGCATCCCAGATCATGGTACTGTGCTCGAGACAATCGGAGACTCTGGGTATCCCCCCCCCCCTTTTTTTTTTTTGGAACCTCTGTCTCGATGTACTTGTTCCCCGTTCAGCCATCATCGAGAAGAATATTTTCCCCTCAACGTTCAGAAGAGAGATCAGCCTTCTTCTTCTTCTTTCGTTCGCTTGAAATATGTCTATAACTGCAATGCTGTCTCTTGTATCTTCTTCTTCTTCTTTCGTTCGCTTGAAACATGTCTACAACTGCAATGTCGTCTCTTGTATGAATCCAACAGTCTTTTTTAGTTCATTCAGCGGTCCATAGAGTTTATCTTCCACTGTTGTCTCTCTAGGCCTGAAGGTTCGCCTGGATATGTTGTAGTTTGGGCAATCCTGCAGTATGTGCTCTGCTGTCTGCGACGCCAAACCACTTGTGCACATGGCTGAGTCACCATTCTTGTATACAAGTGGTTGCGTAATCTATTGTGTCCTGTTCTGAGGCGCAGAAGAATGACCTGTTCTGATCTGTCCATAACGTGGTAGTCGTCTTGAGTAAGGTTTGGTGGCTTTCTGATTGATTTGATCATTCTTTTCTTTTGGTGGTATGTAATGGGCACATCAGGTTGTTCTTCTTTTGCTCCTTCCTTAGCCAATCGATCAGCTCTGTCGTTTCCGGGGACTCCACAATGGGATGGTATCCACTGTATGATGACCTTACGCTGACTGCTAAGTTCAGAAAGTAGTGTCATCAGAACTGGCAATTTCCCAGACAGGAGCGCCTCTATTACGGATTTTGCATCTGTCAATATCACTGCAGGTTGTGTACCACGGCTGGTATTTTGTAATTTCTCTGTGGCTATCTTGATTGCCTCAATTTCAGCATCATAGTTATGGCAGTACTTTCCTGTTGGAATTCTGGCCGTGTCTCTAGTATTATTTGGGTATTCTATGTACACTCCCGCTCCTCCATTTCGAACAGCATTTTGTGCTGACCCATCTGTGTAGACTCGGATCCAGAGGTCCTGTGGGTATTCATCATCAATGAAGCTGAGAGTGGCTGTTCTGCGCTGTACACTGTTCTGTTCTTCCTTGTCCAATATTCCTCTCACTTTTGACTCTTGTATGAATTGAACTGGTTTTTTTCCAGTTCACACAGAGGTCCATAGAGTTTATCATCCACTATCGTCTCTCTAGGCCAGAAGGTTTGCCTAGATATGTTATATTTTGGGCAGTCTTGGAGTATGTGCTCTGCTGTCTGCGACGCCAATCCACATGTGCACATGGCTGTTTCACTAATCTTGAATTTTGTATACATGTGGTTGCGTAATCTATTGTGCCCTGTTCTGAGGCGCAGAATAATGACTTGTTCTGGTCTATCCATAACGTGGTAGTCATCTTGAGCAGGTTTTGGTGGCTTTCTGACTGATTTGATCATTCTTTTCTTTTGGTGGTATGTAACGGGCACATCAGGTTGTTCTTATTTGGCTCCTTCCTTAGCCAATTGATCAGCTCTGTCGTTTCCGGGTACTCCACAGTGGGATGGTATCCACTGTATGGTGACCTTATGCTGAATGCTAAGTTCAGAAAGTAGTGTCCTTAGTACTGGCAATTTCCCAGACAGGAGCGCCTCGAGTACTGATTTTGCATCTGTCAATCGCACCACAGGTTGTGTACCATTGCTGGTATTTAGTAATTTCTCTGTTGCTATCTTGATTGCCTCAATTTCAGCATCGTAGTTATGGCAGTACTTTCCTGTCAGTACTCTAGCTGTGTCCCTGGTATTATTTGGGTATTCTATGTACACTCCCGCTCCTCCATTTCGAACAGCATTTTGTGCTGACCCATCTGTGTAGACTCGGATCCAGAGGTCCTGTGGGTATTCTTCATCAAGGAAGCTGAGAGTGGCTGTTCTGCGCTGCACACTGTTCTGTTCTTCCTTGTCAAATATTCTTCTCACTTTTGTCTGGATTTGTAATGATAGTCTATGCTCATCTTTCCATGGAGTTCGCTCTGGAATAGTTGTTAGGGGGATACCAACTGTGGGCAGATCGGTGGTTTCTCTGCAGAGTCGTTTGACCTAGTGGATAAAACTACTTCTTTTCAACCGCCCCATAGCTAGGTTTTCAAATCTGTTCTTCATATGGTGGTCTGGCAAGCTGAGGAACTTTTCTGCTTGTATTAGTGTTTTCGTATCTCTGCACTCACTCAGTGCTTGTGTCCTCCCCATTTCCACTATAGGGGTTGATCTCATCCCTCCTGTGGTGACTCTAAGTGCTTGATTTTGCACTTTGTCTAGCTCTTGTAGTGTGGTTTTTGATGCCGAACACCACGCAGTTGATCCGTATTCCAGGTGTGGTCGTATGCTCTGTTGATAAACTTTGCTAAGTATTTTCCCACTGGCTCCCCATGTGGTTCCACTTAGCTTTCTCAGGATGGCTATTTTCCTTCTGGCTTTTGCTATTGCTTTGTTGATGTGCTTTCTCCATGTCAGCCTGCCATCAAATGTTACTCCAAGGTATGTTGGTTCTTTATCTTCTCTTAGGGGTGTTCCATTTATCTGGATGGTCCCTGCCTTTTGTTTTGGAGAGAGGGTAAATAGGGTGGTGCTGCACTTGTCAGTGTTTATGCTGACACACCATCTATTTGCCCATGCAACAAATGTATCTACAGCTCTTTGTATTAATCTGGTGGCCACTGATGCATGTTCATTTGTGCTCCATAGAACCAAGTCATCGGCGTACATTGCCGCTTTAATTCCATGCGGTAGATTAGCAACGAGATCATTGATGAAGATTAAAAAGAGTGTGGGGGACAAGACTCCGCCCTGGGGAACACCGTGACGCAGTAGTACTTTCTTGCTCTTTAGTCCGTCTATCTGTACTCGGGCTCTTCTGTTGTGCAAGTATGCTTTCACCCATTTGTACATTCTTCCATTGACTTTGCAGTTTCTCAGTTTATTCATCAGACCTTCTTTCCAGACTTTGTCAAAGGCTTTCTTTAGATCTATCCATGCCGCAAGCACCAGCTTCTTCTCTTGGAATGCATCCTAAATTTCTTGAGAGGTAGGTTGTCTAATCTTCCATAGGGAAGCACTGCCTAAAGCCAGCCTGCTGTGGCACAAGGATGTTTTTACTTTCAATGTACCACTGTAGTCTGTGATTGATGATGCGCTCCAGTGTTTTGCAGAGATAGCTGGTGAGGCTAATTGGTCTGTAGCTAGAGGCAATGGAACTATCTTTCCCTGATTTTAGGAGGGGTATCATGATTGCTTCTCTCCAGGCTTGTGGAACACTGCATAAGGTCCAACTGTTATTGAAGATCTGCAACAGCTTTGCTTTGGCCTCTGTTTCTAGGTTCCTGATCATTTCATTGGAGATACCATCAGCTCCTGGTGACTTTCTCATTTTCAGTTTTGATGTGGTTAGCTCCAGTTCGCTGATTGTGATGGGTGTCTCCAGAACCTCATGTACTATTTCCTTCTGTCCTGTATGTTGCCGTTTCTCTCGAATTTCTTGTTGTTTCTCTGGGCTAATTTTGATATTGTTATCTTGTGCGAATAAGTCTGCAAAATGGTCAGCTGCTTGCTTTCTTGTTAAGATGTTTCCATCTTTATGTAGTGCAATTTTTGAGTTTCTCCCTGTGCCCTCATCGTTAAGTTGTTTTATTAGCTTCCACTATTTCTTTGTGTCTCTTTCAAAGTTCAGAGACTCTGTTTTTTCCTGCCAGCTTTTCCGTCTAGCCTGCAGCTTGGCTCTTTGAAATTTGGCTTTTGCCTGCTGGAATTTATTGTGGTGCTCTTGGCTGGGTGTGACCTCTGCTTGCTTTCTACATACTTCCACATCATTATGCAACTGTTCCAGTTCACTACTCCAGTAGGATTTATATTGTTTACGGGCTCCTCTTGGTACTGTTTCTCGCGCTGCTTGTAGTATGCATTTCCCAAACTCTTCAACTACTTTATTTATGTCTTTCTCAGTGTTCAGGTTTCTAACCAGTATGCTGGTGCGATTCTTGTACATTGCCCAGTCTGCTTTCTTGTAGTTCCACCTCGAGAGGGTGCTGCTTTCACTTACAAGCTCATTTTATACAGTTAGAAAGACTGGTCGATGGTCGCTGCCACCAAGTTGTTTCCCAACAATTCGTGTAATGTTCCACTCCAGGTCTGGTGAATGAAAAGCCAGGTCAGGTGTAGTTGTAGAGTGCCATGATCTCGAGTAGAAAGTATGTGGGTCGGACGGCTTGTTAACCAAGATGAATCTATTCTCATCCTGCCAGTCTTCCAGTCTCTCTCCTCTCTGGTCCATGTGATCATAGCCCCAACTCTGCGAGTGGCTGTTGAAATCGCCACACACAATCATTTTTTCTGTTAATGGTAGTGTGTATAGTGCCTGTGGGCGGTCACTTGGACAGTAGTAATTGATCAGATGTAGGTCTGTATAGCCTGTTTTAAGTTTAAGTGTCTGATACTCAGCCCCTTCCATGTAGACTTCGATATGGGAAGCAGTGATGTTATTTTTTACAAGGGTAAGTATCTCACCTTTTCGCCTGTCCTTTCGGTCAGATCGGTAACACTGGTAGCCTCTGATTTTGAAGGCTATATTTTCGTTGAGGTGAGTTTCTTGCAAGCAACATATGCTACTTTTTCTTGGTCCAGGATGTTTTCTAATTCTACTTTTTTGTTGTTGACTCCCTCCGCATTCCAGTGCATTATTTTAAGTCTTTGTTTAGTATAGCCAGCTGTTCTATTCTCATGTCCCCTGGCTCCACAGGACATCTGAGAAGGACCTCCAGTAGTTGGGGTTGGTCCCTTTCGAGACATAGGGCCCGGCACTGCACCTGCCTGGGGGTCCAAAGCAGGGCGAGCACCATAACATTTAGCAGTAGTCGACATATTCCATTTTGCGTAATTGCGTGGCATCCTGATTTCTGTGGTGCGCCTCCTGGCTGGTTGCCTCCGTCTTCAGCACCTTTCCTTTGCTAGAGCAGACTGTGGTCTCACTCGAGTTTAGATGTGTACACACGCACACACGTGTCTGCACATGCATGTATGTGTATACACATCTAGAGCACACTGGTTATTTTCCGGCGTCAGATACTCGCCGTCGCCCCTTCTCCTGTTAGTTTAAACAGTTCCGCCACGTGAAGGCCAGGAGTTGGACTTTTGCTGCATAGGTTATGTATTCACGAGCCATTGGGGTATTTAAGCAATGTTGGGCGCTCACCTCAACACTGCGCCCCGGTTACATACAGCAACATTTGGAACCAGAGATCAGCCTGAATTGGGTAATGCCGGCAGAGTTTTGCTCTTTTGGAATGTAGATTCCGTTGGCTGTCTTCCACTCCGTGCTATGTGCTTTTGCTTTTACGCGGATTGCAGTAACCGGTGTAGTTTCGCCAGTACGTCTTTTATAGAATGTGTAAGGCACACCGTTGGGCCCCGGTGCTGACTTGGATTTCGGTTTCTTAACCAGTGCAACCACCTCGCTCCACATCGGAGGCCTGGCATTGAACCCCTGTTGGTTCTGCCTGGCTTGTGAGCCCCTCAATATCTCCGAGTGGGACGTTCCGTTGGGCGTCGTATCGAGGTGGCTTCGAGGACGCCGGATCGCGGCTGCTCGAACAAGCCTCGTGCAAACTCGTATGGTTCCCGGAAGAACCTCTTGCGTTCTTTCCGGGTTTTCCGCCTGTTTCTGCAAAACCTTTCCGCTCGGGAGAGGGCACTGTGCCTGGCCTTCAGATGTTGCCACACCTGGCGCAAGCCCTCCTTCTCATGCTCGGGCGCTGCCTTCGAACGTTTCCAAGAGGAATTCTTTTCTTTCCTCACCTCCTCAAGCAGTCTCTGCCGCCGAGCCTTTTGCGGCGGAGCTGCTTCCCTCCTCTCGCTGCTACCAAAATGACTCAGCGAGTGGAGGTATACGATTTCTCCGAACTTTACTAGTTTCTCCTCAAGAGATATATGCTTTAGCTCTTCTTCTAAAGCACGGGACAACTTTGCGTCTAATGACGCCCACTCCTCCTTCCTGCTGGCATTAAGGAACTTGATCTTTGCCATATAGTGCGTACAGGCGAAATGACGTCATGAAAAGAAAAGAGAAATCCTCGACGGAAAATAGACGAGAAATCTAAGGGCAAAACGTCAGTTAGCAATTAGGAGAACAACAGAAACAGACGGACGAGGAATGGAAGAAAGAGGGCGTGCAAAGTTGGATGTTGGCTACGGAATGGTGTTGGCACAAGAAACAGTGGCTGTAATTGAATTAGCAGAAGAAGAGGATATTAACTGACTGCTTCAAGGTGTCGCCACAGAACCAACGAACATAACTAGACATGTATTTTACGGAGCACCGAGTCGAACGTTGGGCGGAGTGACAGAAGGTCGGCCGAGGTCGAATGGACGCATAATATTTATTTGAAAGCCAGGTTAGTTTTCGTATTATCAATATATTCATGTCAATAAAACTTAGGTCCCGCCTGGCGGCACAGGCCCCTAAGTTACGGAAAATATTTGATTGATTACAACCGTACCCGGTTCGCTGTCGACCCCAACGGTGGGGACCACTGGTGGGGCCAGTTAGTTTATCTATCTATCTATCTATCTATCTATCTATCTATCTATCTATCTATCTATCTATCTATCTATCTATCTATCTATCTATCTATCTACCTACCTACCTACCTACCTACCTACCTACCTACTTACCTACCTACCTACCTATCTATCTATCTATCTATTTATCTACCTACCTACCTACCTACCTACATCTATCTATCTAGGGCGTGTGGTTAAGGGATGTGTGTTTAAGGTATGTTAGGTTGGGGGGGGGGTGGAGGATGTGTGGGTGGGTAGAGGATATGTGGGTGGGTGAGTGTGTGTAGGTTAGGAGATGGTGGGGCATGTTTGTATAAGCGGGCTCGAGATCTGTGAGTGGGCTGGGAGAGATGGGAGATTATGTGGGTGGGTGCGGAATTTGTGTGTGGGTAGGTGCAGAAAATGTGAGTTGGCGGGGAGATGTGTGTGTGTGGGGAATGTGTGGTTGAGGGATGTGTGTTTGCTGGGTGGTTTGAGGTGTGTGGGCGGAGGAGGATATGTGGGTGGGTGATTGTTGGTGGATAATGGGACGGGTAGAGGATATGTGAGTGGGTGAGGAGATGTGTATAGGTGGGTGGATGTGTGTGGGTGGGGGATGTATGGGTTGGGGAATGTATGTGTGCTTGGGGTGTGGGTGGATGGGATGTGTGGTGGGTGGGAGGTGTGTGTGGGTGGGAGGTGTGTGTGGGTGGGAGATGTGTGTGGGTGGGGAGATGTGTAGGTGTGGGGATATGGTGGATGGGTGGGGGAATGAATGTGTGTCTGGGTTGTGTGTGTGGTTGGGTGGGGGTGTGGGGTGAATGGGGGTTGTGTGGGTGTGTGGTGGATGTGTCTCATAACATGGTAATATGCATTGTTTATGTTTACAAAATTCATTTGACAATGTCTTTTCCTATGCACTATTGATGAACGAAAGATGAGTGATTGGAAGGGCCGAATGTTAGACGGGCCTGCGTGCCCAATTTGTTACCCTTTGAAAATAAAGTATTTTCGTTCGTTCGTTCTACCTGTCTGTGTGTCTGTCTGTCTGTCTGTCTGTCTGCCACTACACACACAACAGCTTAAGCAGACGTGTTTGTGTGCTCTCCTCCTTTTTGGATTATTTTATCTGTCTATCTTCACTAGAGCGCAATGGATTTTATATGATTGTGATCACACCAATGCCGTTCAACTTGTGAAATTGTGTTAAGGTTGCTAAATGTGCAGTGTTGGATATGAATGCTAATAATGTTGTATTCAATACTATGGATAAACTATTCACGAAACGGAGAAGCGTCAGTGATAGCTTGAACTAGCCAATCGCAACACTGGAATTTAAACCGAGTGCGGGCGCTGCTAAAATGTATACCTGCGGGCGAAAATACAATACTATGTAGCCATGCTTGAACAGGAGGAAGCTTCTGGATTGGAGGTAGCTGCAGAACGTGGGCGATGTGGGTTAAGATTAAGATCTACCAGAACTAAGAACTACGCACTAAACAAAGAGAAAGCAGTGAAAAGCAAGTTAAAGAATTGCTTTGGCTCTCCATCACTGTCTGTCAAGCGTATGAACGACGGGAAATGTATTTCCATTACTTTTAATAATACTCTGCATTATGAGGCATTTCGAACATGCCTGATCAAACATTATCAGGGCGACCAAGTTGAGTACAGGGTGGACCGACACGGCGCTCAAGTCGAAATCAAAGTATCAGCTTCGTTACACACTTTGCATCTCTACAACTCGAAAAACAGTTTGCTTGCCCAGGGGGCAGTTGACGTCATGTCTGAGTGGCTCTCGACTCATTTCGTCGAAATTCAACAGACAGCACAGAAATTAATAGGTGACTCACTAAGCACACCTGCCGATCTCAGCATGCTAGTGGCTGGCGAACCTACACAATCTGAAGCTGTAGCCATCACAGCATCAGGCCATAATGACACCATAGTCCAACAAACCATGACTCAGCACAGCAACAACACGAATGAAACTTCTAACCGACCAGTGTTGCTAGCCATTGAGTACCCGATGAGTATGTGTGTAGAAGACAGAATACAACCAAATGAAATAAATTCGAATCAAATAGAGGTTGCACCATCGGTACTAGATGATAGACCAGCTACTAACCAACACTCGTGTGTCTGTCAGCAGCATATTAAAAAGTTAGAGTCAGACCTGAAAGTACTTTTTGATGCCGCCTCTGACAACACAAACAAGATCGCCACGATCATTAGTGACTATAACAACCTCAAGTCAGAGGTGACTCCTGAGAGAAGAAAATGTGAAACTAAAACACACCGTTGAGACGTTACAACGCTCGCCCAATGCTGACCTGGCAGTACACGCAGATAGTCTAGAAGTAACAGAACCAGTCGTAGGCGCGTCAATTACTCAGTCAACCAAAACACATCAGCAAATAGAAAATGTTGCTCGACAGCACTCAACATATCCTATCGAAGTAAAGGTCAGCAATAGATTTGAAGCATTACAAGAGCAACTATCAAACAACAGCCTGGACGACAGAGCATTGCCGAGAGAATACGCCCACATTCAAGAAACATCTGATAATATGCAAGAAGACAGACTACAGCTGGATTGTCACCAATGGCAGAAACAGCGTGCAAGACGTGTCAGAACCCAACATACACAGAAAACACCGGCTGACTGCACCCACTTGATAATTGGCGACTCTTTGATTGGAGAAATTTACAGCGACCGCATGTCCATATCAGACACCGACAAAGCCGCAACAATTCAGCTTCCAGGTGCAGGAGTAGAAAGACTAACAAACAGTATACGTAAACTGGAAGTTAATACAGCCATTAGAAAGACAACGATTCATACAGGAATACAAGACACTAAGAAAAACCAAAGTATAACAATTTCTCAGTTAAGAACACTACTTGACTTACTACGTTACACTTTCCCAAATTCTACAGTTTTTTTCTCCTCCATCATACCACCAAGTTATGGCTCTCAATGTCGATTGACCGACATAAACAATAACACCCTAGAGACTTTTTGCAATCGATATCGTGTACACTTTATCAACAACACACCCTTCTTCATATCACAGACAGGAGCACCAAGGAAACGATTGTATAGAGACCAAATACACACAACAACATTAGGAACTAGTCTTCTTGCAAAGAACATTAAATATCCTGAAAGGGCAAAAAACCTGACCAACACACAAATGATAAATTCTGAAGAACCTAGGCCAACCCAGGCCAGCCGAAACTCCCCCATTTCACCAGGTAAACGTCTTCTGACATCTGACCCCCGACCTCCGGCCACTCAAGAATCACACATGCTACCAAGAATAAACCAACCCATCCTTCCTACCTCCATCTTAGCACGGGAAGGAGATAACTACCACAATAGTTTTCCTGTCCTCCCCTGCAAGGAGCCTGCGTTGCAAACATCGGCACAGACACACGGCAGTAATACCACTTTGACACCCCCCCCCCCACGCCACAAATGGGCCTCCTAGCAGACAGCAGGAAGTTCCGCATCATTGGGGTCCAGAACTTTACGCCAAAAATGTGTCACATATCAGACAACAACAGGTTCCGCATCATTGGAATCCAGAACTGCTACACTTGATGCAATTTAGTCCGGCCGCACTGAATCAAGCTTTTATGATGTCTCTACAATACAGACCTGTAAGATAGGATATGTATTAAACACTGAGCCCTATACGCAATATACCAGGAAAAGAGCTTCCTCCTTGAACTTTAACTGCTTACTATTTAGAGTTTTATCTCCCGTGTGGGATACCCAACTTTAAACAGTAACATTGACTTGTATAGTCATTTATTCATTCTTTCGGATAGCAGCTGGTTACATAGTCATAGCTTGCGAAGTAGTTCGAGCTACGTAATTGTTGTATGTTCATACGCTTTAATTCTTTTTGTTCTGTATTTGCACTATACTTGTTGGTCTAATTAGTTATATCGTTATAATATTGTCATTTACATATCGATTTCTATTACTGGTATTTTGCAAATTAATGTAATTGTGTATTTTTATGATCTTGTATTTTTACCTAATTTTGACTAATTTACACTTACTTCTTGGGTGAAATGTCTGAGAAGTGGCAACATCGGCTCAATAAATCAGGAATACGTTTTGGACACTTAAACATATGTAACTTATTCAACAAGCTGCCAGAGTTATCTTCTATTCTTAATCAAAATTTTCATGTATTCGGCCTTAGTGAAAGTAGACTAAATGAAAACATTTCAGATGAGGACATCTCTATTAAAGGGTACAAAGTGTTTAGAAGAGATCCCTGTAGGAAACAAGAGACAGGCATAGTAGCCTATGTTTCTAATCTACTAAATGTTCACCGTAGGCTAGACTTTGAAACTTGCGAAATAGAATGTATTTGGTTGGAGTTAAAACTTCGAAACATCACACCCCTGATAATTGGCTACCTCTATCGAAATCCCAGGGCTGGATACGTTTGGTACGAAAACTTCACTACCATGATGGATGTGGTTTTCGCTTCCGGGAAGGAAATTATACTACTCGGAGACTTTAACATTGACACCAACAAATCCCATATAATCTGGGGAAATATAATTGCATCATACAACTTCCAACAAATAGTAAAACAAGATACTAGAGTAACAAACTCATCTTCAACACTTATAGATCACATTTATGTAACTTGCTCGAACAACATCATAGAATGCACCGTGCCCAATTGTGCAATGAGCGATCACTACCCAATATGCTGCACATGGTCTAAAAAAGGAATTAAAACTCCTAAACATAAACACATAACTTTAAAATATAGAAGCTACAAAATTTCAACCAAAACGCATTTTTACAGGACTTGCTCAGTTCACCTCTAAACAATGTTTATCAACTTCCAGACCCGGATGATGCTCTGGAATCCTGGATGAAGATCTTTATTGATGTGTTTGATAGACATGTGCCAATCAAGGAAGTTCGAGTAAAACATCACGTCAAACCACCTTGGATCACCCAGGAAATTCTTGAAATTATGAGAGACAGAGATAAGGCACATAAAAAGCGGGATCTCAGCACATACCGTACTCTTAGAAACAAAGTTCAATATACCATACGAAAAGAAAAGAAAAATTACTTTAAGAACTTAGTCATGGATAAAACAAATAGTAAGGACATATGGAAGGCAATTAACACCTTGACAAACAAGCATAACTACTCAAATTCATTACCATCAAATCCTATTTCATGCGACCAATTCAGTAACTTTTTTTCAGAATGACATAGATCAGTTGAAGGCTACAATACTAAATTCTCCTTGCAACTTATCTTTAATGTCATCGTTTTGCCAGACTAGATGCCCCCGATATATCCTTTCTGACATACCGCTAATGACAGTCACTGAAGTACTCACTTACCTCAGTAAACTAAAAAACACAAACTCATCTGGGATAGATGGAATCAGCAGTCGGATTTTCCGCTGTGCTGCGCCAGTGATCTGTGTATCACTAATCTATGTATATAATCAGTGTATCACCAAAGGTCACTTTCCATCAGCTCTCAAAATCGCTAAAGTGTATCCTCTCCTTAAATCTGGTTCATTGGACAATGGTCTCCCGAACAATTATAGACCCATTTCTTTACTATCATCACTATCTAAACCACTAGAAAAACACATCCATAAGGTAACATTACAGTATTTAGATCGCAACAAGCTTATAGTTGACAGTCAATCAGGATTTCGACCAAAATATTCTTGCCATACGGCCCTAACAAACATGATAGAAAATTGGCACCATAATATAAATAACAACAGTCTATGTGGAGCTGTGTTTATCGATTTCAGAAAAGCATTTGATATGATAGACCATGCCATTTTAATTAAAAAACTAGAGACAATGAAAATTGGCCCTAATGTTGTGACGCTTATAACATCTTTTCTGTCAAACAGAAAGCAAGTAGTATCATACAATAAATCTCTGTCCCAAACCACTACCTTCAATACTGGAGTACCGCAAGGCTCTATTCTTGGCCCTCTATTATTCGCCATATATATTAATGATCTACCTTTGCATCTTTCGTCTTCCTGCGATCTATTTGCAGACGACTGTACAGTGTATACAAACGCTGAAAGCAGTAATTTACTGGAGTCGTCTTTGCAACAATAATTAAATAATGTAGTTAGGTGGAGCTATGCGAACCGTATGCAAATTAACATCACTAAAACAAAATCTATGTTATTAACAACCAGACAAAAACTTCAGACTCTAAATTCACACAGATCACTTCCAACTTCACATCGATAACATGCCAGTAGAAAGTGTAATTGAGCACAAAACATTAGGCCTCATCATTGATAGAAACCTAACCTTTAATCCTCACGTTCAAGCGCTCACTAAGCAAACAGCGAAAAAAGTCTACCAACTCGCCAAAATTAAAACTTTCCTTGATGAGGACACAAGGAAAATATTATATACGTCACACATACAGACACATTTAGACTACTGCTCTACAATCTGGGACGGTTGTTCCAATTCAAGCACCAAGCGACTTTACTCACTCCAGAAACGGGCCATGAGATTAATTTATAGCAAACATTTAACTGACAATCCTAGCCTGCATAAACGCCTTCAGTTACTACCACTCCGCAAACGTCTGCTTTTCAATAAGGCCAAACTAATTCACAAAATCCTACATCGGAATGCCCCAAACTACCTTTGGCCATTGTTTGAATATAATGCTAGACACAGTAAACGATTAAATTTATTACATCTTCCGAAGCCTAGGATAGACTTATACAAAACAAGCTTAACGTACTCTGCAGCTCAGCTGTGGAACAATCTTCCACATGAAATAAAAGACATCATCAATCCCTATACATATAATCGCAAATTATTTGAACATTATCTCAGTACGGATTACCTTCCCCCTTAATAATAGAAGTAATAATATAATAAAACCCTAGTATAACAGCCAGTCCCCTTTTGGTAGGCCAGTATATTCCACATAGCTAATAAATGCCACACCAGTTATTATTATTACTGAGTCGTGTAGTATTTATTTTTAATTTTTCCAAATGCCTTTATAATGCATATATTTTATATTGTTGCTGTTTTCAGTTAGCCTTGAATGATGTGTGAATGGTATAATGTATGAAAGAGAGTGATAAAAGGGCAGAATGTTAGACGGGCCTGCGTGCCCAATTCTTAACCCTTTCAAAATAAAGTTTTGTTGTTGTTGTTGTTTTTTTTTTTCTGTCTGTCTGTCTGTCTGTCTGTCTGTCTGTCTGTCTGTCTGTCTGTCTGTCTGTCTGTCTGTCTGTCTGTCTGTCTGCCTGTCCGGAAACTGCAGACGTTTGAATTTGAATGGCATATCTATTGGAATCATTTGGATGCGAGGCAACAGTACATCTTTTCCTTTAAATTTCACATTTAAAATTGTAGCTTCGATGATATTGTTCAGAGTTAGAAAATTTAAAATAGATCCATTATTTTTACGAAAACTTTGAAGATACCTTAAAGTTTTTATCACTTTCTTTATGCCAGATATGACTCTGGTGCACAGAGTATATGTTCGGCCCTTTCCCGTTCCCGTTGCGGGAAAAATGGGTTCGAACATTAGATCCATTATTTTTGCAAAAACTTTGAAGATTTTTTTTAAAGCCATCTAACGGCCTGAAAATTATTTTTTAATTCCCAATTCTTGAGGTTCTAAGTTTTTATCACTTTGTTTATACCAGATACGACTGTGGTGCACAGAGTATATGTTCGGAAAGGTAAAAGTTGTACTAATGCGTTATTTACACTTAGAGAAATATGTGAAAAATCTATTGAATATAGTGACCAGCAGAATATTGTGTTTGTAGATCAGGAGAACGCTTTCGATAGATTAGACAGATACAAATTATGGACCATCCTTGAATACTATGGGATACAAGGGCAACTGCTAGAAAACATCATAGCCATTTACCACTCGAGCTGAAGTGCAGTAAGAACACAAGAAGGTATGTCAGATATGTTCACAGTAAATACAGGAGTGAGGCAGGGGTGTGTGCTCTCTCCCCTGCTATTTAATATCTACATGGACAGAATACCCAAAGAAGCAAGTCTCGACAGAACAGATTCAGAAAATTTAGAACTCTTTACTCCAGATGAAACAACTGATCCACATGAAACAAATCAACTTCTATTTGCAGACGATCAGTGCCTGTTTTATAGCAAACGAGGGCAGATTGCAAAATCATATTAATAATCTGAGTTCAACATGCAGGAGATACAATATGAGTATAAATACAACCAAAACCGAAGTAATGCGAGTTAGCAGATCGCCGGGCCCACTAAGTATACAGATAAATAGCACAACTCCGAAACAAGTTAAAGAATTCAAATATCCTGGAAGTATGATCACAGAAGATGGCAGATTGGACAGAGAAATTGAAATCAGATGTCAAAAAGCTAGTGCACTTACATATCAACTATCACCCTTACTGAAACATCCGAAAAACGACAGATAATCAACAGCATATTCACACCAACCCTATGCTACCAATCTCAAACCTGGACTTTATCCAAATTACACCTTCGCAAAATCAACACATGCGAAATGATATGCCTGAGGAGAGCTGCCAACTTAACAATCCGAGACCGAGTAAGAAATGCTATTATCAGACAGACTGTGAGGTCAACGCCCTTGTGCCACATTTATTGAAAGACAGAAGATCAAGTGGTTTGGCCATGTCGTTAGAATGCAACACCAGCAACTACCATCACTAGCCTTACATTAAAGTTCATCTGCGACGAGACCATGAGGACGTCGAAGAAGAAAATGGATTGACGACATCAAAGACATTGTACAACCACACGGAATGATACTATCCAGTGCCGCCCACCGGGCGCTGGAACGCAAATTATTCCTCCCCACGACGCTTGACGGCAGAAGTGGAAGATGATGATGACGATGATGATGATGATGATGATGATGATGATGATGATGATGATGATACACATCACGTAACGAATAACACCACTTCACAATGAACTCATCATAACATAACAGCGATGTGGTTTTGATACATTATATTGTCGTCTCTTTGAAACAATTCACAATATAGTCTAATCAATGCCGGTAAACACTTCACTAAAACTTTCAATCTAATATACTTGCAACCGACATCTGCAATCAAACTCTGTCGACGAAGAATCTCTCAACGACATCGGCATTCAAACTCTGTCGACATATGATCTTTCAAAAAACATCTGCGTAACTCAACGTGGCGGCAAGGTAAGATTCTGCCATAGCCATAATCAGTCCGGCCCCGAACTTGGTCCAAACTTGAATAACGCCTTGAAGGAGACGCTGTCCCCTGCTCAGTGACTATAGTGTGTGTGTTTTTGTTGTTGTTGCCTCAATATAAAATTGAATATCTCAGTAACCAACTGATGGAAAATAATGAGATTTAGTATATAACCATATCATTATGTCCACCCAACAAAAAAATTTTTGTTCTGGAGATTTTACAGCAGATTTCAAAGTTAGTTTATATGCGGTATATTAATTATGACTTAGAGATTACGTCCATGATTTTAACAGTATTACAGCTTCACCAAGACACGTAACCGCATTTTAAAAAAATTTTCACGTGATTTCCGTTTTGAAACAAACAGCGCGAAGATTCAGAGATGTCTCCAAATGGGGGTTCTTTCATGAAACGTGATTATATAAATAAATTAGCTGACAAGGCCCGGCTTCTGGCCTTGGATCTATCTATCTATCTATCTATCTATCTATCTATCTATCTATCTATCTATCTATCTATCTATCTATCTATCTATCTATCTATCTATCTATCTATCTATCTATCGGTAAATAGGGTGGTGCTGCACTTGTCAGTGTTTATGCTGACACACCATCTATTTGCCCATGCTACAAGTGTATCTACAGCTCTTTGTAGCAATCTGGTGACCACTGATGCATGTTCATTTGTGCTCCATAGAACCAGGTCATTGGCGTACATTGCCGCTTTAATTCCATGCGGTAGATTAGCAACGAGATCATTGATGAAGATTAGAAAAAGTGTGGGGGACAAGACTCCGCCCTGGGGAACACCGTGACGCAGTAGTACTTTCTTGCTCTTGAGTCCGTCTATCTGTACTCGGGCTCTTCTGTTGTGCAAGTATGCTTTCACCCATTTCTACATTCTTCCATTGACTTTGCAATTTCTCAGTTTCTTCATCAGACCTTCTTTCCAGACTTTGTCAAAGGCTTTCTTCAGATCTACTCATGCCGCAAGCACCAGCTTCTTCTCTTGGAATGCATCCTCAATTTCTTGAGAGAGGTAGGTTGTCTGATCTTCCGTAGAGTAGCACTGCCTAAAGTCAGCCTGCTGTGGCACAACGATGTTTTTACTTTCAATGTACCACTGTAGTCTGTGATTGATGATGCGCTCCAGTGTTTTGCAGAGATAGCTGGTGAGGCTAATTGGTCTGTAGCTAGAGGCAATGGAACTATCTTTCCCTGATTTTAGGAGGGGTATCATGATTGCTTCTCTCCAGGCTTGTGGAACACTGCATAAGGTCCAACTGTTATTGAAGATCTGCAACAGCTTTGCTTTGGCCTCTGTTTCTAGGTTCCTGATCATTTCATTGGAGATACCATCAGCTCCTGGTGACTTTCTCATTTTCAGTTTTGATGTGGTTAGCTCCAGTTCGCTGATTGTGATGGGTGTCTCCAGAACCTCATGTACTATTTCCTTCTGTCCTGTATGTTGCCGTTTCTCTCGAATTTCTTGTTGTTTCTCTGGGCTAATTTTGATATTGTTATCTTGTGCGAATAAGTCTGCAAAATGGTCAGCTGCTTGCTTTCTTGTTAAGATGTTTCCATCTTTATGTAGTGCAATTTTTGAGTTTCTCCCTGTGCCCTCATCGTTAAGTTGTTTTATTAGCTTCCACTATTTCTTTGTGTCTCTTTCAAAGTTCAGAGACTCTGTTTTTTCCTGCCAGCTTTTCCGTCTAGCCTGCAGCTTGGCTCTTTGAAATTTGGCTTTTGCCTGCTGGAATTTATTGTAGTGCTCTTGGCTGGGTGTGACCTCTGCTTGCTTTCTACATACTTCCACATCATTATGCAACTGTTCCAGTTCACTACTCCAGTAGGATTTATATTGTTTACGGGCTCCTCTTGGTACTGTTTCTCGCGCTGCTTGTAGTATGCATTTCCCAAACTCTTCAACTACTTTATTTATGTCTTTCTCAGTGTTCAGGTTTCTAACCAGTATGCTGGTGCGATTCTTGTACATTGCCCAGTCTGCTTTCTTGTAGTTCCACCTCGAGAGGGTGCTGCTTTCACTTACAAGCTCATTTTATACAGTTAGAAAGACTGGTCGATGGTCGCTGCCACCAAGTTGTTTCCCAACAATTCGTGTAATGTTCCACTCCAGGTCTGGTGAATGAAAAGCCAGATCAGGTGTAGTTGTAGAGTGCCATGATCTCGAGTAGAAAGTATGTGGGTCGGACGGCTTGTTAACCAAGATGAATCTATTCTCATCCTGCCAGTCTTCCAGTCTCTCTCCTCTCTGGTCCATGTGATCATAGCCCCAACTCTGCGAGTGGCTGTTGAAATCGCCACACACAATCATTTTTTCTGTTAATGGTAGTGTGTATAGTGCCTGTGGGCGGTCACTTGGACAGTAGTAATTGATCAGATGTAGGTCTGTATAGCCTGTTTTAAGTTTAAGTGTCTGATACTCAGCCCCTTCCATGTAGACTTCGATATGGGAAGCAGTGATGTTATTTTTTACAAGGGTAAGTATCTCACCTTTTCGCCTGTCCTTTCGGTCAGATCGGTAACACTGGTAGCCTCTGATTTTGAAGGCTATATTTTCGTTGAGGTGAGTTTCTTGCAAGCAACATACGCTTACTTTTTCTTGGTCCAGGATGTTTTCCAATTCTATTTTTGTTGTTGTTGCTGACTCCCTCCGCATTCCAGTGCATTATTTTAAGTCTTTGTTTAGTATGGCCAGCCGTTCTATTCTCATGTCCCCTGGCTCCACAGGACATCTGAGAAGGACCTCCAGTAGTTGGGGTTGGACCCTTTCGAGACATAGGGCCCGGCACTGCACCTGCCTGGGGGTCCAAAGCAGGGCGAGCACCATAACAGTTAGCAGTAGTATATTCCATTTTGCGTAATTGCGTGGCATCCTGATAAGCGTGGGCGGTCATGTTCTGCCATTTCACTCGATAACCAGTGTCGTGGATTAGCTCAGTGTTCCTGTCTCGTTCATGCCACGTGGCCAAGCCATCCAGGTATGTAATTCTTGGTCTTCCCCTTTGTCTGTTCTCTTCGGTCTTGCCAGTTGTCACCAAGTTCTCCAATTCATTTCTTCTCATAACATGCCCAACAAATTTTTGACTGTCTACATCTAATGTCTCTAATCAGTTTACGATCTTCATTTGTTTCCTGACGGACTTGTTCATTGGTTTTTCTATCTGTCCATGGTATTCTTTGCATTTTCTTAAGAAATCACATCTACACAGCCATCAGATGTTTTTTTTTTTTCAGCTTGGCTGCTCATTGTCCACGCCTCACATCCATATAAAAGTACAAGTTCTATGTAGCACTTCAACACTCTTTTTCTCATTTCAATTGATATCTGTTTATTGGTCAGTATGTTTTTCATCTTGCAAAAGGCTACCTTCGCCATGGCAATTCTTGTTCTAATCTCTTCAAGGGATCTCCCATCAGATATTATGACTGTTCCGAGATAATTGTACCGATTCACTTGTTGAAGAATATTCCCATTTACTTGTATATTACATTGTGGTACTTCGTTCTTCCTAGTGACGACCATAACCTGTGTCTTTTTACAATTTAATTCCAGTTAATCACTGTGCAACAACCACATCTACTAATGTTGCAGATCCTGCGCATTGTCTGCAATCAATACTGTATCATCTGCATATCTAATGTTATTGATGTTTCGTCCTCCAATGCTCATTCCATTTATATCTTCTACATTTCTGAAAGTATTTTCACTGTACATGGAAAAAAAAAGATCTGGAGACATTACACATCCCTGCCTAACACCTTTCTTAATAGGCTGATATCGTCCCACTTCATCATCAATCCTTATGGCAGCTTGTTGTTTCTAATATATGTTTTTTTATAAGTCTAATGTCTATCCCATCAATTTGTAGATCTGCAAGCATATCCACCATGTTGACATGTCTACCTCTATCAAAAGCCTTTGTGTACTCAATAAAGCAAAGATGTGTATCCTTGTTTATTTTTATCGCACGTTCAATAACTGTTCGCAGCATATACACAGCATTTACTGTACCCTTTCCTTCTACAAACCCACATTGTTCTTCCCCTATTTCAGGTTGTAATTTCTTCCTCACTCTTTGCATGATAACTCGTAGCAAAATTTTTGTGACGTAACTCACTATACTAATTGTTCTATGTTGATCACATTCCAAGGTTCCTGATTTCTTTGGGATTGCCATAAATGCAGAGTTACATAATTCAGAAGGTATATCTCCAGTATCATATAATGTGTTCAGCAGTCTGGTCACTTGATCTAATCCATATTCTTCTAAAGTTTTAATCATTTCTGTTGTGGTGTTATCTGCACCGGGGGCTTTGCAGCTTTCATATGCTGAAGAACATCTCGAACCTCCATCTTCAAAATTGGCGGTCCTTCATTATTAAATTAATATCCTACTGTTCCTCTCTGTTATCCTCAAAAAGGTTTTTCACATAATCTGTCCGTACATGTATAATCTGATCTTTTTCTATTATGATTTTGCCACCTTTAGCTTTTAGACACCCTGTTGATGTACTTGTTCTTTTATTAGTAAGTTCCTGAATTTTTTTGTGCACTAATTTGGTACTTTGACGGTTGTGTTATTTTTCAATTTCCTCAAGCCATGCTTCTTTTGCCTCCTTAGATAATATTCTGACTTGTCTGTGAATTTCTTCATATATGGCAGGATTATTTTTGTTGAGTCTTCTTGTTTCCATTAGGTTTAAAATTTCTTCAGACACCCATTTCTTACGATCTACCTTCTTTAATTTTGGAATAGTTGTTTCTGCAGCCATACTGATTGAATTCTTCAACATTTCCCATTGATCTTCCACATCGTGGAATAGGATCTCTAGATCAGACAATGTATCAAATCTGTTTTGTACTTCTATGTTGAACTTGTTTTGTGTTTCCTTGTTGTGATATATTGTATTTTCACAAACGTAACATCGCGTTAAACACCGCAACAATACTAAGTTTGTTTCATATTACTACAATCCCATATTTTACAAGGACAGACTCATGGTCCACGGGAAAGGCAAAATACGAAACGGAGAAAGCTGAGATATAAACAGCAATCGGTTTCCGGCCTCATTGTACAAACTAAAAACAACTCGTCACAAACCAAGAAAAAGGCCGGCTGTGCTTGCGGAATGGTAGCTTCTCAACTCGCCATGACCAAGTGAGAAAATTGTCTAAAGAGAATAGAAGGACCATACATCCAGCAGCCAGTATTTGGAAACAACTAAATCAATGACCTTACATCTTGGTGTTGTCAACTGTTGACATGTGTTGTGAAGCCGTCCTGTTCGGATGAGGTGAATATGATATTCATTTAAATCTTAGATTAGTTGTGAGTCTTTTTCCCAGAAGAAGAGTTGGTAAGTCGTCTTGTTGTAAAACCTGTGGTGAGTTCTTAAATTAATTTAGTAGGAGACTCAAATATAATATATTTAATTGTTACAGTTATATATATATATATATATATATATATATATATATATATATATATATATATATATATATATATGTGTGTGTGTGTGTGTGTGTGTGTGTGTGTGTGTGTGTGAACTGTACATTAAGAAAAACCATAGTGAGTTTTATTTTTCTCCCAAAGTAAACAACTGATGTAATGTATAAGCATTAGTCCAAGTTGTACATTTATTTCTTAAGCAACTCAATCTACAATGATTTAGTTGATGGTGAGTTCTTAAGAATTTAATCTAGTAGAAACTAAATAATATTATACTCAGTTATCATAGTCATAAGATAAATTGTACATTAGGAGAAAACTACAGTGTTTTATTTTCTCCCAGCTAAACAACTTAGTTAATGTATAAACATTAGACACATGTTGAAAATTTTATTTCTTAAGCACCTCAACCTACAATGAATTAGAGTAACTTAAGACTTAAGTAAACTCAGAATTCTTAGTACAGTGGTAAGTACATATGGTGCACGTACCCACACTGATCAGAGGAAACTCATTTAAATGTGCCAGCACTGATAGAGAAATTAGTGTAATGTGTGTAGTCAGTAGATTTTTTTTTTTTTTTGACATGAGCACATAGGCAAACAAATAGTTTCTTATATTTCATGAACACATGGGATCCAAAAAGAGTTCAATCGGTATCATAATTTGGGTGATGTTAAAGCACACATGGGGTAAGGCAAATATATAGACATGGAGGTCAACCATGGGGAATAATAATACTTGTGCCACATAATAGTGCATAATCAGCCGCAAGAATTATTATAATTCATAATGCCTGAATGTGAATTGGAGTATATCACATAAATTGTATGTATTTGATGAGAGCATGTGGTGAATCATGGATTTCATGTTGCTAAATCCTGGGTGAATTTCATAAGTGTGCCTAATGATCAAATGTCTATGTCATTGAAGAGCATGCTTGTGGCATATGAGATTTCCTTGTAATGTCATTCTTGTTGAATCTGTGAATGTATTCTGTGTAAAGCACCTACATAGGCATGATCGTCATTCCTACATATATGATGTGTATGATTGTGAAAGGAGATATTTCATTGTGATATCAGTGATGGTAAACATTTTAAGTTATCATTGGGAAATCACATAAGTTTAATTACACACCTTACATGCCAGTATGAAGGATGTGTGATGAATGATTCCTATATGATCACCCATACCGATATGAATGTGTCTGCAGACTGAGTGAAATGATCATCCATACATATGAATGATGTCTGAGATAAGTGAATTGACCCCACATGCACAGATGGATATGTTGACTGATGCATGAGGAGCTTGAGTGAGTGAGTGAAGTTACAGCCTGAGAGAGAGGGAGTATAAACCAACAGTAAATCTCAGGATAGCCGCAACTTTGATGTGTAATGCCATGACTATCACTAGAGAACTGGTTCGGCGTAACCCATAAACTAAATAATAATTTAGTATACTCCGGCACATAACAACACTTTGTATAAAATATCACTCATGCTACAATCATTTGGTTTTGTGCGCTAAGCACGACACAACCAATATCATACATTACGCATACTACCAGCATCTGTGTTTGTAACTTAAGCAAAATCCCACTTTGTAGTTCATGTCACTCCTGTTAACACATATGATGACTGTAATGTAATGATAATGATGTAATAATGATTATGATGATAATGTCAGAATGATGTAATGATTTCTAATGTCATAAGCATGATAATAATGATAATGATTGTAATTACAATGATATAAGCAAACAATGATGATGATGATGATGATGATGATGATGATGATGATGATGATGGTGGTAGTGGTGGTGGTGGTGGTGGTGGTGGTGGTGGTGGTGGTGGTGGTGGTGATGATGATGATGATGATGATGATGGTGGTGGTGGTGGTGGTGGTGGTGGTGGTGGTGGTGGTGGTGGTGGTGGTGGTGGTGGTGGTGGTGGTGGTGGTGGTGGTGGTGGTGACGATGACGACGACGACGATGACGATATGATGATGATGATGATTACATCCATGAGAATGGAAGAAAACTTCTCACTTGAAGAATTTAATGAAGAAGAATACACCTGAATGCTATACAAGAATTGATACCATAATGTACTTATATTGTTTATAAGCAAATACTCATTGAAATGGTAACTGATTTTTAAAAGCCCTTAATGTATGAGACCCTTTTTCTTGAATAGAAAACGATGAAGAGAATTAACTAGGTACAGAATGGAATGGGAAACATAGTTGTCAATTCCAAATCAATCAAGGTATTACTTAACCGGTAGACCTGAGGACAGGCATAGGTGAAGCTGAAACTGCACATCTGCTAGTCTAAAACTTGAACACCATATAATGGAAGATGGAATGGAGAGCAACCAATTATGTTGTGGATAACTATTTGAGAGCACCAAGACTCTTTACCTTCCACTGTTTATTTTCCTAGGATCACAATTCTTTTAGGTATTTTCTTTGTGATGTTCTTGAGAAAAATATAGAACATTTCAGTTCTGATGTTCATACTGCTGATAATTTAAGATTTATGATGGATGCTAAAATTTCAGGTAGTGGTCATTATCCAGACCTGACTTTATGAATGCAGCACTTTGTGAAAGTAGTAGTAGCAGCTTGACTGAATGCAGTAGCCACTTAACTGAGTGAGGCAGCTGAGATAGTGAGGCCAAATACTATTCCACAGCACCTTCCTCCCAGTTTTCACCACCTTTCCAGGACAGGTATCACATATCCTTTTGTATAGGTATAGTGTGGAGGAAACACAGTGAGCTCAAATAAGTCTAACCGAGGAAAAAAAATAAATAAAGAAGATAGTCTACACTGACTGAATGCTACCGAGATCCAAGAACTGCATGGGAGACCAACCAGGGTGTACCCAGTTTCTTTCCACAGATTAGAATTAGGCCAGCAGAAGAGGCCCAATAATTATAATTGAAACGGGATACAACACTGAGGACAATGTATGTAACAGTGGCACAGCCAGGAGATAGATAATTAGAGATGAATATGGACATAATCTTGCAATTGTACTGTATTGATTGTTGTATGTTATTACATGTATAAGCAAAAACTCCTGGCGGGGATCTATCTGTCTGTCTGTCTGTCTGACCCGGCTTCACCCAGTCCCTGGTGGGGAGCATCTCATTTAATTCATATAAGTAGTCATATAAGCTCCCGTTCCCGACTATCTGTCTGTCTATCTGTCTGACCCAGCCCGGCTTCACCCAGTTCCTTGTGGATAGCATCTCATTTACTTCATATAAGTAGTCATATAAGCTCCCGTTCCCGATTATCTGTCTGTCTGTCTGTCTGACCCGGCCCGGCTTCGCCCAGGCCCTGGCGGGGATCGATCGATCTATCTATCTATCTATCTATCTATCTATCTATCTATCTATCTATCTATCTATCCATCCATCCATCCATCCATCCATCCATCCATCTATCTATCTATCTATCTATCTATCTATCTATCTATCTATCTGCTTGTCTGTCTGCTTGTCTGTCTGTCTGACCCGGCCCGGCTTCGCCCAGCTCCTGGTGGGGAGTATCTCATTTAATTCATATAAGTAGTCATATAAGATCCCGTTCCCGACTATCTGTCTGTCTGTCTATCTATCTGTCTGTCTGACCCGGCCTGGCTTCACCCAGTCTCTGGTGGGGAGCATCTCATTTAATTCATATAAGTAGTCATATAAGTTCCCGTTCCCGACAATCTATCTATCTGTCTGTCTGTCTATCTATCTGTCTGTCTGTCCCGGCCCGGTTTCGCCCAGCCCCTGATGGGGATCTGTCTGTCTATGTATGTATGTATGTATGTATGTATGTATGTATGTATGTATGTATGTATGTATGTATGTATGTATGTATGTATGTATGTATGTATGTATGTATGTATGTATGTATGTATCTATCTATCTATCTATCTATCTATCTATCTATCTATCTATAGCCAGGAGACTTAACTTAAGATATAGCAATGCTACTAAATGTTATGTCCCTTGTTTTATTTTTTCTTATGTTGAGTCATGTAATTACAAAATTAAATTTTAGTAAGTAAATAGATGATGGTACACTAAGAAACTATTACAGTTGGTTGCACAGGAATGAAAAGAAGACGTGTAGAAAATTTCATCTCAATCGGATGGACCGTTCGCGAACGCATAAAGAACGGACATACATACACATACACACATACATACATACATACATACATCCTTTATATATATATATATATATATATATATATATATATATTAAATGATGAAAATTACGGGTTATTTTCTCTTTTGAGAGTTCTCTTGTCATAGTAAAATTGTTGTAAGCAATTACCCTAGATTAATTATTTAGTTGGTAGAGGAGAGGCATGGGACCACCCCTAAGGACATTTGGGATACTCAGAAAACAATTTCATTGTTTTCCTGGAAGTATTCCTTGGTTCTCCAAAACTCTATTTAATGGTCTCAAATCACTGAGCCAGTAATATCTAAATTAATTTTAACGGGCAGGATCACATTGAGAAAGAGGAACTGAGGATCCTTGATCTCTTTGGGGTTGAGCCATCAACTATTTATCCGACACTTGTCATTACTCAATGTACACAAATCATATTTAGTGTTTCCTGTTATATACTTGACTTTCTTCAACTTTATCCTCAATGTTCCTGTAAGTAGTCTTTGGTCACTATTACAATCAGCACTGGGAACTGTTTTTGCTATTGTTAACGCGTTTCTAAATCTTCTGCTAATCAGTAGTAGTAGTTGACTAATCTGTAGTCAATCTGGTTTCTAATCCTGTTATTAGGACTCCTCCATGTCCATAATCTTCTAGGGTGTTGCTTAAAACCATGTGTTTCCTACAATCATTTCCTGTTCTTTTGCCCACTCTACGAGTCTGTATCTTCTTTCATTTCTCTCTCCTAAACCATAGTTTCCTACTGTTTATCTATCACCTTGATTTCCTACTTTTGCATTGAAGTCCCCTATTATGATGTTTATTTCTGAATTTTTACATTTCTTTAAGGCAGACTCTATGTCATTATAAAATTCCTATACACTATCTTCACTGGATTCTCCTGTTGGAGCATATACTTGAATAACATTTATGCTAAAAGGTCTGCACTTAATTTAACTAGTAGAACTCTGTCCGACACGGCCCAATATACTTGAACAGATTTTGATGTTTTCCGGTCTAAAATAGTTGCCACTCCCCTTTGTCGATCTTCACCTCCAGAATAAATAATCTTAAAATCCTCATCTTGATACCTGCTTCTGTCTATCTCGTTTCGCACATCCCTAAAATATTAATTTTTTCTCTTTCTAGTTCTTGTTTTATGTTCTCTAATTTGTCGTCGGATCTATAGGATATATATATAATAGAGTCAGACATTATCACTAAATGCACTCTTCCATGCAGACTGTTACAGTGATCACAGATTGATTATATGCACATTGAAAGTAACGTTAAAGAAAGTCAAGTGTACACCAGGAAACACTAAATATGATCTATGTACATTGAAAAATGACAAGGAAATACAAGAACAGAGTTGATATAGTGTCTGATCTAGAGATCATATTTCAACATGCGGATGATCAATGGGAAATGTTGAAGAATACAACCAGTTTGGCTGCAGAAACAACTATTCCAAAATTAAAGCGAGTGGGTCGTAAGAAATGGATGACTGAAGAGATTTTACAAATAATGGAAAAAAAGAAGACACAACAAAAATAATCCTGACAAATATGAAGAGGTTCACATAACATTATTTAAAGAGGCAAAAGAAGCATGACTCGAGAAAAATTGCATAGAAATTGAAAAACAACACAACATTAAAAATCCAAACTAATGCACAAAAGAATTCAGGAGCTTACTAATGCATACATCATCAGACTGCCTAAAAACAGCAGATAGAAAAATCATAATAGAAAACGATCAGATTTTACATGTATGGTTAAATTATGTCAAAAACCTTTATGGTGATACGAGAGAATAATAGTATGATATTCGAAATAATAATAAAGGACCATCAATTGTGAATATGGAGGTTCAGAGTGCTCTTAACCATATGAAAACTGGCAAGACCCCCGGTTTAGAAATGACCAATGTCTTAGAACAGGGGTGGGCAAACTTTTTGTGCATAGGGCTACATTGACAAATGTAAAACTATTGGGGGCCGCATATATATATATATATATATATATATATATATATATATATATATATATATATATATATATATATATATATATATATATATGTGTGTGTGTGTGTGTGTGTGTGTGTGTGTGTGTGTGGGTATATGATGATGATGATGATGATGATGATGATTATGATGATGATGATGATGATACAAGAGAGGAACAATATGATCATCAGAATAATAATGAAGGACCATCAATTTTGAAGATAGAAGTTCAGAATGCTCTTAACCATATGAAAACTGGCAAGACCCCGGATACAAATAACATCACAGTAGAAATAATCAATGCCTTAGAAGAATATGGAACAGACAAAGTCACCAGACTGCTGAACACAATATACGATGCTGGAGATATACCTCCTGAATTATGTAATTCTATATTTATTGCAATCCCGAAGAAATCAGGAGCCATGGAATGCGATCAACATAGAACAATTAGTATAATGAGCCACATCACGAAGATTCTGTTGAGAATTATCATGCAAAGAGTTAGGAAGAAAATACAACCCGAAATAGGAGAAGAACAGTGTGGGCTTGTAGAAGGCAAGGGCACAGTAAATGCTGTGTATATACTGAGAACAGTAATTGAGCGTTCTGTAGAAGTAAACAAAGATCTATATCTTTGCTTTATTGACTACACAAATGCTTTCGATAAAGTGAGACATGTCGACATGATAAGAATGCTTGAAGATCAACAAATTGATGGAAAAGACCTTGACTTGTAAAAAACATATTGGAAACAACAAGCTGCCAAAAGAATTGATAACGATGTAAGTCAAAACCAGCGTATTAAAAGAGGTGTGAGACAGAGATGTGTAATGTCTCCAGATCTTTTTTCCCTGTACAGTGAAAATATATTCAGAAATATAGAAGATGTGGAAGGAATCAACATTGGGGGACGATACATCAATAGCATTAGACATGCAGATGATACAGTGTTGATTGCAGACAATGAACAGGACCTACAAAGTTTAGTAGATGCGGTTGTTGCACACAGTGAACAATTAGGGTTAGAACTAAATATTAAGAAGACACAGATTATGGTCGTCACTGGGAAGAAGGAAATACCACAATGTGATATACGAGTAGATGGGCATATTCTTAAACAAGTGAATCGATACTGTTTTCTCGGCACAGTCATAACATCTGATGGGAGATGCCTTGAAGAGATTAGAACAAGAATTGCCATTGCGAAGGTGGCCTTTTGCAAGATGAAAAACATACTGACCATAAAAAGATATCAATTGAAATGACAAAAAGAGTGTTGAGGTGCTACACAGAACCTATACTTTTGTATGGATGTGAAGCGTGGACAATAAGCAGTCAAGCTGAAAAACAGCTAATGGCTGTGGAAATGTGTTCTCTGAGGAAAATGCAAAGAATACCATGGACAGACAGAAAAACCAATGAACAAGTCCTTCAAGAAACAAATGAAGATCGTAAACTGATTAGAGACATTAGACATAGACTGTCAAAATTCTTTGGACATGTTATGAGAAGGAATGAATTGGAGAACTTGGTGACAACTGGCAAGATCGAAGAGAAGAGACCAAGGGGAAGACCGAGAAGTAAATGCCTGGATGGCTTGGCCACATGGCATGGCCGGGACAGGAACATGGAGCTGATCCATGACCGCCCACGCTTACTGGCATGGCACATGATGGATATATATATATATATATATATATATATATATATATATATATATATATATATATATATATATATAGTGTCCACTTTGTTTACTGCAACCTACCACAATAAGTAATTATGAATGATTTATAGGTTATTAAACAGAATAAATAACTAATTATTGCATGTTATTTTACTTATAGACTTATACATTATATTTTACAATATGGACAAAATCTTTTACTAATTTGTTAACAAGATTTTACAATGTTTTTATTATAATAAATTTATTAAATTATCTATCAATGGCTTTAACATACACATAACAAGCTGGTCATAATATTGTAAAACATGTTGTTAGATTGCCGAGACTCCTGCCTATTCCACTTTTCACATTGGACAGTGGGGAGCATTTTGTGTGGTATTCACTGGCACAGGAACGGAGCATAAGGGGGACGACCCGTTGTCGTGAAGTAGGAACCTCGACCGACTAACTAACGTTAGACAAATATTAAACCAATGAAGCCAAATATCAAATATGTCTAAGAATTTAGCTTGCATGCCACCGAAATATTAATATGAAAAACGATTAATGTTTCACATATACACCAGTCAGTATTGTGGTGGCTGTCATAATAATAAGTCTGAACCTCGTCTCATTAAAGCAACCCCTCCTTTGGAATATGTCTGCAAGCAAAACGTACACACGATGTCATTCATTCATTCCTTCAGTAGTATGTCCTTTGCAGAACCTCGCTCCCATAACAACCTTCCGGAAAACCTCTCGATCACAAGCAAGATGTACACACGAAGTAGGAACATTTTCATTTTACATTTACTGCCAATATAGTACCTTGCGGTGTTTGACAGAGGGGTCTTTGAAGTATGAATTAATAATAGAAATATATTCTATTTTGAGATACATTCGCTGTGGTAAAAGATTTGCTGACACAAACAGGAAAGAGATGGAACGGAAGAGGATGAGAATTTCCAATTTTTATTATTTTTCACAATTTGTAACGACATCCCCAAAGCTATTCAAAGCTGGCACATATTTCCGTGGTTCCCCAACAAGTCAAGGACGTTATCTGCGTCACACTAAGCACTGAACCAATGAAATTTTTAAATAATGACGTACTTGTTTATTTTTAACTTTGCAAAGTGTACAGGAGTTTTCCTGATCTTCCGCGGTGTGCTTTACATACTAAAGATATACTGCTAATTTTAACATTTTCACAGCACTGTACATAAGTTATATGTATTATACTTGTGCGTACACTTTAGAATTGTTTCTTATTATAAAGTTTGTAGCAAATATATGATAGTGTCCTATAAGAACATCAGCTGTAGCGTACACTAATCGCGGATGAATACACCATGGGTAGACGTCAGAAGACGTATAGTATAAATGCGTTTGCGGATTTGGAAATCCAACATAAGAGAACCGCGTGGAAACCTGTTACTGTGACGAAACAAAAATACTTAAGCACTGTGCCCTAGCGAACGTTATCCTGTAGGCAAAAGGACTGTTTATACTGCCGTCAAAGTGTTTTAACAGTCAAGATAATCGGATCACACCATTTTATATTTCTTTATTTGAAGATATAACTTCATATGGACCAAAATGCCAAGTCTCTGGTGAGTTGATGGATTCACTTCAACTGTCTGAGTTGGACTTCCAGTCTTTCTTGGGCACAAATAAAGGTGAGCTAGCTTCTAAAAAATTGTATGTGGATTCAGTGGACTGTTCTCCATTAGACATTCTGGATCCTGTTCATGAACGTGCATTAGTCTTCAGTGAGTACATGAGTCCAGACGTTATAAATCCGAGAATCAACATCTATACTCAGATCTCTCCAGATTACTCGGAGCACCAGTCGCTACCTCAGGTGGTGCTGGATGCAACTGCTGTTATTCATGAGGAGAAATATCCAGGCGAAGGGTCTGTGTTACCACCTCCTGTGGTCAACTTTCTGGAACCAGGGGAAAGCCCAGAGCCATCTGATGTAACAAGTTACTACAGTGACGACAGTTGTTCAACCCCTCAGCATATGCCAGAATTTAGTCAACTTACCTCGCCAGGAGTTGATGCTCCAAGCACAAGCTTCCAGTGGCCCATTAGTGGTAACGTTAAAAGAGAACACTACGCTTTTAAACCATCCGATGCCTCATGTTTTGGTTTGAAACAAGAGGAGTATGGACTTTCGTCTTGCCAGAAATCTACACACATGTCGGATATGGCTTCGTTTACTTTTGTAACATCTCCTAGCACATCGCTTCCTTCACCAGCTTCCACCGTTTACTCCATTTCTAGTCCTGGTACTCCTGGGCCTTCATCGTCAATACGAGGCCGCCGTCCTCATGGTTCAACAGCTCCATATTCAACCAAATCAAGGCGCCGACAAGCGGAAAGGGGAACAGTAGAGTACGTTGAGAAACGAGCCCGTAATAACGTCGCCGTGAGAAAAAGTCGTGCCAAGGCCAAAGAGAAACAAAGAGAAACAGAAGGAAGAGTTCGAAATTTACTTGAACAAAATGAACAACTCCAGAAGAAAGTTGACTTGCTAACAAAAGAATTGACGGTTCTCAAGGGATTGTTTATAAACATTGGGTCTTCTATACCAGACGAGTTTCTGAAAATGGTAGGAGATTCTTGACGGCAGTATTTCATATATTTATGTCATAATTATTTTCGTGTATGTTCCAAAGTTGCAATACATCACATCAACATAAATGATATTCATACTTGCCCCAAAGAACTAATACTGGATAATAGTTCCCAGGCAGCGGTTGGAGAATGTCATATTCACGATTTCGCTGTTGTATTCAGTTTTTTAATGTTATTACAACTGTTATGTATGTATACAGTATTCCCCGTTGTGACAGCTAGTTTTTTTTTTTTATTCCCCGGTGTATACAGTTTAATATTGCTGGTAGTGTTTGTTATACAACAATGACTCGGCTCTCACAGTTATAACTCTCATAATCATCATCATCACTCATTGGCACCTTTCCGTCTTGACAGATGATAGTTTGGTATATTGTGCTTCAAAAAGGCTTAATAACTACGACCCATGGCGTTGGCGAGTGTGGCTGATAAGGCCAATTCGTGCTGCAAATGTTTGTCCACAGTGGATACATGTGAAAATATGGTCATTTCCACCATCATGCACCATCATACGTCTCTCACGCTCTGTGTGTGCTTTATCTGCAATCATTTTCTCCTTTGTCTTTATTCCATTTCTGATAGTTGCTGTCCATGCAACACGTTCATCGGCGACTTGCTTCCAATGTGCATTATCAATGCCTGTATCAATCATGTCCCGCTTACACACATCTTTGTATCGTAGTAGAGGCCGACCCTGAGATCTCCTACCCATCTGTAATTAACAAAAAAAATATGTCCTTTGGTATTCCACCATCATCCATCCTCCTAACATGTCCTATCCATCTAAGTCTATGAAGACTGAGCATGGAACACACCGTCACACAACCTGATCTTTCCAATACTTCAGTATTTGTGATTTTGTCTTGCCACTTAATACAAAAAATTCTTCGCAGACACCGCACATGAAAGCTGTTTAAACGTTTCTCTTGGTGTGAGTAAGTTGTCCAGGTTTTACTGCCATAAAGAAGAGTACTAATGACACAGGCTTGGTAGACGAGGACTTTTGTTTTGGCAGTAAGTTTCCTGTTCTCCCATACTCTTTTCTCTAACATGTTCATTGTTGTTGCTGCCTTACCAATCATGATATTGATTTCCTGATCTAGGGATAATTTGCTATTTACCTCTGATCCTAGATATGTAAAATGGTCTACTATCTCCAGTTCGGCGTCGCCAATAAAGATTGATGGTAACCCATGTGCACCTTGTGGCATGGAAAAAGGTTTGGCAGCAATGAGAGTCATGGCGACTGCCAATATCGAGCAAAGACTGCTAATACTTCTGTTCCAAGGACTGGTGCTTTCACGCATCGAGTATGCCCTGGCCATCCTCACTGTCAGCCCTACACAGATTGGAAGACTTGAAAAGGTACAAAACGAAGCCATGCGCATCATTTTGGGCTGCACGAGAGACACCAGCTGTGTAGCAATGAGATGATACCTTCTTGACTTCCCGACAATGGAACACAGGATCAAGATCTGGAGAGCTCGTGCATACTTAAAAATAAGTGCAGATGAGCAGCACCCTCTGCATGATGCTATATTCCGAGAAAAGGGTTACAGGCTAAATAGGGGCAAATCATGGATGGATCGGGCGGAAGATGTCGTCAGACAGGTCTGGAGTCTTACCAATATCAACCCCGTCAAGGAATGGGTGCCGGTGCCTCCAGCTTTTTTTAACACACTCGACAGACGGTGCAGAGAGCAGAACCCTGCCGCTGTCAATGCAGAGGTCAACGCGCTCATCTATGAACACTCAGATAGCCCCGAAGTGCTCATCTATACAGATGGATCTGTTGTAAAGCAGCAGAGAAGTGCGTGGGCACTTACAGCCCGTTCAAATGGCCGAACCGTTCAAGAATCCAGTGGTGCCCACTCTATGACCACGAGCAGCATAACGATGGAGGTGATGGCAGTTACACAGGCTTTCATATGGCTGGAATCACAGCATTATACCAACGTGTGTGTACTAAGTGATTCAATGAGCATGATTCAGAAGGTCGAAGCTGGAGCTGTACATAGACAGTGGACTGAGTCGCTGCGGAAGTCTGTTGTACGTAATGTCACCTTCATCTTCGTCCCGGGACACGCGGGAGTTGAGGGAAATGAACGAGCTGATAAACTGGCTAGCTCTGCACCCCCTGTAGATGGCCAGCCCATGGATCGTGCCGATGTTATTAACGTCCTTAAAGATATGGCGAGAACAGAGGATTTTGACTTCAGTGAATCCACATCGCTGTCCAGGATGAAAGACCTGGGAGTAAGAATCGGCACAGCCAGACGCGAGAGGTACATCGGGAAAACAAAGCGCCTCGTCAACCAACACAGAACTGGCACTATTAGCCACCGGACGCTGATGCATATGCTGGGGGGGGGGGGGAGGATCTTAGCACCTATGGACCTGTCCGGAGTGCAATGAAGATACCCCAACTGATAACTGATAACTGACCTTGTGGCATAATCTGTGTCTTCTTTTTGTTAATTGTTAAACCAAATTCAGAACAAGCATTGGAGAGTGCAGATAGTAGATGTTGTAATTCTTCCTCAGAGTGGGTCGTAATCGCAGCATCATCCGCAAAAAGCAACTCTCTGATTAGTACCCTCCTAATTTTGGTCTTGGCCTTCAATCTCTGAGCATTATAGAGGCCGTCATCTGAGCGTGGGTGAATGTATATACCGGCATCCTGACCACGAAAGGCATATTTCAGTAGAAGTGAAAAGTATATCCCAAAGAGGGTGGGAGTTAGTACATAATCTTGCCTAACTCCACTCTTGATTTCAAACTCTTCTGAAGTTGCACCATCAAACTTGATTATACCCTTCATGCCTGTGTGGAACGATTCCACAATGGACAGAAGAGTTGGTGGGCAGCCAGTCTTCTTTAGTGCTTTGAAAAGACCCTCAATAGCTCTAATGTCTAAATAAATATAACCTCTATTAACATTATTGACTGGCGCTTATTATTCTATTAATATAGTGATAGCAATAATGTGTTTGTATTAATAAAAACTTAGAACTTAGTGACAACTAGCAAGATCGAAGGGAAGAGACCAAGAGGAAGACCGAGAAGTAAATACCTGGGTGGATTGGCCACATGGCTTGGTCGAGACAGAAACACGATACTGATCCACGACTCTGGTGATTGAGTGAGATGGCAAAACATGACCACCCACGCTTATCGGCATGGCACATGATGGATGGATGAATTAATAAAAAAAAATATAGCATTATTATCAGTTTGTATAAGTTGTGGGGAAATATCTACTTCATTAAATCATTACATCATGACCACCGAGGAGCTGTCAGAGTAGCCGGTGAAATATCAAACTCGTCTGTTGGGCGCGGGGAAGAAAAGCAGTGCTGCATTCTTTCGACATGTCTGTTCAACACCTATGCAGAAAATGTAATGAAATATGAAGGGACCAGTGAATATTTTATTCCATTCATAATTGGGTGGAAATTCAATTCTAAACCTCAGATAATAAGATGATTCGGTCCTCCTCTGAAATATATCAAGCGTGTACAACGGAGATCAAAATCTTTGAATGAACTTTAAAAAGGAAAGAAAGAAACTAAAAGAATGCCCATTAACAAAACTACATTTTAATCAACAAATCACAATGCACAAACAAAGAAGACATTGCAAATGTCACAAACTGTGAATATCTGGACTCCATAATCAACAACAGTTGGCAGTGTTCAACACAAGCTATAAGAAGCCAATGCAGAGATGAAACACTATGACATTAAAGTACAATGGACAACAGATTAAAGTCACATTGTTTAGAATATGCTTCTTTCGTGAGGCAACATACGACAGTCAGTCATGGACCATTTCGCAATCACTAAAGAAAAACGTTGGTGTTTTAAATTACAATTTTACAGACAAATAGTATTCGAACACCATGGAATAAGGGATTGGGGGGGGGGGGTATGTTAAGCCATTCTACAAGATCTGAGCATGGAAGAAAACTGGCTCATACACAACATCGTCTGGGAAAACAATGATGGAAGGCTTGGTTCCTGGAAGATGAAGATGGAATACGACGCTGAAGCCAAACTGGGCATGGAAATTCACGAGGCAGGGGAATTTGATCGAGAATCTCTACAGCGGACCGTAATGATAGCGACGTCCTGCAGACCACCTGCTACATGTTGTTGGCATAAACGGAAGCACGTTAAAAGCACACCATCTATATAATCAAGGAAACGAGTGTGAAATGTAAATATACGGGTTTACAAGTTTTGGAATCTTTATTCATGTTCATATGAATCCATGCTGGTCATTGATTTGTACATTTGATTGTTATGAAATCCATTGCATTCTGTGCAGGCAAGGTAGAAAACCAAAACTGCAACCAATGAAAACAAAATATATTCACACAGTAGCTGGTATGTCTACCGTGTGTCTCATTCACTTTTAAGAGCAGCCTCGAGGTGTTGCAGATTAGCTGCAGTACCTTGTTTGTAGACTCTGCGTCCAAGCTGGTCCAACATATAATTTATAGGGAACATGTCTGGAGAATTGGCAGGCCAGTTAATCGTCACAATTTCTGACGCTCTAGATTTTGCTGCGCAATGCATGCGGTGTGCGCACGTGCGTTATCCTGCTGGAGAAGCTGCAAGTCCGGATAATTTATGAACGCAGGAGCAACCAGTGCATTCAGAACCTCATCTCTATGTGTCACATCATTAACATTTCCACGAAAGACGTGAAGAGGCAACCGATTGTGAATCCTGATGCTCCTCAAATGTGAAAACTGCAACCCCCAAATCGATAGTGCTGACGAACACAACAATCTGCAACGCGCTGTCCACATCAGCAAGGGATATGTTGAATCTGTTCTCGTCTGTGAACAGGACAACATTCCACTGCAGTTTTGTCCATCTGACATGTTGCTCTGGCCATTGCAGGCGCTGCTGTCGATGTCTGTGAGTCAATTTTGGCCCAGCATAAGGTCGTCTTGCAGTAGGGCCTGTATCTCTGAGTCGTCGTATGATCGTCATTCGAGAGACTTTGCCACGCCTACCCGCTGTTGCTGTTGCTGTTTTGACTTACCGGGAGACAACGATACCTTAGGTGACTCAGCACAATATAACGATCTTGCACAGTGGTGGTAACTCGTGGTAGGCCACTCCGAAGTCTATCCAGAGCACTGCCAGTGGTTCTGTAACGTTCATTGATTGAGACGTACACTAGTGCTGTGGTGGCAGTGCATCCTTCTGGCAATGGCCCGCGAGCTTATTCCGGTCTCCAACATACCAATGGCCCGGTGGCGGTCGTATTTAGATAGTTGTGTCATTTCAAGCACATGTACTGGATGATTTGTCTCAACGGCCTTTTTATGCCGGGTATACTGCCACAAGCCTGTCTCATTAGCAAAGTGACGCGGTTCGTAATCCCATATACCCGCGTTCGAATCACAGCTGCGCGCGATTTGGCAGCAGACCGCGTTTGTATCTGTGCCGGTCGTTCAGAAAGCGATGACAACTTACTGAACGTAAACTTGCCAAGAGGTCACAGCGGCAGAAATGCTGGTGTTCATTGCGATGTCCTGTAAACAGGATATGTAAAACAAGCAAAAAATATGGCGACAACGTGTACACGTCTTCAGGGTCATACCTGTTTGAAATTGTGTTGTAGTGCAACTTTCATTGTTTTCATGTAGTCTGTATACAAACCTGTTGTTTGAATCATGCACTTTCCATTCCAGCAGCCATTCGCTGTTTCTTCTTCTTCCTCTTTCGTTCGTCTTAAATATGTTTATAACTGTAATGTTGTCTCTTGTATGAATCTATCAGTCTTCTTTAGTTCACTCGGCGGTCCATAGAGTTTATCTTCCACTGTTGTCTCTCTAGGCCAGAAGGTTCGCCTGGATATGTTGTAGTTTGGGCAGTCCTGGAGTATGTTCTCTGCTCTCTGCGATGCCAAACCACATGTGCACGTGGCTGAGTCACCAATATTGAATTTTGTATACATGTACAAATCAATGACCAGCATGAACACAACAATCTGCAACGCGCTCTCCGCATCAGCAAGGGATATGTTGAATCTGCTCTCGTCTGTGAACAGGACAACATTCCACTGCAGTTCTGTCCATCTGACACAGGTTTGTATACAGACTACATGAAAACAATGAAAGTTGCACTGCAACACAATTTCAAACAGGTATGACCCTATTGAGCCGGCTTCGTGGCTTAGAGGTTATGACTTTTCTCCGTAATCTCGTATACTCTCGTCGGTAACGTGATGACGGTTCAAATCAGAAGTGGTTCGAATCGCATCGGTAACTTACAGGGTATGTGAGCCGGCCGCTCAGAAAGCAATGGCAAACTACTGAGCGTAATCTTGCCAAGAGATCAACATACAGCTGAAAGATGCTTGTGTTGACAGCTAAGTCCTGTAAAGGATATGCTAAAAAAAAAAAAATTACCCTATTGTGTCTTGTTCTGAGGCGCAGAATAATGACCTGTTCTGGTCTGTCCATAACTCCATAATTCGCTGCCTACCACATGACAAACACGGGGAAAATCCATTCCCACACTTTATTTCAGCTTCTTGGTATCAGTATATATAATAGTGGTGCGTTTGTAATGTGCTTCAGTATATTTTTACTTTCTAATACCATGAAAAACAGCATGTAGAGGGGAGATTACTTTTAGGTACCATGGTGATTTGTATGTCAAGGAAAGGAAGCACGGAGTCGAGAAGTGGAGTTGTTTACTGATAAAAGCATGAATCATGTTGAAATTACTATTTTCTTATAAATATTTTGTTTCATTCATTTCACATCACAAGATTTCACGGATGTCACATTGCTGCCATCATAATGTATAGTATGTACAAATATGCTTTTATGGTTCAGTGTAACCTGCTAATGTCTTCTGATGCGCTGCTTGTATTGACAAAAACGTGTAACATTTTGAGTGCATTCACCATTGAAAGGCAATTGCTTGCATATAACATATCGCGTTTATTATTGCAATGTATTTTGTCTTCTCCGCTTCTCCTGCACAATTCTAGATATATCTGCAACAAGTCATTATGTTATCATTGCCACCTTGTAGCGTGGTTTACGGCCATTACATATGAACCTCTAGGCTGTCCAAACGTTCTGTTAAACACTAGTCGCTTCCTCACTTTCACCTTTCAAGAAGCTTTCATTTGCAACTACATATATACATCTGGTTACGTACAAGGACATTTATGCTTCACATTTGTCCGTACTTAACACATTTTATTGAGTGTCCTACTTGATGATTTCAGCTAACGAATATTTAATTTTGCAATAATCGTTATCTTATTCATGGTTGTTATCACTTCAATATCTAATATTTTCTACTGCATCTCTCGTGTAGTAAATGGCATACCGCACCCATGACACTCCTGGCATTGTAGCTCCACTGATGGGCTTAGTACAGAAATAAATTCACTCTAATCACTCTACGCTATACATTGCACTCTCTCGAATGCAAGCATCACCAACATCATCATATATCACACAGTGGCTTGTCCTATGTAGAATTTTGCCACAAAGCAATCTTTCGGAATGTTTCTCTATCATAAGCCTTCCTTCTGTTGCTGTCATGTGTCAATTATCTATCACATCTTTACTCCATCTAGGTTGTGGTCAATCCTCTTTTACGCTACTCCGGAACACTTCCCTCCGCGGATACCATTTCCACAGGCGTATGTCTTCTTACACGCCCATAAGATTACACTTTCCTGAACCGTATTTGTCCTAATAACCCATCTTATAGAATACTTAGTACTTGTTTAGTAAATCAGTTTGTTCTCTTTTTTTTTCGCCCAATGAATTGTATATGCTCTTCTGCAATAATTACGAGCTATATTCAATGGTGATTATGTTTATCTTTTCCCATTTGACAGGTAAAATGTCCATGTTTCTCACTTTTATGTCGCCATAGGAAACATTCCTTTCGGTATTCTGTTTTTAGTTGTTCTATCTGTTACTGTCCATAAAGGTGTTAATTGATTCAGATTATTGCAGAACAGCTTTCTGTCATCAAATTTCCATCGCCAATCAACGATGCACTAAAATATTCAAAACTGATAACTTTTCTGTAATTTCTATCCGTAGATAAATATATATGTTGACATATGTGTTTAATTGGTTGTCATTATTTCGTTTTGTTGCATTGAGATATAAATTCTGTTGTTCACGTTATCTGTGCAGTCGTTTGCCTGCCTATCCGATGTTCATGTGTTCGAATCGCAATCGAAGCTGTTTTTTTTTTTGTTTTAAATGTTACTTGGGCTTCTAGGTGGAGTCAGCCTAAAATTGGAACTAGGAAATGTTCCGTGGAATAACGGCGACAGATGCGATACCCTTTACCCAAATATTGTTATAACAACGTATACTCAATGCGCACTCTCTGGCGAAGGTGTTAAGCACGCTGCTCGTAATCCCGTATAGCCATGTACAAAACACAGCTGCGCGAGATTCGGCAGCGGATCGCGTCGCGTTGGTTTCTTACGGAAAGGTATGTGAGCCAGTCGTTCCGAAAGCAATGGCAAACTACTGAACATAAAACTTGCCAAGACATCAACACCAGCTTTTTTCAGCTGGTGTTGACTGCAATGTCCTGTAAAATATGATATGCAGAAGGGAAAAAAAACCGTGTATTCAATAGGCCTCAGGGCGTGTTAAATGCTACTGCTTACAATGGCCTTACTACTTTCTAACTTCTCATTTGTGTTATTCACGGTAATACTGTGTCGTCTGCATATCGAAGTTCAAGTATTCATATCACAAATGGATCTTATTGTTCCACCATTCTGGTCTCTAACATTCCGCATGATTCGTTCAGTTTAGTTTAGTTTAGTCGATGGATTAACATCACAGCACACGGGTGCAACCCATAAGTGCTCCGTTCTCCTCCTAACTCAAATCTGAGTCAGGAGAAACTCAGCTCAGTGCACGAACTCCGTAGCACCGGCGAGGATCCTGAAATACTTTGGGTAGATTTTTAACATCGAAATGTTGCCTGGGCAGCGCCGTTAGGCTACTCTTTTCGATTTCCAACTGCCAAGGGATTTTTTACGTGCGCAACAATACACATTCGTTCAGTATATAAACATATTCAAATGTTATATGTTACACTAATAAGGGGACAACGTTTGTTAATTTCGTCAATAATTATAACAGTTAGTTGGGTATATATCCTTTACAGGACACAACAGTCAATACCATAATTTTTTGGCTGTTCGTGATTCCTGGTTTACGTTCAATAGTTTGCAATTGCTTTCTGAACGACAAGCAACCATACCATTTCATCTCATTTCATCTCATCTCATCTCATCATGTTCCTCTTGTACCTTGCGGTGTCGAGGTGAAGTATAAACATTGTGAGAGTGCCCGATTATGGGCTTCATGCATCGATATTCCCATGGTCGGCCTCTTCCTCTGTTTCCATCTGGCCTGTACATCATTGCTTGCTGTGGTATGCTGTTGAATGGTAACCTACTTGCATGGCCAAACCATTTGACTTGCTGCTTTCTAATAAAATCTAGTCCTGCTATAACCCCCGCTTTAGTCCTGATTTCTTCATTTCTGATCTTATCTCTTCTTGATACGTTGAGTATTCTTCTCAGGAATCTCATTTCTGTTGTTGTGATTTTTCTTTTCTCTTTTTCTGTCATTGTCCAGGTTTGGCATTGGTAACATAGAGTTTGTAAGAAGATTGTATTGTAAAGTACTTTCCTAGTAGTTATTGATAGATGTTTGTTCTTTAGTATTGGTGCCATTTTCCCAATGAGTTGTTTTGCCTTATTACATCTATTTTCGATCTCGTCTTCTGATCTGCCATTTGATGATATTATGCTTGCTAGGTACTTGAAACTTTTTACTTGTTTCAGGGGGTGTTTGTTTAGGTGAACTATTGTTTTTTTTTCCCTTTAGTTGTAGTCATTATTTCCGTTTTGCTTGTGCTAATTTTCATGTTATGTTCCCTACACATTTCGTTTAGACTATTTATGGGTCTTGTAATTCAGCTTCTGATTTTGATATTAGTGCTTGGTCGTCCGCAAACAGTTCTCTAATGGTTTGATATGCAGATGGTTCTTCTTCTGTGTTCTCGTCATGCAGTATTCTTGCGGCATCACATGTGCCGAACACGATCTCCTGATTACCAACACAATTTTCCGTCTCCCCATGATAAACAGGACATCGTGGATGCACCCTCGATCGAAACACTGGCACCTCATTGACTATGTCATCGTCAGGAGGAGTGACAGACAAGACGTTCGGGTGACAAAATCCATGTGTGGTTCCGAATGTTGGACAGACCATCGTCTCATTATCTCGAAAATAAACATTCACATCAAACCACCACGGCGTCCTCAAGGGGTGAAAATGCAAAAAAAAACTATATGTCACCTGCCTAAACAGCAAGAAAATGCAGCTGACGTTTGAAAATATGCTGGAAGACAGCCTCAAGCCCAATGCTGCAGCTAAACAGGATACAGAAACAGAGTGGAGAGCCCTAAAGGACATAATTTACAACACAGTTATGGAAATCCTGGGTCCAACTCCCCGAAAGCATAAAGACTGGTTTGATGAAAATTCCGAAGACAACCAACTGCTGGCCGAGAAACATCTTCTCCTCAAGGGACATTTGAATGACCCGAAGTCAACATAAAAAAAAGATGCCTTAAAGAACATTCAGAGAGTAGTGCTGCAGAAACTTCGGCACATGCGGGACTCCTGGCTGAGCAGCAAAGCTGATAAAATTCAAGGCTTTGCTGACAGACATGATATGAAAAACTTCTATGACTCACTGAATGCGGTCTATGGTCCTACATCACCAGGCACAGCTCCCCTCCTCAATGCAGATGGGGGAACATTGGTCACCGATAAGAAAGACATCCTTCAGCGCTGGGCAGAACATTTCAGCAACATCTTAAATGCAACCTCCTTCTTCGATGATGAAACCATCAAACTGCCTTCCTCAAGTTCCCATCAACGATACACTTGATGACCTGCCAACCATAGTGGAAGTAAACAAAGCCATCCAGCAACTCACCAGAGGCAAGGCACCTGGTCCGGACTCCATCCCGGCAGAGATATACAAGGCAGGTCGGCCGGTCCTAACAGATCAGCTTCACCAAGTCTTTACAAACATATGGGTGAACGAGCCCATGCCACAAGATTACAAGGACGCATCAATAGTCCACCTTTACAAACGAAAAGGAAATCGACAATCCTGTGACAACCACCGAGGCATCTCCTTGCTTTCAATTGTAGGGAAGAAACTCGCCAGAATTCTTCTCAATCGCCTGACGGCCCATCTCGATCAAGGTCTTCTTCCCGAGAGCCAGTGAGGCTTCAGAAAAGAACGTGGAACTGTTGACATGATTTTCGCTGCAAGGCAGCTGCAAGAGAAATGTCAGGAACAGAACTGCGAAATGTTCTCCACTTTCATTGACCTTACCAAGGCTTTTGATACAGTCAGCAGAGAAGGACTGTGGAAGATTATGGCAAAATATGGCTGTCCACGAAAGTTTGTCCAAATAGTGCGGCTATTTCATGATGGTATGCAGGCAAGAGTACAGGAAAATGGTGAACTGTCTGAGCCCTTTCCTGTCACCAATGGAGTGAAACAAGGATGTGTCCTGGCACCAACACTGTTCAGCCTCATGTTTTCAGCTATGTTGACGAATGCCTTCGAGAACAACGACATTGGAATAGACATCAACTACCGCATGGATGGAAAGTTATTCAATCTCAGAAGGCTGAAAGCTAAAACCAAAATTGACAGCGACACCGCCAGAGAGCTCCTGTTTGCTGATGACTACGCTCTATACGCCAACTCAGAGGCGGACATGCAACATAATGTTTCAGCTTTCTCACATGCCTGTGCCAACTTTGGGCTCAAAATCAATTTGGAGAAGACTGTAGTTATGTACCAGCCAGCTCTAGGGAATAATCACACTGTGCCGAATATCAAAGTGAATGGTCATAGTCTAAGTGTTGTGGACAAATTCACCTATTTTGGCAGCACTGTGTCAAAAGCTGTCACAATTGTTGATGAAGTGAATGCAAGAATCTCCAAGGCCAACGCGGCCTTTGGCAGACTGTACAAGAATGTATGGGACAGATATGGAATAAGCCTGCAAACAAAGCTGAAAGTCTACAAAGCAGTTGTATTATCCACACTGCTATATGCTTGTGAAACCTGGACTGTTTATCAGCGGCACGCTAGGAAATTAAACCACTTCCACACAGTCTACCTTAGGAAGTTACTGAAGATTAAATGGCAAGACAAGATCCCAGACACTGAAGTCCTAGAAAGAGCATCCATGTCCAGTATCCACACTATACTAATGAAGAATCAGATTCGCTGGGCTGGTCACTTGACTTGCATGCCAGATCACAGGCTCCCTAAACGAATTTTTTACGGCGAGTTGCTTTGTGGTAAACGCTCCCAAGGCGGCCAGAGGAAACGCTTTAAAGACACTCTGAAAATCTCACTGAATGCTTTTGGAATTAATCATGACACCTGGGAGACTGCAGCCAGAGACCGAAATTCGTGGCGTACATCATTACTCAAGGGTGCAGTCACTTGTGAGGCAACCAGGACTGCAAGAGCTGTGAAGAAAAGACAGAACAGAAAAACCACTGCAGAAAATCCTCCTCCAGAAACGTCAAGCATTCTTTGTCCACATTGTCAAAGAACATTTCGAGCCAAAATAGGCCTTATCGGCCATCTTAGAACTCACGGCTCCATACTTTCAACCCCACTGGATGAAATGAATGGTCATCATCATTCTTGACGGACAAACAACAGACAGAACATTCTTGCGGTCTCTGTTTGGCTGGTTTCTATACATGTGTTGTCTATAAATGTTACGAACAAGAGAGGGGACAAGACACAACCTTGTCGTACTCCAGATCTTATGGTGAAGGGTTCTGAGTGTCCTCCAGTTGCTCTCACTATGCATTCACTGGTGTTATATAAGCTTCTACATAGGTTTGTTAGATGTGTACTCACACCATATTGTTTAAGGATTTCCCACAGCTTGTTTCTATCTACTCTATCAAATTCCTTTTCTTGGTCGACAAAGGATAAGTAGAGAGTTTCATTGAATTCGATTGACCTTTCTATAAGTTGTCTAAGAGCAAAAATGGCATCCATGCATCCTTTGTTTTTCCTAAATCCATACCATTTCATTAAAAAAAAAACCAACGTAAGGCGGTCTGCTGCAAAATCGCTCACAGCTGTGTTTTGAAAACGGGTATGCGGGATTATGAACTGCGTCCACGGAGCCAGTTCAATGATTACTAGCAAACATTTTAAAATACACCCCAGACTCGTTCTGAAAACATCAACCCAACACTCTGTACTTAATTCAGTTGGGTTTCTTTCAAAGACTTAGATGTTTGTTAATAATGGAAGGAGAAACAAATGGACATATTGTATCACTGGTATAGAATGATTTATACATGCGTGAGGGAAAAACCTCAAATAACAGGATTACCAGGTTGCACAAATTACAATTCCACTAACTTGGGGATATCTTTATATATGCGATTGTTCTTTAAATGTCATATCTATAGACAGAGATAGTCATCTGGCGACTTGTTAACAGCTGCAGTGTCCAATAATCACATATGGCTGCACTCTACGTATTATTGTTGAATTATCGTTATCGTCACTATCGTATTTCAGCACTCGCTTTATCGTAACTTTCTTCTCGTTTAACGCTATTTTTTTTTTTTTAAACCGTAAATCAAGTATTGATTAAATTAACCCAGTCTTATAGTTCATGCACTGTGACATTGGTGAACACTTCTGTCGGCAGCCTTCTGTCTCACGTATTGTCATTAATTTCTTACGATGATCATCATCATCATGTGCCATGCCGATAAGCGTAGGCGATCATGTTTCGCCATCTCACTCGATAGCCAGAGTCGTCGTGGATCAGCTCCGTGTTCTCGTCTCGACCATACCAAGTGGCCAAGCCATCGAGGTATTTAGTTCTCTGCCTTCCCCTTGTTCTCTTCCCCCCCCCCCAAATCGTGCCTATTGTCACCAAGTTTTCCAATTTATTTCGTCTCATGACGTGTCCCCCCCCCCCCCCCCAAAAAAAAAAAAAAAAAAAAAACTGTCTACGTTTAATTTCTGTAATCAGTTTAAGGTTTTCATTTGTTTCTTGAAGGACCTGGTCATTGATTTTTCTGTCTGTCCATGGTTTTCTTTGCATTTTCCTCAGAAGCCACATTCCATAGCCATCAGCATGTCTACTCATTGTCCACACTTCATATCCATACAAAAGCATAGGTTGGAGTCTCCGTGGCCAATTGGTGGAGCCGTTTCACCCGGGCTACGGAGGTTGTGGGTTCGATTCCGGGCCGCGTCTTTCGATTCACGAAAGAAATTTTTCGAAGACTCCCGTGGGTCATCGCTAGAGCTACGGAGTTCGTGCTTTGTGCGACGCTTTCCGCTCTGCGGAAAGAGACCGAGACATATGGGATAAAACCCGGTGCAATGAAGCCGACCCTGTCGACTTTTAAGCGACAAAAGCATAGGCTCTATGTAGCACCTCAACACTCTTTTTCTCGTTGCACATGACATTTTTTTTTGGGAGGGGGGGGGGGGGGTGCGTTTTTTTTTTAATTCTTAGATTATTAACATCAATTTGTAAAATATCCAACAATCTAATTATTTCTTTATGCTTCACCTTATCAAATCCTTTAGATTAGTCAAGAAAGCACAAATATAAACTTCTGCTAATTTCAATCGTTATTTCTGTTAATGTTCTCAAGATGTACAAGGTATATGGCGTTGGTCGTAATTTACCCTCTGCATATCAACACTACTCATTCCCACTTTCTTGTTTTGTATTATTTCGTATTCCTTTTCAGCATGTTTCGAGTCATTATATCTCTTACACTAGATTTCTTTGTGAAGCTTTGAAAATATATTTCATGAGATTATATATTTATACTGAAGCACATTAAAAACGCACCACTTGTATAATTCAGGAACAGGGTGTGATATGTAAATATAAGTGTTTACAAGTTTAAATATTTGGAATCTTTATTCACTTTCCTATGAATCCATGCTGGTCATTAATATGTACATTTAATTGTTATGAAATTCATTGTATTCTGTGCAAACCAATAAAATAAATTCATTCACATTATCTTCGATATCTGGTATGTCCACCGAGTGCTTGCAAAAAAGCTTGGCAGCGGCTCCGCATGTAACGCACAAATCTCTGAAGGAAATTCCGGGGATTCAAGTCCCATTTACGCGTAAGTGCATAATCTTGCCTGCAGGCTCTGCGTCCAAGCTGGTTCCACAGATGTTCTATAGGGGACATGTCAGGTGATAGGGCAGGCCAGTCAATCGTCACAATGTTCTGCTGCTGTAGATATTGCTAGGTAATGCATGCTGGAGAAGTTTCAAGTCTGGATAATTTGTGACCGCAGGAGCAACCAATGCATCCAGAATCTCATCTCTATATGACACAGCATTAACATCTCCACGGAAGACGTGAAGAGGCAAGCGATGGTTTAAACTGAATCCTTTCCAAAAGTAAAAAAAAATGTCACCTCCAAAACTGGTTATGTTGACGAACATAGCAATCTGCAAAGAGCTTTCCACACCGTCGCTACATCTACTTACGTCCATCAGAGAAGGATAGGTTGAATCTGCTCTCGTCTGTGACTAGGACAGCATTTCCACTGCAGTCTAGTCTATCTGACATGTTGCTCTGCCCATTGCAGGCGCTACCGACGATGTCTGTCTGTTAGTTTAGCCCAACATAAGGTCGTCTTGCACGTGGAACTTTGATACTGAATCATAACCCTTCAAAACACCTTTGGCAAAGTGCTCGAGGTAGCATATAGGCTTCAGCATCACTTGTATCTCTTAATCGTCGTATAACTGTTATTCGAGAGACTTGCCAACGTCTACCTACTATTTCTGTTGCTGCTTGATTTTCCGGGAGAAAACGATTCCTTAGAATATGACGATCTTGCGGTAGGAGTAGTAACTCGTGGTTGGCCACTCCGAAGTCTATCCTGGGCACTGTCAGAGTTCCGTAACGTTCATTAAGGCGTACAATAGTGCTTTGGTGGCAATTTATCTTTCTGGCAATGACCTACGAGCTCATTCCGGTTTCCAATATACCAATGATTCTTTGGCTGTCATTTTCAGATAGTCTTGAAATTGTAAGCACGTGTAATGGGTGTTTTATCTCAACGGCCTGCCATGAGCCTGACGACGTCATGGCATGGTTCAGTTATAGCCTAGGTTACAGAGGACAGGTTACGACTGTGTTCAGAATTGAACACGAGAACGTGGAAAGCAGGGCCTTTCCACACAACGTGAAAAACGTTGGAACTCACTTCCCATGTGATAGGAAGTGAGCTCGGGACAAGGGAGTCGGCGTTGATCCATCGTCCTGGGTGGACATGGTGAAAAGTATACAGCGTTATGGCTCTACATTGAGCCAGGCATTTAATCTGTGATGTAGTGTAATGTGCTGTGACTGTCGAATAAGTGATTGTATCTTTGATTATGTGATCGTGTATATTATACGTAGGAAACTGATAACAGTCTTTGTGTTCAGTCTTGTTCGAGTTACCTGGAGTTCGAGTGGGTGAGGTGTATGACGTATGATCGAGTATCCATGATATACTCCTGTGCTGTGAGATGACCAGGGTGCTGACTGGAGAAGAATAGATCATCTCCTGTTGGACACGAGAAGTGTTGCTAAACAAGTATCGATAGTAGCCTCATGCAGATAGTCCCAGTCATATCCTGGCACTTGGGGGTTTATCGTCCATATCCCTTTAATAACTAACAAAAGGGAAATAACTCCGCAAAATTAATGACTTGATATTTTGTAAAGTCATTATACACGAATTGGTTTGACATATAAATGTCCTAGATGACTAATAAACTAGAAAAATGGACACAGTTTAACATAAAGCAACATTAAAAACAATAAAACAAAAAGAAAGGTTTAAAAAAACATTTTAACTGGGAAAAAATGTGAAGAAAAATTTTTTACTCACGAAATGATGTTGAAAGTGTCCCGCACTATGTATATAAGTGCCCTGATAGCAGCAAATATCCTGCACTATATATCCACGTGCTTTGATACAAGTGATTCATGGTATTTTGTGAAGCATTCCCCCTTGCACAGCCATATCTGACAGAGACTGCATCCAAAAACAACCTCACTGGCTCTGCTCTTCTTACCAGACTTGGTGTTCATCTTGGCACACCAGTAGCAAGTTTTCCTTTTGCCATCCATACGAATTAGTCTGTGGTCCAAAAGATTGCTGGTACCCAGACCTACAGTTGTGGGGCAAGAAGAAGCTTTCCGTTTCCTCGAAATGTTACCCTTCAAGAGTAGAAACCAGGCTACGCCTAAAAGCGAGATGGCCAACATCACCAACCCTTGTGTGTGGGCGATGGGAGTTTGAACAAATTATCCAGCTGTTGACAATAGAGGTTTGCAGGAGAAAGGCAAACATATATCTCCACCACTTCACAGATTTCCTACCAACAGGGTAATATGAGGACAGCTGGTCAAACCTGTCCACTCCACCCATTGATCTGTTGTAGGCGGCCACTGTTGTGGGTATCTGAACATTTTATCTGCCACCGGGTGCCTTACGTGATGTCATCTTCTTCTTCTTCAGCGTTCCGAGCCATTGAACTTTAGTCTACCATTGTAGGCAATCATGGCTTCATCAATGCTGATATCTCTGCCAGCAGAAAAACACGAGGATATGTTTTTCCTCACCATATCAAGGAACGGTCTTACCTTGTACAGTGGATCGTAATCTTTGTGGCCTATGGGCTTCTGCTTACTGGTGTCATTGAGATGAAAATATTGGGAGATTTTTGCATATCTAGTTTTTCCCATGCACTGTGATACTCCAGGATGATAGAGATCTTCATCTGTGCTCCAATACATGGCAGTTTCAGGCAATTGAACATAGCCCATGAGTATAGCAAGACGAATATAAATTTTTATTTCCTGAGTGCTCACAGGTGACCAGTAAACATCCACTTTACCTGCCTTTTCTTGTCGTTGAGTGGCATACAAATTAGTTTGTTCCATAGCAGACTGATAAAAGTCCTCATTTACAATGAGACTGAAGTAGTCAAACGGTTCTGAACTCTCTCGAAGATCATGCAAAAAAACCTTCAACGACTACAGGGGTTGTCTCAGGACTCCAAACATACATGTCTTTGTCTACAGTTTCACTGACACTACAGAAATCTGGGTCCTCTTCGTCAAAATTCCAGCCTGCCTCTGTAATCAATGTCACTTTCTGCATCACTATCTCTAAACAAATCAAACGGTTCAGTGATATCCACAATAACACTGTCATAATCGACAGACATACCTGCACAATCTTCAAGAAAATCGTGGCTGGATTCCATTTTTTTGCGAATAGATGATACAATATTGAGAATTCACGAAAAATTGATATTATTTCTGAACCGTTGAATGGATTTCAAAACAGGAAGAACAAGGGAAACAACTCTTCCTGTTTCCTAGGCCGTGATACAATCGTAGATTCATTCATTCGCATAATTATTATTCAGAAGCGCTTGGGACAAGACATGTGTAAAAACGTGGATTTTGGGGGTAATAGTCGGGAAAGGGATATGAAACCGAGGCCACAGATGATGATGTTACATACGTAACACGTGCCAACGTAAAGTTTAAGCCACAAAGTATCATTCTACAAATAGAGAATTGGCTAACGGAAAAGTTGATTTCACACATGATGAAACGAGAAACATAATCACCAACTCCAGCTATCATAATGAATTTGAAATGACAAAACAGGCGTAGAACTGTACGCATTACAAAAGGCATGTGAACAATTGAACAGATTCGGCAAAAAGATGTAGTCAACAAGTGTAATAATTAAATAAGTCTTATCAAGTATTGAAAATGTGACTATGTGAAATATATAAACAGTTTGTACTAGGTGATTGAAGATATTGACTTAATATTGGTGCAAGACTTTAAAGACCAAGAGAAATTTATTTCCTATAAATGTGTCACTAGTAACAATGAGTGTGCACAAGTTGAACGGTGAAAGGACTATAATTGTGAATGAGGACAAATCAAGGAGTCAACAGTGAGTATTGATTATTCTAATGAGGCAATGGACACATCATGTGACTGGAAAGTTCCTTTTAAATTAGATATGTCAACAAACCACTTGGGATTCATATAACTTGCCTGTAAACATGGGAATTCCCCGTACAAACAGGTAAAACCTGTGAGCAAGCATCGATTTTTTTTCTTCAACGCAAGCGGTGTGTACGGAAATATGGAACAGGCCTACAGGGTTGTGACAGGCTTGCTGTGTCAACAAGCGAGGTCAGACGTTCGACAGGTCTACTGTGTTGATGAACAGATGTGTAACGTAAACAAGTGAAGGGACAGTCATAGCTGGCTACAGTTGTGTAAATTCAAAAACGGACACACAAGTTAACAAATTGAGACGTCAGGATGTGATCAGCCAGTCTGAAATAAACTATTATAAAACAAGGTGAACATTTTATAATAAACACCGGAACTGTGTGAACTTGTAAAGTGCCGGTATTTGACAGAACACCGTGTTATATTCGTGGGGCCTGGTGTGTGTGTAGTTCATAGCTGCCGTAAAAACATTAAGTAGGCGCGATTGGATCAACTGAAATTAGGTTAATCATTGTAACTGTGTGATTAGACAGTGTAAGTTAGGAAAATTGTAAACAAACAACAGGACAGTTTAAGCTAAGAACAGGCAACATAGAAACCATTTGCGTTGTGCAGTTAGTATTTAACATTTAGTCTATTAGGCATGTACAGTTATATATTGTGACATGTTATTGTTTAGTTAGTGTTAGATATGCAATTGTGAATTTGTTTATGTGATAGTAACCTAACGAATGCATATATAAAATTATTTGGTAGTAGCATTAGGTAATAATTGGAGTACGGCCTACGTTAGGAAATAATTATAATTATTGAACAATTTATTAGTTAGTATAAGAGTTAAGTAGTACTTCGGGCGGAAACCAATATATTAACTAACATTATACGATAATAAGATGATAGTAATAATTAGTGAACGATACTGTAGCATATTTTACGGTTATGTTATTATAATTAATTTTGGGTTATAGTGTAGTAATAAATTAACACAAGTGGGTAAGTATGAGCCCTGTCGTGGACTGTTATAATGTCCTGACAGCAGGAGATTGAATCAATCATTATTGGAATTTATAGGTTACAGTTATGCATGATTTCTGAATTTTGTTATAATTTTAGTAATTATTTTGTTTGGTTCTTAATGATTTATTGCATGCAGAAGTTTGGTTAATTTAAATCATCATCATTTTTTGCATGCAGGGTTGAGGATAATATTATCATTCTTCTGCAAGTATTTTATTGTTATTTAAAATAGAATGGGCAATTGTTTGTCCAGTGGAAAATTAACAGATAGTGAATTAACACCTGGCGAAGTGAATTTCGCATGAGTGAGTTTGTTTACAACTGGAGACGTGCATTGCCGGCATGGTTCGTGGGTAATCTTTCTGTGCCGACAAGAGCATTTCTCAAGAATGTGTTTCGCATCGTGTAGAGCAGCCTTCCGGCATATTTTTTTTTTTTTTTTTTTATTAGCATATCCTTTACAGGACTTAGCTTTCAACACCAGCATCTTTCAGCTGTATGTTGATCTCTTGGCAAGATTACGCTCAGTAGTTTGCCATTGCTTTCTGAGCGGCCGGCTCAGTATCCCGCAAGTCACGAGCGGGGGTCGAACCGCCTCAGCTCTCGCTCCGCTACGAGACTCTGCGTGATAAACGGGATTACAGAGAGAAAGTGTTGTAACCCCACAGCCAGAGAGACCGGCCTTCCGGCATATGGCATGGGTAATTGTTATGTGGCGGGGGACTTGCTATCCAGGGTGTTGGGCATATGTGATTGTAGGTTCAACTAACTGTTGTTGTGTCTATGGGTAAATGAGACACAGCAGAGTGTCGTCGAGGTAAAGGGTGATTTAGAAATAAAAATAGCTTACAATTGATAACAGCATGTGAGGTTGTGTTGTATCAGCACCTGACCGGTGTCGCGTTTCGGGGTTATGATACGCGACATTGTTTTGGCTATGGTGGAACATAATTTCTAAGGATTTAGTTCATATTTTCCACTGTATAAATTTCTTTGAAGTTGAGTTTGCGGCATGCAGAAATTATTTAGATTAACATCATCATGTCTGGCATGCTATTGGCGAGTGTAATATTGCTAGTTATTTTTTTTTTCTTTTTCTTTGGTTCAAGTTGAGTTGGTGGCATGCATAGATTAATTGATTTGAGTTAATATCATCATTCTTGCATGCTATAGTGTAACATTGCTAGTTTTCTGTTCTAAGCAAGTATACTTTCAGATACAGTCAAGGGTACATAGAGACAAGATATCAAGTAAAGAGGTACAGTGTGGGCTGACCGAAGGTCCGTGATTTTATGGATCTGTCATACCATATGATACCAAGAGTAGGGTACAATCTCTGAGGTAAGGATTAGTAGCACCGTATACGAATCTCTGCAGAATAAGAAGGAAAGCAATAAATCAACATGAAGACAGTTGTTGATAGATTTGCAGAGAATATGATCAAAAAAGTTGGGAAGATTTTCCTATTGACTAACTAATATAATAGGTGGTGCCTAAAATGTAAAGCAAGAGAGTTAATGATGATAATGATGATGATAGCAAAGACACTAGTGTAGTTAACAAGAGAGACATCATCTTCATAGTGTTAATATAATGATTTGGACATAGCTGTAAGACAGCAGTCAACATTGCACCCAGAAATAAAAGTGGAGGTTAAGATGTTGTTTTTGACTGTTGGAGACGATAACTTGGTTATCGAATGGCTGTTAGTGGTCGAGGAATCATGTGATAAGTCGTATGAAGTTTACGCAGCATGCTCGGCTACAGAATTCGGTACAATAGGATTCAGCACTTAAAAGTGAGATCATATAGCGTTCATAGATATTAAGGCTATGCACTTGTTGTTTGCATGGATTCATTTTGTGTTCAAAACATTAACAATTCTAAGTAATTGATTGTCATTTATTGATGCAATGAATTGATGGATTAAGTAATTCATAAAGTTAAGGATAATTAATTGAACCATATATAGGAAAACAATGGTTAGAGATTCTTTTAAAGAAATAGTGAGTGAATGTAGTTTAATATTATCAATTAATGGTAACTTTATATTATTGTAGTTTACTGGTTATGACTTATATATTTACATGGCAATGATTGTTATTATTGCAAATATAGTATTATATTATCATTATTATATAATTATAGGGTGGATGTTGAGTTGCACATAATTATTATTACCATTGCATAGTTATTATTGATACGTATTAATGAATATTGTGAACTATTGATGTAAAGGTTATATAATTTTAGTAATTAGAATATAATTACTTATTGGTTGAGTATAGATATTATTTAATTTTGTTATTAATTGATTGATTGAGACATATATTTGTGATAATATTTATTATTATGTTGCATTTATTGATATTTGTTGATTAATTTTGATTAATATAAGAAGAAATTGTTTAGATGTATAGGATACTTATCATTGGAATAATTAATAAAATTGATGAGAGTACTATATAGAGGATGAAGATACAACAGAAGCTGGGGCAATTGAAGCGTAATGGTTTGGGCAAGTGGAAGGAAGCGGTCAGTAATATAAGATTATCTCGAGCTTAGTAGCTGCCACTATGTTCATTGCTACAACGACAGAGTCAAAGAGGATGCCTAGACTGGCGGTACTTGGAACTTGGTACAAGCATGGGTGGTGGTAGAAGTCTGTGGCTGCAGTGGCTGACTGACTGGAGATGCGGGTGGTCAAGTATGGTAACGCGACAACAGCAAAGATGTGCTGGCGGTACTTGGAACTTGGTATCTTACTTGGGCAATCCTTGCAGTCGGGTATCAGTCTGTCTACCATGGGAACGCTGGCTTGCGTTGTACAGGTGGCGTTATAAGTAACGCGATAACAGCTGATCTTCTAGACCTGGGACGAGTGGCTTGGTAAATGAGTGGTGAGGATGAGCAGATGAAGCTGAGTGATGGTCAGTCTGGTATGACCACTAGTGACGCTACCTACCAACACGCTGAATTGATTAAAATACCTGCACAGCATTGATAGAATGGAACTATTGATTCTCGGAGTCATATTATAAACTGAGGGTTTATTTAGAAACATAATAGAACTTGAGTGTAGAAATCTTGATTCGATGCTATAAAGAACATTTACATTGATATTGTTATACAGAAATTTGGATTAAAGGGTGTAGAGGTATGCATTTGGATGTACTTTATATGTTGATGAGAATAATTAACTAGTTGTATATTTCAGAGTGACAGAACTTAACAAGGTTTATGGAAAGACGACAGATAGTTAAATTAGAATTAGAACTACATTCATATTGCTTACATAACTGAAAATTGGATATTTCAAAAATTGATTCTCAATTTTTGCCCGTGGAAGGGGGGAATGCCATGAGCCTGACGACGTCATGGCATGGTTCAGTTATAGCCTAGGTCACAGAGGACAGGTTACGACTGTGTTCAGAATTGAACACGAGAACGTGGAAAGCAGGGCCTTTCCACACAACGTGAAAAACGTTGGAACTCACTTCCCATGTGATAGTAAGTGAGCTCGGGACAAGGGAGTCGGCGTTGATCCATCGTCCTGGGTGGACATGGTGAAAAGTATACAGCGTTATGGCTCTACATTGAGCCAGGCATTTAATCTGTGATGTAGTGTAATGTGATGTGACTGTCGAAAAAGTGATTATATCTTTGATTATGTGATCGTGTATATTATACGTAGGAAATTGATAACAGTCTTTGTGTTCACTCTTGTTCGAGTTACCTGGAGTTCGAGTGGGTGAGGTGTATGACGTATGATCGAGTATCCATGATATACTCCTGTGCTGTGAGATGACCAGGGTGCTGACTGGAGAAGAATAGATCATCCCCTGTTGGACACGAGAAGTGTTGCTACACAAGTATCGATAGTAGCTCATTCAGATAGTCTCAGTCATATCCTGGCAGGCCTTTTTATACCGAGTATACTGCCACAGCCGGCTTCGTGGCTTAGAGGTTATGACTTTTCTCCGCAATCTCGTATACTCTCGTAGGTAAACGTGATGACGGTAAGAATCAGCAGTGGTTCGAATCGCATCGGTAACTTACGGGGTATGTAAGCCGGCCGCTCAGAAAGCAATGGCAAACTACTGAGCGCAATCTTGCCAAGAAATCAACATACAGCTGAAAGATGCTGGTGTTGACAACGATGTCCTGTAAAGGATGTGCAAAAAAAAATACTGCCACAAGGCGTACACATTTTCAGGGTCATAGCTGTTGGAAATCGTGTTGTACGTGGAACTTTGATAGTGAATCATAACCTTTCAAAACACCTTTGGCAAAGTGCTCGAGAAGATAGTGGCATGGAGGCTTCAGCATCACTTGGAGTTATCGACCTGGGAAGGACACCTGGGCTAATGAGGCAACTTGTGCATTTGATGTCTATGAGGGTTTCCAGGATACGCAAGAGACAGTGGCAGCAGCTCTTGTCCTGGAGGATGTGTATAACAGCATCAGGTATGATTGGTTGACATACTATTTGGACATGGAGGTCTGCCCTTGGATTGTCAAATGGATTTCGGCAGTCCTTTATGAGCGTAAAATTGCACTGCGCATGGGTTCATGGACTTTTGATCCCTGTACTATTGCACCTGGGCTGCCACAGGGATCTGCCATTCCCCAGTGCTCTTTAAGAAATGAGCAAAGTCGCAGCTATTGAGACAACAGGAATTGGTAGAATTTCAACATTTGCACATGATGTGCTGGTGTACAGACAGGGAAGAGACTGGGTAAGTTTCGCTGAAGACTTACAGACGGCAGTAAACAGAGTGCAGGGTGGTGCATTGACGCGTGGACCGTTATACACCCATACAAGGCATCAGTTGTGTGGTATTCCCTGGATAACCAAATCACGAAGGCAAATATCACATGTATTATATTGAGTGGATGTCCTATTAGTAGAGAGAGAGTAAATTGAAGTACTTGGGAATCTCTTAAGGATCGTGTGCAGGCTTTGGTGGTGAAGGCTGGGACTTAATGCATTTAGGGCGATGGCAGCAACCGGGGTAGAGCAGAGGATGCTTTAAGGAACTTTCAGACGTTAATAATTTATGTCATTGAGTATAGTATGGGGCTGCTGACAGTATCAAAGAGCCAGCTTGAAAGGTTGGAGCGCATACAGAATGCGGCCATGTGGGCGATCCTGGGGTACACAAATGACACACCAATTATATTTAAAAAAAAAAAAAATAACGAGAGCGAAACTCGAGTCTGGTGCTTCAAATCCCGGACAAAACTCAAATAAATCAATTTGATTATTGCTCGCTGGACTTTAGGCGGCCTGGTGTGCCTTGCCAGTCGAGAAGGCCCGATCATTCTGGGCCACATCAATTGACGGATGTCAGTCGCGGCGATCGGGAAAATTTTGAGCTGTAGCTTACGATGGGTGACGTTGTGATATTCTAGTGTGATAATTTGGTCGCGTCTAGCGTGTGCCGCGTGGTTTAGTGGTTACACACCTGCATCACACGCCAGTGGTCCGGGTTTTATCCCGGGTCCAATCAAGGATATGCACTACTGACGAGCTCAAACGAGAGAGAAACTCGAGTTTAGTGCTTCCAAATTGACGTGGACAAGGCCTTAGGTTTGTATCGAAATACGATCAGCGTTGCCAGTAGTGGTTTGTACTCAATGTTTAAATTATATACTTGAGGCATATCCTGGCACTACCAACAATGGCGGACAGGCATAGGGTCCTTCAAGTCAAATGATACCTGAGAGTTGCTGCAGATATGGATCACACTGTTAGCTAGTTAGTTAGTCGACAGATCATCCTCATTGCACATCGAACCATTCAGTCCATAAGTACTCGGATACCCTCCTCAGCAAATCCCGCAGCGTATAGCGGCTAACGACACCAGTTTTGTGTTGGTTTATCAATCTTCTTTGGCTTCCTGCGTAGTGTTCTTGTTTGGCCACCCCTCTTTTGATTTGCTGTTCTCACAGTCTGATCATGGTTGTAGATTCAGTCATCAATTGGTTCTCGCACAAGTCTTACTTCTCGTAGAGCATTCAGAATGTCAGCCTGGTCCATGGCGCGTCCGACCTCCACCTTAGCCTTACCTGCGAGCTTGTCAGCCCGCTCATTACCTTGTACTCCTGCATGCCCTGGCACGAAGATGAAACTAATCTTTGTCAGCCGAGACCGCTCCAGAGACAGCAACCACTCCCTTCGGATCCACCCCATCTCTATCCTCTTGAGCATGCTCTTTGAGTCGCTAAGAAAACGTGCTCTATTGAATGTCTGTATCTCGAGCCATGTCATTGCTTTACTTACTGTCATGACTTCCATAATCAGGCTACTTGTGGTCTCAACAAAAGCACCAAAGTCCTCCTTCACAATTCTCCATCTGGCCCGCGCCGTGAAGGCCCATGAGCTTCTCACATGTCGGACGACCGACTCATCTGTGTAGATGACAGCATCACCGTCTAACGAACTCTCGAAAATCAACGCTTGTGCTTCCACCTCCACAGCAGCCGGATTTTCTTCTCTGCATTTTCTGTCTAGTTTGATGCAAACTGAAAAGGACGTTCAGAAGTCTGTTGACACGTGTACCCACTCCTAGCCAGATCTAAGTCCTCCAGTGAACACACCTGTTAAAGAATGTCTTCGGCTTGACCCATCCACGACTTTCCTCTTTTTAACCTGCTGCCCTTCACCTTCCTAATTTCCCTATGCAGTGGATGTTGTGTGTTTGCGTTAATTCTGAGGTAGGCACGTACTCTGCAAATTTGTAGTCTGTCTTCAATGGTTGGAAAATCAAGAAGGTAGCGCATCGCCCTGCATGCTGTATCTCTTGTACATCCAATGCGCATAGCTTCGTTTTGTATCCTTTCCATCCTTTCTATCTGCTTACGACCGAGAGTAAGGATTGCATACTCAAAAACAGACACGACTAGCCCCTCATTTAGGAGGCATAGATGGCGCTGCTCACATTTTGCTGCCGCCATCATCCGCATCGCAGCCAAACCCCGCTTGGCCTTTGTTATCACCTGGTGTCGTAAGTAATCCTTTATTACTTAAGTGTCGTCCCTGGAGTGAGGGGAATCAACACCCACATTTTTATTACCCCAATATTATTGTCCTAGAGAAACCACCAGAATCCGTCTACAAAACTCCCTCAGTCTGTCGACACCTCTTTCTTACTCTCACTCACCCCTAGATCATTCCCCATCTCACTCTTCCCCAACACAACATACTCAACAACTCTAGCTTTAACAAATAAATACAAAATAGTTTATTAAAGCAAAGAGTATGTGTGTGAGAAGTGTGTGTGTGTGTGTAATGTGCAGAATGTGTATCGAATATTCTAGTGTGTGCAGACTCAGACCAAGCAGCTGAAGAGCCCAGCCCGATCATCCCGGAAAGGATCACCCCACATCTTCATTCAGTCCACATTAACCTCACCAAGGGATGTGTCCCTCCTGCTAGATGTAGACTTCCGCCGGTCGTTGTTTGATCACACTAGTCACAGTCTGACACTGATCCTGCCTGGATCACACACCGTTATTACATGTCCCTATTGTTCTGAGACTCATAACATCCTTGTCTAGTGAGGACACGAAAATATTGTTCCTTGAAATAAATGTAATTTCTGTCTAAAGTTTCTACTGTTCACAAGACCACTGTTATAATAACTTCCTAATCAGTTTATACTGTTCTATTCCCATGTGATGTGGAAAAAACAGTACCTATTAGTCTTTTCACCTGTCGTGTGAAAACATAATACCCACTGGACTTTTCCCATGTGGTGTAAAAAAAAAAAACAATTCTATTGTTCTGTTCACATGTGATGTTTGAAACATTAATCTCACGATTGTTCCTTCTCCAAAATGATGCGGAAAAACAATCTCTAGTATTCTGCTAACGTGTGACGTTTGATAAATACTCTCACAATTGTTCCTTTAAATCCCTTTCATCATGGGCCCAGTGCAAAAGCTGCTGAATAACTGCCTGCACTAAGGTCTCTATTCTCAGTGACTTGAGTGACCCAAGGGAACCTGTAAAAGAGAGAACAATACACTTGGTGAGAGCACCTGTCCCTGACTTCCATTAGATGGGGGTAGGCTGACAGCCTCACTCAGATACATGACAGTGAACCAACTCTGTCATGGGCAGAGGAGCTCTTCACACAGGTCTTCATCAGGTCAAGATAAGAAAAAAAACCAACAAACAGAGTGCAGAACCCCCCAGGGAGCACCCCACTGGAAGATCCCACTATTGGACAATTTCCCCATCTCCCAATTATCCCCCATTACTCTATTCTCAACTAGCAGAGCTTATCGTCACTTCCCTACTCTATTCTCAACTAACAGCGCTAATCATCACTTCACTACTCTAGCTAGTTTTACCAAGGCTACTGCTTATATTAATTAGGCTTAAATATATTATCTATAATACCTTATGCAATACGCATCACTCCTGGATGGCATCTACAACTTGCCATAAAGACATATGTGATTTAATGTTAATTAAATCGAACACATTAGATGCTCTCCGAATTTCCTCACAGCGGTACACACACACGTCAGCTCTAGTCAACTTCTTCTTCAAAACTAACGGTAAACAAGTCATGTTTTTGTCACCAAGAGCTGGGAGTGTTCTAGTGAAGTTCTTTTGATGTCACGCAGGTGACCTCAGGGGCACTAACTATTTCCAGAAATCTTATTTCCCTTTGGTTTAATCAATGTCCCCAGTTATCTCCCCTTGTTTTGACAACCAACACAGCTAGCGTCTGTCTTTGATTCCGCTGGTCGGCAAAATAACCTTGACATATTTTCTGTCTACCCAAGAATTCTCAAGGTCAGCGGTGCCGTTTGATCTACCTGCCACTTGTTGTAAACAACTGCAGCTGCAAATCATACTGTCCTTGTTATCTGTATTATCTGATTGTGACTCCACAGTGATTTCATGACACCTGGTCTATGTGCTCATTATAAGCAAGGCTTCGATCAAACCGTATGCCCGGGTATTTCATTGCCTGCATTCTTTCCACAGTCTCTGAACAGTTGGTGTTGGAGTGTTGACAATATGATTATTCAAAGAGAACAATGTCACTGTTGCCTTTATTGGGTTGACCATTGCCCCAGCTTCAGCACACCAAGTACTAATGCGATTGAGTTCGGTTTGCAGTTCCACAGCAACCTGATCTCTATCCTTACCCTGACAATACACCAAAGCGTCGTCGGCATATGACAGTGTCCTCCCCGGTCCAGTGATCTGCTCGCTGATGATTCTCATTGTGTAGGCGTTGAACAGCACCGGAGATAATGGTGATCCCTGTGGTAGGCCAGGATATATTGTTGTTGGTTCCGAAGTCCAACTGCCACATCTAAAAACTACTTTCCGTTGGAAGAGGGCTGCAGCGATCCAACTAAGGAGGAACGGATTTATCTTGAGTTCAAGAAGCTGAAGCATTAGAAAATCCAATGGTACTCTGTTGTACGCTTCCTCAAGATCAACCGCTACAGCAAAGGTTTCAATGCCTGAGTGGAAACTTCATAAACATCATGGGAAAAAAACTGCTGCATTGGTCCAGGTTTCTCTTATTATACGGTCCCCTCCCAGGGTAAGTGGGAAAACACCTTGCTTCTCTAGTTACCTTGATATTTCTCTGGCAATTAACTTCTCCAGCAGCTTGCCTATTGTATTCTGCATGGTGATTATTCGATATCCCTGAATGTTTGTGTTGTCTTTGCCAGGCTTCGGCAAGGGAATCAGATATATGTGTAACTCCTCCTCCTTGATTCTAGCACTCCCTATACTGTTGTTATACATGTCTGCTAGTTTCTCTAGCTTGCTGCCGGTACACCTATTGATGTCGTCATATCTTATGCCATCTGGCCCTGGAGAGCTGTTTTTTTTTATCGTCGAAGCACAGCCTTGATTTCTTTCACTGTGTCTTCATCCGAAATGTTCTGGGCTTTGCACCTGTCTGAGGTGACCTCCTTGGCAAGATTTCGGCCTCACATGTCTGTCTGGTTGCTCTGCTCTAGATAGCGTTCGAAGAGGGCTTTGCCCTTGTTCTCGTCAGTCCTCTGCCAGATGAGGTAAGCACCTTGGAAGTCAGAAATTCTCTTATTCTTGACTACCCCACTTATGCTTTTATATAGTCGCCAGAACAATTTCAGTGACTTGTCTGTGCTTACTCTTTGACACATCACTGCCCATTTTTCACCTTTAATCACCTTAACCAGTTTTTTTAAATAGCTTACTTTTGTGTGCATCTCTCTAAGTGCATACAGGGACCAGGATGGCCAACTCTGTTCTTCTTGGAGTTTTGCCATTTCCTTACAGCACTACGCTTATCCATCCAGGACTTCTCCACTTCAAAATTCCACCAAGGTGGCTGCTCCCAGCTGTTTTTCTTCCCCTGAAATTTTCTGTGCTTGTCGCGTCTTATTTTACTCACCACATCTTGCCCTGTACTGTCATACTGAAAGGTCTTGACCGTTGACTTGTGCTGCCTGTTTCTGCCTTTCTCCACCAATATGCTGCAAGGGTGGTGGTCACTGCCGTGGTACCATAGGACACCCCATCTATACACTGTAGTGAGTGAAGGATAAACCAGCGCCAGATCAATAGCACTGTCCTCATCACCTGGGCGGCTAGCTGTCCTGGTGACACAGCCACTGTTGATACACACCAGGTCAATGGTTTCAAGTGCAGTCTCGAGCTCCTTCCCATGTGTTTGGTGGATCACACCTTGCACGAAGCTATGGATATGATCAAGTGTCATAGACTGAGACGAGGCAGGTCCTGGATGGCACAGGCGGAAACATGTATTCGTCAGGTATGTGATCTATAGACTATCAATCGTGGACAAGAGTAGGTTAAAGTACCGGAAGACATGTGGGACTGGCAAAATGTAATAGTAACTCTGGGTCGGGAGTGCAGAGAATGGGCAACAGGCCGCATAGAGTTTGAGGTGCAACAATTGATTCAGAGCAACACACACCAAGGTGACATAGTGATCTATACCGATGGTGAGAATCAGACGTAGTGGTTGGGGTTTCATCGCGAAGGCAAATGGACGATGCTTGAAACAGGGAAGTCTGGCATATGAAACTGCATGAGAATGGAGGTGGAAGCAGTAACAGCGGCATTCCGATGGTTAAATTGGACCACTGCAACACACATAGCATTCATTGCGAACTCAATAAATATGCTTAGTAAGGTGGAGAAAGGGGTGTTTCGTGTGGAATGGCTTTACTCGCTTCAGTGGTCACAGATTGTGAGAAATGTATGGATTTTTCGCACTGGTCATGCGGGAGTGCGGGGGAAATGAACAGACTGATAGGCTGGCAGGGAATGCATCTCTTGGTGGTAGATTAACTAGGGAGAGGTGGTCGAGCGCCTAGGGGGCCACATGGAGAAGACGGGGGAACATACTGAGAACCTCTATGTGGAAAGACTGATATTACGGGGGATCGACAGGGATGCTGGAAGAATCTCAAAACTGAGAGGGGAGATCAGGAGAACTTTCAATCAGATAGAGGTGGGAAAGATTAGTAGTACGACTCTTCGTTGGCTATTGAACGAGAGGACGGGGCACCTATGGGAATGTCATGAGTGCAGTAATGTCGGTTCTTAGCTCGTATCAACTCAACTCAACTTTGATTGTTTTCATGTAGTCAGTACCCAAACCCGTAGTTTGAATCATGCACTTTCCATTCCGGCGGACATTCGCTGTCTACCGCCTGACATACACGGGGAAAATCCATCCCCCCCCCCCCCCCACCCTAGCTTCTCGGCATCATTATATGTAATAGTGGTGCGTTTTTTTAATGTTCTTAAGTATATATTATCACTGTTATATATTTCATTCGGCAATTTTATTATCACTTCTAAGCCCAATTCACCAAGTTGTAATGTTTTAAGCAGTGATGTTATCTCGCCCCGGGGATTTACTTGTTCTTGGATTATTAAACTTCAGCTCTAAGTAACACTGGTCTAGAATGTTTGTTTCTGATCTGCCATCATCAACATGCAACTCTATTATATACTCTGTCCATCATGCGAGGGTCGCTCAATAGGTATCCGGATTTGTGATGAAATTTTTGGTGAAAGAAAGTTCGAAACCCGCTGAAATTCATCGTCGACTGTCATGTATGTTTGGAGAACAAACTGTTTTACGTTCTTCAATGTTTGAATGGCATAAATACTTTTGTGAAGGTCATTCACCATAAACGTACAGACCTGTCCAGCAAAGGTGTCATTGTTCAACAAAACAACGCAAGACTCATACAGCTAGCAAAAATATGGCAATTATTGACCAATTCCATTTGGAAGTACTGCCACACCTGCCTCTTTTGATCTCTGTTATATTGACCACTTTAGTAATGGCATTGTTCACTTATACTGCTTATCGGTTTATTGTGCCTTTTCTGTACAGTTGTGACATTTAGGATGTCTTTCGCCTCCAGCAACATCTGAATACAGAAGGCGGACCCCTTCAGCTGTTCACAATATTGAAGCTGGCCACACCTGCGATTTTTAAATAGAACACTAAACCACCCCCCTCCCCTTCTCTTTTGGAAATTGGCACACCAGAATCGCGAACAGCGGCTAAAAATAGTATTTGGCTTCACGTTTTGAAATTGACATGTACCAAGCATCTGCACAGGAGGAGGCGGGCAACTACAAAATTACCCCTTCCCCTCTCCGCAATTCCAGGAATATCGACACCTAAACCCATCAGAATGACGTCATCTTTAGGTCCCTGAGAAAATCTAGCTCCGGGCGATTTCATTGGTGTGGGCAAAAGAAATTGAATAGGTTTATATAAAATAAGCAAAGAGAATGGATTCCTGCAAAGTTGTATCTAGATTGTTAAGTTCGCGGGAGTCCTCAAAATGATTTTATAGAAGACAGTTGTGTTTTTCAAAAAGAGATAATATGTGTCCTTTATTGGCTCAGGTTAGATTAAATTTGATAATAACCTAGTTGTGTCGATGGGCGATATTATAAGAAAGATTTAACAGTAGTTAGAACTCTTTTCCTGTGTCATAAGAGAAATAAAGATTTAGATCTTGATAAATACTTCGAGGATATATGATTGTTTTCTCTGGCTTAGAGAATATCTTTCTTGGTTTGGTTCATGTACATCCTGAGAGGTGAACTTTTCTTTTACTCATAGTTTTCATATGTAGCTCATGATGATTGGGAGAGCTGCTACCGGGATTATTGTCCTGAACCAGCACTTGTAATCACTCTATTTGGTGATAATTTTCCGAGATATCCCTTATGATTTCTTTAAAGATGATATCATTTTTGGATTTGTTAATATACAGTACCAGGAGAATGTGTTTCTTTATGTATGCATTACTATACGGGGTGATTAATAATGATTTGCCCTATTAATATAAATACCTGACATTCGTGTGCCATAATGTTATGCATTCATTTTTCATAGAGAAGATAGAATGTCACCACTGTGACATTGTATCATTCTTGCTGTTAGTCATTAAGCTGATTTTGGAACTAGGGCCTTGTAAACACGAGGATGATACACCTGCACAGCGCAGGAGTGAGGGAGACATATCATGTTAATACAAAGGGAGAAGGACTGCATCAGATGTTGGAGAGATGAGACGCAACAGGGCCAGACCGGGCTAGCCTGCCCTTGTGTAATCACCCCTTCACATTTCCTCTTTCTTTTTATCCCCCCCCCCCTCTCTAGTTGTTTGATGTTGTTTTTCTTTTCCCTCCACTGTTTCTATGAGTAAGGTTATATGTTTGGCACATGTTTTCCACAGGGAAAGGTGGTCTTTATTTTGGCTGATACTGGGGTATATACCAGAATGCTGTATCTTGTTATCAAGAGGGTCCAAGTCATCTACAAAAGATGAAGAGATTCGCCTTGTTACTGCCTCAGGGGCGAATTTCCATTACCCCTCAGTGACTCAGATTACACAGCAACCCCAGCATATGACAACCAGCTAATTAAAATATGTTTCCTTTTTTATGGCAATAAATGAATCACCAAAAAACGAGAAGTAGATTGTGAGCTTTACTGAAACACGATTACAAGAAACAAATTGGACGATGCGGCCAAAGCCTTCGTCAGCACAGAATAAACACAAACCTACACAAAACTACATGAAATGACAGTATTAAGGGTACATATCTGAATCTGTATCCTAGCTTGGAGCAACTGACGTGCGTTAGATGACTATCAATGGATTGTATGAATTTTTCTTTCTTTCTCTATTTCTTTTTCTTTTTTTCTTTTTTTTTTAATGGAAGGGCAAACCCTAGTTTCAACTCTTGTAGTCCGTGTGACCCAATGGACTTTTCAATTTTAGTAGTCCATCTGACCGAATAGACTTTTCACTTTAGTAGTCTGTTACAGAATGGACTTTGCAATCTTAATAGTCTGTGTGACCGTATAAACTTTTCACTTTAGTAGTCCATGTAACCAAAATTGACGGTTTTTTTTTGGGGGGGGGGGGTGGGGGGTGGGGGGGGGAAGGTAAATTAACAGTGGCGTTTGAACAATATTGATTTAGATAATCCTTTGTGAGAACTCTGGAACCTTCTTTTAGTAATACCGGAAGATAATTAGTTGTTGTTTTATGTCTTTATTTGTGCATTCTTTTTTAAGATTTGTAATGTCTGATATTCATGGAAAGAATACTTTGTTGAATTAATAAATTGTGAAGCTCCAAGTAACACTTCCCCACAAGAAGCGGTTCTAACGTGTGGATCACATATTTGAAGAACCTGCTTTAGAAGAATCCTTTATGTAATAACACGACTTAAAAACAATAAGGCAACTGGGGCTGATGGAATTGCTGCTGCATTTATAAAGGCAGGCAGCCATGCATTACATCTAAAGCTATACGAACAAATAATAAAAAATCTGAAGGACAGAAAAATTACCCCATGACTGGAAAGAGTCATTATTGATACCTATCTTTAAGAAAGGAGACAAGTTCCAATGTGAAAATTATAGAGGAATATCACTCCTGTCCATAAGCTATAAGATACTATCCGTGGTATTACTAAATAGACTAAAACCATATTAAGAAGACATATTAGGTGACTACTAGGCGGGTTTCAGACAAAACAGATCAACAATAGATCAGATATTTATCTTACGACAAATAGCCGAGAAAAATTGGGAATATAAAAGATATCTCCATAACATTTTTGTGGATTTTAAAAAGGCTTATGATAGTGTCCATAGGAATAGTCTATGGAATGCTATGCAGGAATTTGGAATACCAAGGAAGTTAATCAGCATGACCAGACTATGCATGGAAGATACTTATAATATAGTAACATATAAAGGCAGGAAATTAGACCCTTTCCAAATAACATCTGGCTTGAAACAGGGTGATGCACTATCGCCGCTCCTTTTCAATCTGGCTCTAGAGAAAGTTGAAAGGAAGGTAAAGGAGGAATGTGCTATTGGAGGAACATCCAAACTGCTTGGTTATGCAGATGATATAGATATTATAGGGGAAATTAACAAATGACATTGGAAATGTCGACTCATTGAAAGGAAAAAATCTCAACAAATGGGGCTCGTTATCAACCAAGGAAAGACAGAACATAAGGTAATTTCAAGAGAGGGAACGGCTAAAATTATCTTCGATATCTGGTATGTCCACCGAGTGCTTGCAAAAAAGCTTGGCAGCGGCTCCGCATGGAACGCACAAATCTCTGAAGGAAATTCCGGGGATTCAAGTCCCATTTACGCGTAAGTGCATAATCTTGCCTGCAGGCTCTGCGTCCAAGCTGGTTCCACAGATGTTCTATAGGGGACATGTCAGGTGATAGGGCAGGCCAGTCAATCGTCACAATGTTCTGCTGCTGTAGATATTGCTAGGTAATGCATGCTGGAGAAGTTTCAAGTCTGGATAATTTGTGACCGCAGGAGCAACCAATGCATCCAGAATCTCATCTCGATATGACACAGCATTAACATCTCCACGGAAGACGTGAAGAGGCAAGCGATGGTTTAAACTGAATCCTTTCCAAAAGTAAAAAAAAAAATGTCACCTCCAAAACTGGTTATGTTGACGAACATAGCAATCTGCAAAGAGCTTTCCACACCGTCGCTACATCTACTTACGTCCATCAGAGAAGGATAGGTTGAATCTGCTCTCGTCTGTGACTAGGACAGCATTTCCACTGCAGTCTAGTCTATCTGACATGTTGCTCTGCCCATTGCAGGCGCTACCGACGATGTCTGTCTGTTAGTTTAGCCCAACATAAGGTCGTCTTGCACGTGGAACTTTGATACTGAATCATAACCCTTCAAAACACCTTTGGCAAAGTGCTCGAGGTAGCATATAGGCTTCAGCATCACTTGTATCTCTTAATCGTCGTATAACTGTTATTCGAGAGACTTGCCAACGTCTACCTACTATTTCTGTTGCTGCTTGATTTTCTGGGAGAAAACGATTCCTTAGAATATGACGATCTTGCGCAGGAGTAGTAACTCGTGGTTGGCCACTCCGAAGTCTATCCTGGGCACTGTCAGAGTTCCGTAACGTTCATTAAGGCGTACAATAGTGCTTTGGTGGCAATTTATCTTTCTGGCAATGACCTACGAGCTCATTCCGGTTTCCAATATACCAATGATTCTTTGGCTGTCATTTTCAGATAGTCGTGAAATTGTAAGCACGTGTAATGGGTGTTTTATCTCAACGGCCTTTTTATACCGAGTATACTGCCACAGCCGGCTTCGTGGCTTAGAGGTTATGACTTTTCTCCGCAATCTCGTATACTCTCGTAGGTAAACGTGATGACGGTAAGAATCAGCAGTGGTTCGAATCGCATCGGTAACTTACGGGGTATGTAAGCCGGCCGCTCAGAAAGCAATGGCAAACTACTGAGCGTAATCTTGCCAAGAAATCAACATACAGCTGAAAGATGCTGGTGTTGACAGCGATGTCCCGTAAAGGATGTGCAAAAAAAAATACTGCCACAAGGCGTACACATTTTCAGGGTCATAGCTGTTGGAAATCGTGTTGTACGTGGAACTTTGATAGTGAATCATAACCTGTCAAAACACCTTTGGCAAAGTGCTCGAGAAGATAGTGGCATGCAGGCTTCAGCATCACTTGGAGTTATCGACCTGGGAAGGACACCTGGGCTAATGAGGCAACTTGTGCATTTGATGTCTATGAGGGTTTCCAGGATACGCAAGAGACAGTGGCAGCAGCTCTTGTCCTGGAGGATGTGTATAACAGCATCAGGTATGATTGGTTGACATACTCTTTGGACATGGAGGTCTGCCCTTGGATTGTCAAATGGATTTCGGCAGTCCTTTATGAGCGTAAAATTGCACTGCGCATGGGTTCATGGACTTTTGATCCCTGTACTATTGCACCTGGGCTGCCACAGGGATCTGCCATTCCCCAGTGCTCTTTAAGAAATGAGCAAAGTCGCAGCTATTGAGACAACAGGAATTGGTAGAATTTCAACATTTGCACATGATGTGCGGTGTACAGACAGGGAAGAGACTGGGTAAGTTTCGCTGAAGACTTACAGACGGCAGTAAACAGAGTGCAGGGTGGTGCATTGACGCGTGGACCGTTATACACCCATACAAGGCATCGGTTGTGTGGTATTCCCTGGATAACCAAATCACGAAGGCAAATATCACATGTATTATATTGAGTGGATGTCCTATTAGTAGAGAGAGTAAATTGAAGTACTTGGGAATCTCTTAAGGATCGTGTGCAGGCTTTGGTGGTGAAGGCTGGGACTTAATGCATTTAGGGCGATGGCAGCAACCGGGGTAGAGCAGAGGATGCTTTAAGGAACTTTCAGACGTTAATAATTTATGTCATTGAGTATAGTATGGGGCTGCTGACAGTATCAAAGAGCCAGCTTGAAAGGTTGGAGCGCATACAGAATGCGGCCATGTGGGCGATCCTGGGGTACACAAATGACACACCAATTATATTTTTAAAAAAAACAATAACGAGAGCGAAACTCGAGTCTGGTGCTTCAAATCCCGGACAAAACTCAAATAAATCAATTTGATTATTGCTCGCTGGACTTTAGGCGGCCTGGTGTGCCTTGCCAGTCGAGAAGGCCCGATCATTCGGGGCCACATCGATTGACGGATGTCAGTCGCGGCGATCGGGAAAATTTTGAGCTGTAGCTTACGATGGGTGACGTTGTGATATTCTAGTGTGATAATTTGGTCGCGTCTAGCGTGTGCCGCGTGGTTTAGTGGTTACACACCTGCATCACACGCCAGTGGTCCGGGTTTTATCCCGGGTCCAATCAAGGATATGCACTACTGACGAGCTCAAACGAGAGCGAAACTCGAGTTTAGTGCTTCCAAATTGACGTGGACAAGGCCTTAGGTTTGTATCGAAATACGATAAGCGTTGCCAGTAGTGGTTTGTACTCAATGTTTAAATTATATACTTGAGGCATATCCTGGCACTACCAACAATGGCGGACAGGCATAGGGTCCTTCAAGTCAAATGATACCTGAGAGTTGCTGCAGATATGGATCACACTGTTAGCTAGTTAGTTAGTCGACAGATCATCCTCATTGCACATCGAACCATTCAGTCCATAAGTACTCGGATACCCTCCTCAGCAAATCCCGCAGCGTATAGCGGCTAACGACACCAGTTTTGTGTTGGTTTATCAATCTTCTTTGGCTTCCTGCGTAGTGTTCTTGTTTGGCCACCCCTCTTTTGATTTGCTGTTCTCATAGTCTGATCATGGTTGTAGATTCAGTCATCAATTGGTTCTCGCACAAGTCTTACTTCTCGTAGAGCATTCAGAATGTCAGCCTGGTCCATGGCGCGTCCGACCTCCACCTTAGCCTTACCTGCGAGCTTGTCAGCCCGCTCATTACCTTGTACTCCTGCATGCCCTGGCACGAAGATGAAACTAATCTTTGTCAGCCGAGACCGCTCCAGAGACAGCAACCACTCCCTTCGGATCCACCCCATCTCTATCCTCTTGAGCATGCTCTTTGAGTCGCTAAGAAAACGTGCCCTATTGAATGTCTGTGTCTCGAGCCATGTCATTGCTTTACTTACTGTCATGACTTCCATAATCAGGCTACTTGTGGTCTCAACAAAAGCACCAAAGTCCTCCTTCACAATTCTCCATCTGGCCCGCGCCGTGAAGGCCCATGAGCTTCTCACATGTCGGACGACCGACTCATCTGTGTAGATGACAGCATCACCGTCTAACGAACTCTCGAAAATCAACGCTTGTGCTTCCGCCTCCACAGCAGCCGGATTTTCTTCTCTGCATTTTCTGTCTAGTTTGATGCAAACTGAAAAGGACGTTCAGAAGTCTGTTGACACGTGTACCCACTCCTAGCCAGATCTAAGTCCTCCAGTGAACACACCTGTTAAAGAATGTCTTCGGCTTGACCCATCCACGACTTTCCTCTTTTTAACCTGCTGCCCTTCACCTTCCTAATTTCCCTATGCAGTGGATGTTGTGTGTTTGCGTTAATTCTGAGGTAGGCACGTACTCTGCAAATTTGTAGTCTGTCTTCAATGGTTGGAAAATCAAGAAGGTAGCGCATCGCCCTGCATGCTGTATCTCTTGTACATCCAATGCGCATAGCTTCGTTTTGTATCCTTTCCATCCTTTCTATCTGCTTACGACCGAGAGTAAGGATTGCATACTCAAAAACAGACACGACTAGCCCCTCATTTAGGAGGCATAGATGGCGCTGCTCACATTTTGCTGCCGCCATCATCCGCATCGCAGCCAAACCCCGCTTGGCCTTTGTTATCACCTGGTGTCGTAAGTAATCCTTTATTACTTAAGTGTCGTCCCTGGAGTGAGGGGAATCAACACCCACATTTTTATTACCCCAATATTATTGTCCTAGAGAAACCACCAGAATCCGTCTACAAAACTCCCTCAGTCTGTCGACACCTCTTTCTTACTCTCACTCACCCCTAGATCATTCCCCATCTCACTCTTCCCCAACACAACATACTCAACAACTCTAGCTTTAACAAATAAATACAAAATAGTTTATTAAAGCAAAGAGTATGTGTGTGAGAAGTGTGTGTGTGTGTGTAATGTGCAGAATGTGTATCGAATATTCTAGTGTGTGCAGACTCAGACCAAGCAGCTGATGAGCCCAGCCCGATCATCCCGGAAAGGATCACCCCACATCTTCATTCAGTCCACATTAACCTCACCAAGGGATGTGTCCCTCCTGCTAGATGTAGACTTCCGCCGGTCGTTGTTTGATCACACTAGTCACAGTCTGACACTGATCCTGCCTGGATCACACACCGTTATTACATGTCCCTATTGTTCTGAGACTCATAACATCCTTGTCTAGTGAGGACACGAAAATATTGTTCCTTGAAATAAATGTAATTTCTGTCTAAAGTTTCTACTGTTCACAAGACCACTGTTATAATAACTTCCTAATCAGTTTATACTGTTCTATTCCCATGTGATGTGGAAAAAACAGTACCTATTAGTCTTTTCACCTGTCGTGTGAAAACATAATACCCACTGGACTTTTCCCATGTGGTGTAAAAAAAAAAACAATTCTATTGTTCTGTTCACATGTGATGTTTGAAACATTAATCTCACGATTTTTCCTTCTCCAAAATGATGCGGAAAAAACAATCTCTAGTATTCTGCTAACGTGTGACGTTTGATAAATACTCTCACAACTGTTCCTTTAAACCCCTTTCATCATGGGCCCAGTGCAAAAGCTGCTGAATAACTGCCTGCACTAAGGTCTCTATTCTCAGTGACTTGAGTGACCCAAGGGAACCTGTAAAAGAGAGAACAATACACTTGGTGAGAGCACCTGTCCCTGACCTCCATTAGATGGGGTAGGCTGACAGCCTCACTCAGATACATGACAGTGAACCAACTCTGTCATGGGCAGAGGAGCTCTTCACACAGGTCTTCATCAGGTCAAGACAAGAAAAAAAACCAACAAACAGAGTGCAGAACCCCCCAGGGAGCACCCCACTGGAAGATCCCACTATTGGACAATTTCCCCATCTCCCAATTATCCCCCATTACTCTATTCTCAACTAGCAGAGCTTATCGTCACTTCCCTACTCTATTCTCAACTAACAGCGCTAATCATCACTTCACTACTCTAGCTAGTTTTACCAAGGCTACTGCTTATATTAATTAGGCTTAAATATATTATCTATAATACCTTATGCAATACGCATCACTCCTGGATGGCATCTACAACTTGCCATAAAGACATATGTGATTTAATGTTAATTAAATCGAACACATTAGATGCTCTCCGAATTTCCTCACAGCGGTACACACACACGTCAGCTCTAGTCAACTTCTTCTTCAAAACTAACGGTAAACAAGTCATGTTTTTGTCACCAAGAGCTGGGAGTGTTCTAGTGAAGTTCTTTTGATGTCACGCAGGTGACCTCAGGGGCACTAACTATTTCCAGAAATCTTATTTCCCTTTGGTTTAATCAATGTCCCCAGTTATCTCCCCTTGTTTTGACAACCAACACAGCTAGCGTCTGTCTTTGATTCCGCTGGTCGGCAAAATAACCTTGACATATTTTCTGTCTACCCAAGAATTCTCAAGGTCAGCGGTGCCGTTTGATCTACCTGCCACTTGTTGTAAACAACTGCAGCTGCAAATCATACTGTCCTTGTTATCTGTATTATCTGATTGTGACTCCACAGTGATTTCATGACACCTGGTCTATGTGCTCATTATAAGCAAGGCTTCGATCAAACCGTATGCCCGGGTATTTCATTGCCTGCATTCTTTCCACAGTCTCTGAACAGTTGGTGTTGGAGTGTTGACAATATGATTATTCAAAGAGAACAATGTCACTGTTGCCTTTATTGGGTTGACCATTGCCCCAGCTTCAGCACACCAAGTACTAATGCGATTGAATTCGGTTTGCAGTTCCACAGCAACCTGATCTCTATCCTTACCCTGACAATACACCAAAGCGTCGTCGGCATATGACAGTGTCCTCCCCGGTCCAGTGATCTGCTCGCTGATGATTCTCATTGTGTAGGCGTTGAACAGCACCGGAGATAATGGTGATCCCTGTGGTAGGCCAGGATATATTGTTGTTGGTTCCGAAGTCCAACTGCCACATCTAAAAACTACTTTCCGTTGGAAGAGGGCTGCAGCGATCCAACTAAGGAGGAACGGATTTATCTTGAGTTCAAGAAGCTGAAGCATTAGAAAATCCAATGGTACTCTGTTGTACGCTTCCTCAAGATCAACCGCTACAGCAAAGGTTTCAATGCCTGAGTGGAAACTTCATAAACATCATGGGAAAAAACTGCTGCATTGGTCCAGGTTTCTCTTATTAGACGGTCCCCTCCCAGGGTTAGTGGGAAAACACCTTGCTTCTCTAGCTACCTTGATATTTCTCTGGCAATTAACTTCTCCAGCAGCTTGCCTATTGTATTCTGCATGGTGATTATTCGATATCCCTGAATGTTTGTGTTGTCTTTGCCAGGCTTCGGCAAGGGAATCAGATATATGTGTAACTACTCCTCCTTGATTCTAGCACTCCCTATACTGTTGTTATACATGTCTGCTAGTTTCTCTAGCTTGCTGTCGGTACACCTATTGATGTCGTCATATCTTATGCCATCTGGCCCTGGAGAGCTGTTTTTATTTATCGTCGAAGCACAGCCTTGATTTCTTTCACTGTGTCTTCATCCGAAATGTTCTGGGCTTTGCACCTGTCTGAGGTGACCTCCTTGGCAAGATTTCGGCCTCACATGTCTGTCTGGTTGCTCTGCTCTAGATAGCGTTCGAAGAGGGCTTTGCCCTTGTTCTCGTCAGTCCTCTGCCAGATGAGGTAAGCACCTTGGAAGTCAGAAATTCTCTTATTCTTGACTACCCCACTTATGCTTTTATATAGTCGCCAGAACAATTTCAGTGACTTGTCTGTGCTTACTCTTTGACACACCACTGCCCATTTTTCACCTTTAATCACCTTAACCAGTTTTTTTAAATAGCTTACTTTTGTGTGCATCTCTCTAAGTGCATACAGGGACCAGGATGGCCAACTCTGTTCTTCTTGGAGTTTTGCCATTTCCTTACAGCACTACGCTTATCCATCCAGGACTTCTCCACTTCAAAATTCCACCAAGGTGGCTGCTCCCAGCTGTTTTTCTTCCCCTGAAATTTTCTGTGCTTGTCGCGTCTTATTTTACTCACCACATCTTGCCCTGTACTGTCATACTGAAAGGTCTTGACCGTTGACTTGTGCTGCCTGTTTCTGCCTTTCTCCACCAATATGCTGCAAGGGTGGTGGTCACTGCCGTGGTACCATAGGACTTCCCATGTGTGTTGGTGGATCACACCTTGCACGAAGCTATGGATATGATCAAGTGTCATAGACTGAGACGAGGCAGGTCCTGGATGGCACAGGCGGAAACATGTATTCGTCAGGTATGTGATCTATAGACTATCAATCGTGGACAAGAGTAGATTAAAGTACCGGAAGACATGTGGGACTGGCAAAATGTAATAGTAACTCTGGGTCGGGAGTGCAGAGAATGGGCAACAGGCCGCATAGAGTTTGAGGTGCAACAATTGATTCAGAGCAACACACACCAAGGTGACATAGTGATCTATACCGATGGTGAGAATCAGACGTAGTGGTTGGGGTTTCATCGCGAAGGCAAATGGACGATGCTTGAAACAGGGAAGTCTGGCATATGAAACTGCATGAGAATGGAGGTGGAAGCAGTAACAGCGGCATTCCGGTGGTTAAATTGGACCACTGCAACACACATAGCATTCATTGCGAACTCAATAAATATGCTTAGTAAGGTGGAGAAAGGGGTGTTTCGTGTGGAATGGCTTTACTCGCTTCAGTGGTCACAGATTGTGAGAAATGTATGGATTTTTCGCACTGGTCATGCGGGAGTGCGGGGGAAATGAACAGACTGATAGGCTGGCAGGGAATGCATCTCTTGGTGGTAGATTAACTAGGGAGAGGTGGTCGAGCGCCTAGGGGACCACATGGAGAAGACGGGGGAACATACTCAGAACATCTATGTGGAAAGACTGATATTACGGGGGATCGACAGGGATGCTGGAAGAATCTCAAAACTGAGAGGGGAGATCAGGAGAACTTTCAATCAGATAGAGGTGGGAAAGATTAGTAGTACGACTCTTCGTTGGCTATTGAACGAGAGGACGGGGCACCTATGGGAATGTCATGAGTGCAGTAATGTCGGTTCTTAGCTCGTATCAACTCAACTCAACTTTGATTGTTTTCATGTAGTCAGTACCCAAACCCGTAGTTTGAATCATGCACTTTCCATTCCGGCGGACATTCGCTGTCTACCGCCTGACATACACGGGGAAAATCCATCCCCGCCCCCCCCCCTAGCTTCTCGGCATCATTATATGTAATAGTGGTGCGTTTTTTAATGTTATTAAGTATATATTATCACTGTTATATATTTCATTCGGCAATTTTATTATCACTTCTAAGCCCAATTCACCAAGTTGTAATGTTTTAAGCAGTGATGTTATCTCGCCCCGGGGATTTACTTGTTCTTGGATTATTAAACTTCAGCTCTAAGTAACACTGGTCTAGAATGTTTGTTTCTGATCTGCCATCATCAACATGCAACTCTATTATATACTCTGTCCATCATGCGAGGGTCGCTCAATAGGTATCCGGATTTGTGATGAAATTTTTGGTGAAAGAAAGTTCGAAACCCGCTGAAATTCATCGTCGACTGTCATGTATGTTTGGAGAACAAACTGTTTTACGTTCTTCAATGTTTGAATGGCATAAATACTTTTGTGAAGGTCATTCACCATAAACGTACAGACCTGTCCAGCAAAGGTGTCATTGTTCAACAAAACAACGCAAGACTCATACAGCTAGCAAAAATATGGCAATTATTGACCAATTCCATTTGGAAGTACTGCCACACCTGCCTCTTTTGATCTCTGTTATATTGACCACTTTAGTAATGGCATTGTTCACTTATACTGCTTATCGGTTTATTGTGCCTTTTCTGTACAGTTGTGACATTTAGGATGTCTTTCGCCTCCAGCAACATCTGAATACAGAAGGCGGACCCCTTCAGCTGTTCACAATATTGAAGCTGGCCACACCTGCGATTTTTAAATAGAACACTAAACCACCCCCTCCCCTTCTCTTTTGGAAATTGGCACACCAGAATCGCGAACAGCGGCTAAAAATAGCATTTGGCTTCACGTTTTGAAATTGACATGTACCGAGCATCTGCACAGGAGGAGGCGGGCAACTACAAAATTACCCCTTCCCCTCTCCGCAATTCCAGGAATATCGACACCTAAACCCATCAGAATGACGTAATCTTTAGGTCCCTGAGAAAATCTAGCTCCGGGCGATTTCATTGGTGTGGGCAAAAGAAATTGAATAGGTTTATATAAAATAAGCAAAGAGAATGGATTCCTGCAAAGTTGTATCTAGATTGTTAAGTTCGCGGGAGTCCTCAAAATGATTTTATAGAAGATAGTTGTGTTTTTCAAAAAGAGATAATATGTGTCCTTTATTGGCCCAGGTTAGTTTAAATTTGATAATAACCTAGTTGTGTCGATGGGCGATATTATAAGAAAGATTTAACAGTAGTTAGAACTCTTTTCCTGTGTCATAAGAGAAATAAAGATTTAGATCTTGATAAATACTTCGAGGATATATGATTGTTTTCTCTGGCTTAGAGAATATCTTTCTTGGTTTGGTTCATGTACATCCTGAGAGGTGAACTTTTCTTTTACTCATAGTTTTCATATGTAGCTCATGATGATTGGGAGAGCTGCTACCGGGATTATTGTCCTGAACCAGCACTTGTAATCACTCTATTTGGTGATAATTTTCCGAGATATCCCTTATGATTTCTTTAAAGATGATATCATTTTTGGATTTGTTAATATACAGTACCAGGAGAATGTGTTTCTTTATGTATGCATTACTATACGGGGTGATTAATAATGATTTGCCCTATAAATATAAATACCTGACATTCTTGTGCCATAATGTTATGCATTCATTTTTCATAGAGAAGATAGAATGTCACCACTGTGACATTGTATCATTCTTGCTGTTAGTCATTAAGCTGATTTTGGAACTAGGGCCTTGTAAACACGAGGATGATACACCTGCACAGCGCAGGAGTGAGGGAGACATATCATGTTAATACAAAGGGAGAAGGACTGCATCAGATGTTGGAGAGATGAGACGCAACAGGGCCAGACCGGGCTAGCCTGCCCTTGTGTAATCACCCCTTCACATTTCCTCTTTCTTTTTATCCCCCCCCCCCTCTCTAGTTGTTTGATGTTGTTTTTCTTTTCCCTCCACTGTTTCTATGAGTAAGGTTATATGTTTGGCACATGTTTTCCACAGGGAAAGGTGGTCTTTATTTTGGCTGATACTGGGGTATATACCAGAATGCTGTATCTTGTTATCAAGAGGGTCCAAGTCATCTACAAAAGATGAAGAGATTCGCCTTGTTACTGCCTCAGGGGCGAATTTCCATTACCCCTCAGTGACTCAGATTACACAGCAACCCCAGCATATGACAACCAGCTAATTAAAATATGTTTCCTTTTTTATGGCAATAAATGAATCACCAAAAAACGAGAAGTAGATTGTGAGCTTTACTGAAACACGATTACAAGAAACAAATTGGACGATGCGGCCAAAGCCTTCGTCAGCACAGAATAAACACAAACCTACACAAAACTACATGAAATGACAGTATTAAGGGTACATATCTGAATCTGTATCCTAGCTTGGAGCAACTGACGTGCGTTAGATGACTATCAATGGATTGTATGAATTTTTCTTTCTTTCTCTATTTCTTTTTCTTTTTTTTTCTTTTTTTTTTTAATGGAAGGGCAAACCCTAGTTTCAACTCTTGTAGTCCGTGTGACCCAATGGACTTTTCAATTTTAGTAGTCCATCTGACCGAATAGACTTTTCACTTTAGTAGTCTGTTACAGAATGGACTTTGCAATCTTAATAGTCTGTGTGACCGTATAAACTTTTCACTTTAGTAGTCCATGTAACCAAAATTGACGGTTTTTTTTTTGGGGGGGGGGGGGATGGGGGGGGGGAGGTAAATTAACAGTGGCGTTTGAACAATATTGATTTAGATAATCCTTTGTGAGAACTCTGGAACCTTCTTTTAGTAATACCGGAAGATAATTAGTTGTTGTTTTATGTCTTTATTTGTGCATTCTTTTTTAAGATTTGTAATGTCTGATATTCATGGAAAGAATACTTTGTTGAATTAATAAATTGTGAAGCTCCAAGTAACACTTCCCCACAAGAAGCGGTTCTAACGTGTGGATCACATATTTGAAGAACCTGCTTTAGAAGAATCCTTTATGTAATAACACGACTTAAAAACAATAAGGCAACTGGGGCTGATGGAATTGCTGCTGCATTTATAAAGGCAGGCAGCCATGCATTACATCTAAAGCTATACGAACAAATAATAAAAAATCTGGAGGACAGAAAAATTACCCCATGACTGGAAAGAGTCATTATTGATACCTATCTTTAAGAAAGGAGACAAGTTCCAATGTGAAAATTATAGAGGAATATCACTCCTGTCCATAAGCTATAAGATACTATCCGTGGTATTACTAAATAGACTAAAACCATATTAAGAAGACATATTAGGTGACTACTAGGCGGGTTTCAGACAAAACAGATCAACAATAGATCAGATATTTATCTTACGACAAATAGCCGAGAAAAATTGGGAATATAAAAGATATCTCCATAACATTTTTGTGGATTTTAAAAAGGCTTATGATAGTGTCCATAGGAATAGTCTATGGAATGCTATGCAGGAATTTGGAATACCAAGGAAGTTAATCAGCATGACCAGACTATGCATGGAAGATACTTATAATATAGTAACATATAAAGGCAGGAAATTAGACCCTTTCCAAATAACATCTGGCTTGAAACAGGGTGATGCACTATCGCCGCTCCTTTTCAATCTGGCTCTAGAGAAAGTTGTAAGGAAGGTAAAGGAGGAATGTGCTATTGGAGGAACATCCAAACTGCTTGGTTATGCAGATGATATAGATATTATAGGGGAAATTAACAAATGACATTGGAAATGTCGACTCATTGAAAGGAAAAAATCTCAACAAATGGAGCTCGTTATCAACCAAGGAAAGACAGAACATAAGGTAATTTCAAGAGAGGGAACGGCTAAAAACACTGGCCACATAAAGTAGACACCTTGCAGTTTTGACAGACCAAAGTATGTGAGTGGAATGTGGCCAATATTCCATCACAATGTCTGGGCAGAGCTTCATAGATCATGTGATGCCCAAACGACATGATCTCTCTCTCGGCCTAGTATTGTGTATTCCAGAGGAATGGGTAACCAATACGTCTGGCACAAGGTAGGCTGCAGACGCTGGCGGCTCAGCGTCAATCCACCGAGACCTCACCACCACGAGCCGGTGGCGAGTTATGGCCAGACCCTGACACCCAAGGGACCCGGCTTAGAGGCGTTCAGCCATGTCCCACAGGTGAGGGCCTTGTACGAGCCCGGACCATGAGGGCGCGCACATCTGTCAATCACAAGTGTCCGGACCTGTGTAAAGCGTGCACTATCGTCAGACTCCCCACCTGACTTATAGCGGTCCCCGCGACCAGCGGGAAACTGAATAAGTAAAGAAACGATAAAAGTAGTGGTATTTCAATTGCGCTTGCGCTCCCACCTATGCTACACCCTTCATGTGTCTTCACAAAGTCGGACTAGAGTCAAGCTCAACAGGGTCTTCTTTCCCCGCTGATTCTACCAAGCCCGTTCCCTTGGCTGTGGTTTCGCTAGATAGTAGATAGGGACAGTGGGAATCTCGTTAATCCATTCATGCGCGTCACTAATTAGATGAGGAGGCATTTGGCTACCTTAAGAGAGTCATAGTTACTCCCGCCGTTTACCCGCGCTTGGTTGAATTTCTTCACTTTGACATTCAGAGCACTGGGCAGAAATCACATTGCGTCAACACCGGGTGACGGCCGTCGCAATGCTTTGTTTTAATTAGACTGGCCACATACAAATAAATAATATGACCATTAAAAGAACAGAAAGATACAAATACCTGGGTACAATTTCCAACTGTTCCAACAGGGAAGAAATACAAGCTAGAATCAACTCTGGAAATAAGATATACTATGCACTACAACATCTGCTAAAATCAAATGCGCTATCTCATAACACCAAGATCACAATATACTGATTATATAACTGATTATACCAGTTGTACTGTATGGCTCTGAAACCTGGAGTACAACTAAAGGAGACGAAGCCTTGTTACAAATCTTTGAGAACAAAGTCTTAAGACGCATCTTTGGGCCCATTGGGGATACACAAAGTGGAGAGTGAAAAAGAAGAAGCAACAAAGACATTTATTATCTGTTTAAGCCCCCTCTAATCACTGGTATCATGAAGGCTAATAGGACTGCAATGGCTGTTGCATATAGAAAGAATGGAAGATAATAGGGAAACAAAACTCACTTACACTCAAGAAATAAATGACAGTAGACACCGAGGTAGACCAAGAAGACGGCGGAGAGATAATATACATATAGACCTACAAGCACTTGGAATCAGCGACTGGCAAGAGAAGGTCAACCAGAGAGACGAATGGAGATGGCTTGTATCTGCAGCAAAGAACCTCAGTGGCTCGGAATGCTGAAGAAGAAGAATGTCTGATATGTCAATACGAACATAAATACCCCCTCTACCCCCATTGTCATAATTTACAACAATGAGTGTTCTACTCTATCCGTGTTGATTTATGTAAGGTTTTATGATGTTAAATGTAATATTGTTACATAATTTGGCATCAACAATAGAGGAGAGCAGAAGGTGGCAGTGAGACAACACGCGTCAAATTATCCAGAGTGAGCTTCCTCTTCTCTTGACTGTGGTGGCTTTACTGGCTCTCCTGGAAAATCTTTCTGATATCTATGTGAACCCCACTATACGACCTGTCTCCACCCCTAGGGAGTCTTATGAGCCATTTCAGGTTTTCTATAGTAGTTGGTATCATCGAATAGGGATATCTTTCTCCCTGTTCCTAATATACTTTGACGCAACAGTGCATATATCACCCATTTTCAAATTTGATTGAAATATTGCGTACCTAGCTTGGTATCCCTTGGAGGCCTTTATAATTTCTTTCAGTGTTCTTAATTTTCGAATTACTGGCACATAGTCGCTATTACAATCTGCTACTGTTTTTGTTTTTACTGGCAGTAAGCTGTTTCGAAATCGATTAGTATGCTATCGGTTTGATTATGAACATTGTTTGCTGAACTTTTATATCCGAAGGATGTTGCTGAAAACAGTTGTTTCGGATTATATTATACGCCCTTGCCCAATCAACTTGTTTCTCTCCTCAAGGTCGTGTAGTAGATTTTCTTAGTATGATGAAAATCTTCCAAATGCTGCCCCTTAATAATACAAGTCTTCGAAATGCCGCCCCTGCTTCGCTGCTTATTGCGGTGCCGCCTGATGCAGCCGCCTCTCTGTATCGTAGCACGACACGGCTCTATCTCTCATTTCTCTCTGCAAGCCATATCCATCAGTAACATCTTCGTCTCTTCCCTAGCTTTTGCATCGACATTTTCCAGTACTACAGCAGTCTCAGTATTCACATTGTGCTATAGCCATGTTTCTTTCTTTATACACATTGTCACTTTCTTCTTCTGTGCGGTCGGCAGGACTGATTATTTAGGAACCGATATCACAGCATTCGGGGCATTCCCATAAGCGCTCCTTCCCCATCCTCAGCAGCCAGCGAAGAGTTCTAACACCAATATTACCAATAGCAATCTGATTATATGTCCGTCTCGCCTTTCCTCTGAGCGTCGAGTGTCGGCCAGATCCCCTCGTCACTCCTCGCTGTCTCATTCTTGCCAGACCTTGGTGATCCATTTGCTCCTCCGAGGTGTACACGTGCTCCCACAAGGCCGCAACCACGTCTGCCTTATGCATCAATACTCCACCACGTTTTGCAGAGCCAGCCAATCTGTCCGCCTGTTCATTCCCCAGCACACCGGCATGCCCCGGAGAAAAGATCCAGGCGATGCTTGTCACCCGTGACCTCCTAAGCGAAGCAAGCCACTCTGCCCGAAGCTTGACTGTCATCACCTTCCTCAGCATGCTTTCTGAGTCAGTTACAATCACGATGTGTGTGTGTCGTATTCTCCATCCAGCGGAAAGCTGCACTGACTGCTTCCACCTTCTTTCTTAAGCTGGATGTTGTCGTATCATATGCCAGGCTCTCCTGCACCAAACGACGGCCATTAGCTTTTGCTAAGAACCCCCAGGCACTTCTACCTCTCAACACCGACCCATCTGTGTAGATAATCACATCACCCGAGCGAACGGTCTGCTTTTGTTGCATATACTTGTATGGTGTTAATATCTACTATTTTGTAATAGGACTTGATTTGATATTGTCATATAACCTCTGACTGTTGTCGCTGTTTCTCTAAGATTATACGTATACCCCTTTCATGTTTATGATCTCTAGAGTAAATTATAATATTTTTGTCCGAGTACATTTCCCATATTCCAGTCTGTTTTGTTTCAGATAATCATTAGTTATTTTCACTTTCTTCCATATATTCTCCTTATCACCGGTTACAGTGACTATTCTACACTAGTGTTCCTATAATACTAGCAAATGCAGTACTTGTTTTGCCTATAGCAACTGGATTAACGGTCTGGTAAAGTCGACGTTGCCGAAAGGATAAGAGCTCTTGCTCTTAAACTTCCGGTGCGCTGATGGTAATGTAGGGCATTAAGTTGGACTTCAACGTTGACTTTTCGTTCAGAAAGTAATGGCTAACTGCTGAACGTAAAATTGCCTAGATAATCAACTTGGAGTTGGAACCGACGAAACAGTGATTGAACTCCATGTGACGTTCATGCTGAATGCATTGCTGTGTTCAGGCATGATTTTCTATTTAAATAGTGATTGAACTCCATGTGACATTCATGCTGAATGCATTGCTGTGTTCAGACATGATTTTCTATTTAAACAGTGATTGAACTCCATGTGACGTTCCTGCTGAATGCATTGCTGTGTTCAGACATGATTTTCTATTTAAACAGTGATTGAACTCCATGTGACGTTCATGCTGAATGCATTGCTGTGTTCAGACATGATTTTCTATTTAAACAGTGATTGAACTCCATGTGACGTTCATGCTGAATGCATTGCTGTGTTCAGACATGATTTTCTATTTAAACAGTGATTGAACTCCATGTGACGTTCATGCTGAATGCATTGCTGTGTTCAGGCATGATTTTCTATTTAAATAGTGATTGAACTCCATGTGACGTTCATGCTGAATGCATTGCTGTGTTCAGACATGATTTTCTATTTAAACAGTGATTGAACTCCATGTGACGTTCCTGCTGAATGCATTGCTGTGTTCAGACATGATTTTCTATTTAAACAGTGATTGAACTCCATGTGACGTTCATGCTGAATGCATTGCTGTGTTCAGACATGATTTTCTATTTAAACAGTGATTGAACTCCATGTGACGTTCATGCTGAATGCATTGCTGTGTTCAGACATGATTTTCTATTTAAACAGTGATTGAACTCCATGTGACGTTCATGCTGAATGCATTGCTGTGTTCAGACATGATTTTCTATTTAAACAGTGATTGAACGCCATGTGACGTTCATGCTGAATGCATTGCTGTGTTCAGACATGATTTTCTATTTAAACAGTGATTGAACTCCATGTGACGTTCATGCTGAATGCATTGCTGTGTTCAGACATGATTTTCTATTTAAACAGTGATTGAACTCCATGTGAGGTTCATGCTGAATGCATTGCTGTGTTCAGACATGATTTTCTATTTAAACAGTGATTGAACTCCATGTGACGTTCATGCTGAATGCATTGCTGTGTTCAGACATGATTTTCTATGCATATGTACAGAAGGTAGTTTGCGATTGCTGCCCTTTGTGACACTGACCATCGTCTCTATAAAGAGATTCTTTGCCTGCCGCCGTGAAATTTAAGATCATAACAACAATCTATCGGCTGCTCACCATCTCTAACCACAAAGTGCTCACATGGTTTCCCACTACAGTGGTATGTGGTCTAAGTGGATTATCTACCTCATTATTTCTTTAATTGTCATCCTACTATAATAATTAGCAAGCTCCGTGGCGAAGGCGTGACGGACCCAGTTCGTAATCCCACACACTCGCGTTCGAAACACAGCTGTGGGCGATTTGGCAGCAGACCATAAGGATTGATAATGAATTAGGTCATACATTTATGTTAGTTTTTATGAAATGGTATGGGTGCCGGTCGTTCAGAAAGCAATGTCAAAATACTCAACGTAAACGTGCCCAGGAATCACGAACAGCCAAAAAATGCTGGGGTTGACTGCTTCGTCCTGTAATGGATATGCAAGAACTTTTGTTTTTCAACTATATGTTATGTTTTTCCCATCACCCCGGTACAACATACACACTGATGCACACACAATCCTATTCCGACTTTATAAAGCTGCACAGCGTGCGGGCGCTATTACACTCTTTTAGTGTCATCCACCTAACTGTATCACACGGAATGGCTCGTATGGTCCAGTATATCAGATCACACTATTGACGTTGAATAATTTGTAATCAGTTACTCACTGTGTGTTATTTCTAAATAAGTTATCGTTAATTCCACATTTCACACTATGAACATCCTGGATGGTTCATTTTAATGAGCTAGAAGAAAATATTTCCACAATCATCATCATCAAGTGCCCTGCCAGCTGATGTAGGCGTTCATGGCTCCCCACAGATCTCGGTCATTGGTTTTCTGGATCAACTCTGCTGCTGATATTCCTCCATACCACCGTCTCAATCCATCCTGCATCATTTCTCTTGGTATAGCATAGGTGGGAGCGAAAGCGCAATTGAAATACCACTACTTTTATCGTTTCTTTACTTATTCAGTCTCGGTAGAGATTTGTCCGCAGCAGACGAGCAATATCTCTGGCGGGCCTATTCTCGCCGGTCGCGAGATCCGCACAGTGGAAGGATGGGAGATTTGCTCGCAATATCTCCTGCGGTATCTCCGGCAGGGCTATTCCAGCTGGTTACGGGATCCGCTAAAGTCAGGCGGGGAGTCTGACGATAGTGCACGCTTTACACAGGTCGGACACTTGTGACTGACAGAAGTACGCGTCCTCATGTTCCAGGCGCGTACAAGGCCCTCACCTATGGTACTTGGCTGAACGCCTCTAAGCCAGGTCCCTTGGGTTCTAGGGTCTGAACACCACTCTCCACCTGCTCGTGGTGGCGAGGTCTCGGAGGTTTGACGCTGCGCCGCCAGCCTACCTTGCGCCAGACGTATTGGTTACCCATTCCTCTGGAAAACACAAGACTAGGCCGAGAGAGGGAACATGCCGTTTGGACACCACATGTTTCTCTGAAGCTCTGCCCAGGCATTGTGATGGAATATTGGTCACATTCCAACTCACATACTTTGGTCTGTCAAGTCTGCAAGGCGCCACTCACTTGGTTCCAGTAAATATTCTTTATTATTCTTAAATCTTTCCCATCAATGTTGATATCTTCCAACATTTTAATCAGTTCATCATGTTTTACTTTATCAAATGCCTTAGTATCTTATATATAAAAAAGGATCTCCGTCTGTCTGTCTGTCTGTCTGTCCGTCTGTCCTTTATGCGTTCGCGAACGGCCCATCCGATTGAGATGAAATTTTCTACACGCCTTCCTTTCAGTCCAGTGCAGCCCACTGTCGTATTTTTTTTTTCTTCTTCCTCCTCCTCCCTCCTCCCTCTCCCAAAATACGTACGTCCAGGAAATGGTCTTCTACATAGACACTTCTCTCTGAGGTCCGCGATAACATATTAACCTGGTGGGATGGCAATCAATCATCCTACTACCTCCTCCCTTCTCCTCCTCCTACCCTCTTCCTCTCCTCCTCCTACCCTCTTCCTCTCCTCCTCCTACCCTCTTCCTCTCCTCCTCCTCCCTCTCCCTCCTCACTCTTCTTCCTCCTCCCTCCTCCTCCTTCTTCCTTCTCCTCCCTCCACCTCCTCCTTCCTCCACATCCCTCCTCCTCCTCTCCCTCCTACCCTCTTCCTCTTCCCCTCCCCCTCCTCCCTCTTCCTCCTCCTCACTTCTCCTCCTCCCTTTTCCTTTCTCCTACTCCTCCCTCTACCTCCTCCGTCCTCCACATCCCTCCTCCTCCTCCTCCCTCCTATTCATTCCTCCTCCCCCTCCTTCTCCTCCCTCCTCCTTCTACCTCTTCCTCTCTCCTCCTCCCTCTCCCTCCTCCTGCGTTCTCATCCTCCCTCCTCCTCCTCTTCCCTCCCCCTCTTCCTCCCTCCTCCTCCCTCTTTCTCCTCCTCCTCCCTCTTTCCCCCCTCCTCCTCCCTCCTCCTCCTCCTGCGTTCTCATCCTCCCTCCTCCTCCTTCTTCCTCCTCCCTCTCCCTCCTCCTTCCTCCTGCGTTCTCATCCTCCCTCCTCCTCCCTCTCCCTCCTCGTCTCTCCTCCTCTTCCCTCCCCCTCCTCCTCCCTCTTTCTCCTCCTTCTCCTCCTCCCTCCTTCTCCATTCTTCTCCTCCTCCTCCCTCTTCCTCTTTCCCCCCTCCTCCTCCTAATCCCTCCTCCTCCTACCTCTTCCTCCTCCTCCCTCCTCCTTCCATCCTCCTCCTCCTTCCTCTTCCCTCTCCTCCCTCCTCATCATTCCTCCTCCTCCTCCCTCTACCTCCTCACTCCTCCCTCCTCCTTCTACCTCTTCCTCTCTCCACCTCCTCTCTCCTCCTCATCCTCCTCCCTCTGACATACAGACAGACAGACAGACAGACAGACAGGCAGTCAGTCGGTAACGGGAACGAGAACTTATATGACTACTTATATGAATTAAATGAGATGCTCCCCACCAGGGTCTGGGCGAAGCCGGGCAGGGTCAGCTAGTAATCTATAAAGCACAAATATAAATATATATATATATATATATATATATATATATATATATATATATATATATATATATATATATAATATATATATATATATAACTTTCTCTTAGTGTCTATCTTATATATAAATTAGGATGTGCGTATTTATGTATCTCTGTATGTATGTATGTATGTCCTTTATACGCTCGCGAACGGCCCATCCGATTGAGATGAAATTTTCTACACGTCTTCCTTTCATTCCAGAGCAGCCAACTGTCGTATTTTTTTTTTCTTCTTCCTCCTCCTCCCTCCTCCCCCTCCCAAAATACGTACGTCCAGGAAATGGTCTTCTACATAGACACTTCTCTCTGAGGTCCGCGATAACATATTAACCTGGTGGGATGGCAATCAATCATCCTACTACCTCCTCCCTCCTCCTACCCTCTTCCCTCTCCCTCCTCTTCCTCCTCCTTCCTTCTCCTCCCTCTACCTCCCTCCTCCTCCTCTCCCCTCCCCCTCTACCTCCTCCTTCTTCCATCCTCCTCCTCCCTCTTCCTCTTACCTCCTCACTTCTCCTCCTCCCTTTTCCTTTCTCCTACTCCTCCCTCTACCTCCTCCCCCGTCCTCCACATCCCTCCTCTTCCCTATTCCTCCTCCTTCTACCTCTTCCTCTCTCCACCTCCTCTCTCCACCTCCTCTCTCCTCCCTCTCCCTCCTCCTGCATTCTCATCCTCCCTCCTCCTCTTCCCTCCCCCTCCTCCTGCGTTCTTATCCTCCCTCCTCCTCCTTCTTCCTCCTCCCTCCTTCTCCATTCTTCTCCTCCTCCTCCTACCCTCTTCCTCCTCCCTCTTCCTCCTCCTTCTTCCATCCTCCTCCTCCTTCTCCCTCCTCCTCCTCCTTCTTCCTTCTCCTCCCTCCTCCTCCTCCCTCTACCTCCTCACTCCTCCTCCTCCTCCCTCTACCTCTTCCTCCTCCCTCTTCCTTCTCCTCCCTCTTAATCCCTCCTCCTCCCTTTTAATCCCTCCTCCTCCTCCCTCTACCTCCTCCTCCTCCACCTCCCTTTCCTTCCTCCTCCTCCTTCCTTCTTCTCCCTCTGCCTCCTTCTCCTCCTCCCTCCTTCTCCATTCTTCTCCTCCTCTCCCCTCTTCCTCCTCCTACCCTCTTCCTCCTCCTGCCTCCTCGTCCCTCCTCCTCCTCCTACCTCTTACTTCTCCATACTACTACCTCCTCCTCCCTTCTCCTCCTCTTACCCTCTTCCTCTTCCCCTCCTCCTCCCTCCTCCTTCTTCCTTCTCCTCCCTTTTCCTCCCTCTACCTCCTCACTCCTCCTCCTCTTCCCTCCTCCTCCTCTTCCCTCCTCCTCCCTTCACATTCCTCCTCCTCCTGCTCCCCCTGCTCCCCCTAATCCCTCCTATTCCTCCCTACTCCTCCTGTCTCCGCCCTCCTCCACCTCCCTCTTCCATTTACCCAAGACAGACAGACAGTCAGACAGATAGTCGGGAACGGGATCTTATATGACTACTTATATGATTTAAATGAGATGCTCTCCACCATGGGCTGGACTGGGTCAGACAGACAGACAGACAGATAGATAGATAGACAGACAGACAGACAGTCGGGAACGGGAACTTATATGACTACTTATATGAATTAAATGACATGCTCCCCATCAGGGTCTGGGCGAAGACGGGCTGGGTCAGACAGACAGACAGACAGACAGTCAGACAGACAGATAGTCGGTAACGGGAACGAGAACTTATATGACTACTTATATGAATTAAATGAGATGCTCCCCACCAGGGTCTGGGCGAAGCCGGGCAGGGTCAGCTAGTAATGTATAAATTGCAATGTTTGTGCCCTTTCCCTCCACAAATCCATATTGTTCTTCATTAATTTCCATTTTTATTTTCTTTCTGGTTCTTCTCATTGTAATTCTGAGCAGAAGCTTAGTGATATGGTTTATGAGGTTATTTGTATGAAAATATTCACATTGAATTGCTCCTGGTCTTTTTGGTATAGCTATAAATGCAGATGTTAGCATATCACTGTGTAAAATATCCACTGCTGTAAATATCACTCAACATGTTGGTTAATAAACCTACACCAAATTATCCCAATAATTCTAATTCTTCTATTGTGATTTCATCTGGCTCAGCTACTTTTCCTTTCTTCATGTGTTTCATAGCGTCAGCAACTTCTTCTTTTAGAATAGGTGGACCTTCTAAGTCATTTTCTTCTGTTAATTCTTCCGTTTCTCCATCATATAATTCTCTTATATACTCATTCCATCTCTTCATTATAGCACCTCTTTCCAATAATATCTTTCCTGTTTTTGATTTAAAACACCTTGTATTTATTCTTATTTTTCTTTCCGTGAGTTCACAGATTTGTCTGTGTATATTTTTTGTATCTTTAGTGGAATTTAATTCGATTTTTTTGCACTGCTTGTTTAACCAACTTTCATTTGCCTTCACACATTTATCTTTTATTTCTTTATTCATCTTAGCGTATTCTTGTTTGTTATTTTTACTCTGTTTTCTCTTGTCCAGCAGCATTAAGATTTCTTCATTCATCCATTTTTTCTTAGCTATTTGGCTTTTCTCGGGTAATATTTCTTTGCTAGTTTGATGAATGGAGTCCCTTAACATTTCCCATTGTTCATTACCGCCTATACTCTGTATTTTAGCTATTGCATTGTATCTATTTTTCACAGTCACTCTGTATTGTTCTTTATCTATTTTCCGAACCTCTTTATTAACTGATTGCCTGCCAAACAAAAAAGTGGTCATACCCAAAGAGAAATTCAAGGCAGAAAATTTGAAGTAGGGGTTTGTCACAATAATGCTTTTAAAATGGTTAAAATGGTAGCAGATGCATTGTATTACATATCAAATTAAAGAGAATTGCACAGGGAATCTGACAGTGTTAATAATTAATTGATAGGTTACAAATATTATGACAACAATGAGAGTTTTAGTAATAACAATTGAAATTAAAGTGTTAAAAATTATGAAAATAATTCACTTACCAAGGCGTTATTTTCTATCCGAAGCCGCTAATCCAGTTAAATTTAGAGAATTATGTTACACACACCAGTTGTGTTCAAGAATATCACAAGAACTGCTCCATAACACGAATAAACCACAATGAAATCATCAAATTATGAAGCACATAATTTTCACACAAAATGGAAAAGCCATCATATTCTTAGTAAATTTCACTGTTAGATTTTTTAAAAATATTATGACAGTCTTCTAAATAATTATCTGACAACTGCACAGGTTCGTTTTAGAATCTTTCACAAAGTCCTTTACATCACAACTATAATATAAAACTGTTTAAAACAGTAATTTTATTAAAATATATGAGGCCCAGAACCACTTCGAATTTCGAATCACAACAATCATTTGGAATCTCATGCCATGCGTGTTAATCTTGTTGGCCATGCGTGATTGTGCACACGAACAGAAAGGAAATCTTTCCTTGTGAAGTTTAATTCAATGGGACACTAAAAATTGTGGACTAAAACGGAGAAACGGACCAATTAGAGCACTATATATACGGAACCAATGAGTCGGTTTTTGGGTACCAAATTTGGGCTCTAGAACCGACCATTCTGTCTCTGGCAGGCAATCAGTTAAGTCTCGTGTTCTTAACCATTTTTTTCCCCTCTCTTTAATCTTACTTTTATTTGTCCACACAGTGGTACATGATACCTATTACCGTCAGCACCAGGTATTGTCTTTACATTAACTAAAGCATTTCTAATCGTTTATTAATTAGTATATAGTCAATTTGGTTGCATATTTTCTTACCAGGGCTTTTCCATGTGTTATGGTGTTTAAAAGATATCAATTGAAACGAGAAAAAGAGTGTTGAAGTGCTACATAGAACCTATACTTTTGTATGGATGTGAAGCATGGACAATAAGCAGTCAAGCTGAAAAACAGCTGATGGCTGTGGAAATGTGGTTTCTTAGGAAAATGCAAAGAATACCATAGACAGACAGAAAAACCAATGAACAGGTCCTTCAAGAAACAAATGAAGATCGTAAACTGATTAGAGTCATTAGACGCAGACAGTCAAAATTGTTTGGGCATGTTATGAGAAGAAATGAATTGGAAAACTTGGTGGCGACTGGTAAGATCGAAGGGAAGAGACCAAGAGGAGGACCGAGAGGTAAATACCTGGATGGCTTGGCCACATGGCATGGTCGAGACAGGAACACAGAGCTGATCCATGACTCTGGTAATCGAGTGACATGGCAGTATAAGACCGCCCACGCTTATCGGCAAGGCACATGATGGATGGATGGTGTTTAAACCATGTGTTTCCGATTATCATATCATTGATATTTGCCCATTCTATTTCCACAGTAAGCTAATGAAACACAAACAAATTGTCTTTTTATTGTGTTGCTTTTATGTGTAAAATGTACTAACCAACTATTAGAGTGTACTATTTATGATGTAAAGCATTATTTATATACAATATTGGCTCTTTCAGAAATCCATATGGGAAACTGCATAACTAACACATTATTCTTAAAAAGGACCCTTTTTTCACGCTTTTAGACTGATTAGGATTATGATGCTAGCTTATTATTTACACAAACAAATCGGTCATAAGAACGCCGACTGTCTTTAATTCTTAAAACCTTTCCTGGTAACCATTTGAGATTGGGTTAACCTGGGAGCCCAGATCAGTTGTATAAAATTTCCACAACCACCGAGCCCATAGGTAAGCAAACAGAATTTTAATCATACGTAAATATTCCATTTCTTTCTTTTTAATGTAAGATAATTTTAGTAAAATATCCCTCAAAAGTTAAAGTGTTAGCTGCTTTCTATTACAAACGTTTAGATTTGCAATATTGTGGCAAAGTGGAAAAAGAAATGGGAGAGGAATTCCCAAATAATATTTTATATCACACATATTGATGGTTAATTTGCAGATTGTAACACACTTTATGAGTACTATCTGAAATTTTTATGGAACATGACGAAAAAATCAGTCAGCAAATGTAGAGAAGATTCTTCTTATAGCTCATGCTGTGTGGCGTTAGTGAATCATGTCTGTCCATAACCCTATGTCTCCTGTACTGCCGATAATTTCTGGTACTGATGTTCCTCCATGCCATATCTCAAACTGTTCAATGATTTATCTCTTGCCCCCCCCCCCCCCCCAAACTTCCGGAGGTGGCGATATACTCCAGCTTTCTCCTTCTAATAACATGTAGAAGGGTTCTAATGGAGTCAGATGCTCAATACAAGACTCCTAATGGAGTCAGATGCTCAATACAAGACTCCTAATAACTTTTAGCCTTCGATGATCAAGCCCGCCTCACCTTTTAGTGGTGGATCCTGTTCTTACGAGTAATCCAGTGAACAGTTTGGGTTGTAAGCCCCACGAAGACCCTGGATGGGACAACAGAGGGAGAGGTGAAAGCAACGTTTCCCAGTCAGATGGGGTAGAGATGAGCAAGCTGTAATTGTATAGAGATCCTGAAGTTGGCGATACTGGACCAGAAGGTGAATAATAGAACAGTATCACGCAACTATTGTCATTACATGGATTCACCATCAGATAAATTTAATATTGGTGCCAGCCCTTTAGAAATTCACCAGGCACGCGTAGTGTCGGCTCTGAGCCTTGACGGAGCCCACCCTCTTAGGACTGGAAAATTCTCTAGGCTGTCCTTTAGTCATGAGGCGGCAGAGGAGAGCCAAACCAAATCAGAAAGAGACAAACTGAAAGTGCCATTTACTATAATGTACTGGAATGTAGATGTGGTTAATATTTAGCAGCCTGGCTATTGCAAAAACATAGAAAACATCCAGTCTAAAAAGCAAGTCACTGTTTGCTGCATCCAAGAGACTCATCTACACTTTTGAAATAAGAGGCTGTCAATGCTCGAGATCCGATAGACTGGACAGGCAAAAGAAAGAGTACTTACTTTGGTGAGAAATAATATACCCTTGTATGAAAATAAAATACATATGGAGGGAGCCGCATATCGAAAATCCAGCTGAAGACAGATAAGACAGTAATATAACTTGTGAGCTACTAATGCACGAATGATAAACTCCTGGGTCTTGGCTCTGTACAAATACCACCTACTAACTTATCACAGTTGGAGATTTCAACAGCCACTCACAGAGCTGAGGTTGTAAGCATAACTATTAAAGGGATGAAGAGGTTGAAACGTGACAGATTGACGAATCGATTACCCGATAAACACTTCCTCAAACACTCTTACCTTCTACTCTCGAAGGCGGCACATAGCGTCAACGCCAGATCTTGTTTTATCAAAATCGGATATAGGTGGTATGATAAGTAGAGAGGTGGGAGATCAACTGGAAGGAAGTAACCTTCAACCAGTCTTTCCTACTGTTCAGAGCACAAAACTTAACCAGGGTCTGGCGGTTACAAGATGAAATTGCCAAAATATCATTGCAGCCTATATAAACATCAGACAAGCACATTGATATCCATCCCCAAGTTGCAAAACAGAGACACCAGTGAAAAAAAAACAACTTCAATAGATGTATTCTTCAGGCAGCAAAAGAAACAATTACCAGAGGCTACAGACATAACTACAAACAATACTGGATGGGTACACTGCAAAAATATCAGGAAGTCAGGAATCAAGCTAGAAAGAAAGCAGAATCACAACCATCGCCTGAAGACCAAATCAAATGGAAAAAAGCTGTAGTAGAGTTCCAGAGAGAGAAAAACGTGAAGGAAAAAGCTGAAGACAGAAAATGGCAGCACTAAACTTTGAGAAAGACGGCAAGAGACTGAAAATTAGTTAGATCTCTAAACAAAGAGATTTCATTTAGACAAAATATCATGTTGCCTGAAAGGGACACAATTATCAAAGGGAAACAAGCTGCAGGTTTACTTGTCAGAACATAGTGCAGAAAGCAATTTCTCTGAGTTGAGTCAAGAACTGACATCACAGCACTCTGGACATTTCCATACGTGATCCATCCTCATATGTAACAGCCAGTGATGACTTCCAATAATATTGGTACCACTAGCATTCTGATTAGGTGTACTTCTTGCCTATCCTCAAGAGTTTTGAGCAACTCTCAGATCCTCCGTCACTCCCTGCAGCACCATGCCCTCCAAATCTTGCTTTCTAATATTGATGCTCTGCTCGAAACATGCAACTATGTCAAACCAAAGAATTCACTAACCAAGACCTTGATCCTGAAACAAACAGCTAATGACACCCACTATAAGAGCATCATTTGTCTGCTGTGCATTTATACAAGCTTTCTTGAATGGCAGTGGAGAATTCATTGTTCCACTCCTGCTTGGTCACCACATAGAGGCAGTGGAAGAACCTACACGATTAACAATTGCAAGGAAGAAGTCTGCAGAAGGTACATATATCCTACCTCTGATATGAATGGATGTAATTATATCTAGCACAATATATACATATATTGGATGAAGGCAATAAAGGGAAAAGCAATTCAAAATACATGTATTATCATTTCTGTTTTGAGTGATAATGGCTTACATTCCTTGTAAAGTTTGCTGTTCATACAACAAAAATCTTCACACCACTATTCTGATATATGCTGATAAAAAAGAGATAAAAGCACATAAACAGTTCTGAAAGGTTTAAATAATAAATGGATACACCATACAAGAATTAGCAATTATGTATACAACGGTTTATTCAAATGCAAAATAATAGGTCGCTACAAGAGTAACGATTCTCTGATTTAATTTTTTTTAAAGTACCAATAAAGTAAAGCAACAAGAAACTCCTGCCCATTCTTGGAACTCATGAAATGCACATCAATACATCTATGTCTCTTCGTACAGGTCTTTCCACTGCTCTCTACCCTGACGCATTAATTGAATCTTTGCCTTCAACCATGTAGGTGTTTCCCTTGGTAATAAATCTAAACATGGGTACTGTGGACGAGAAGGTGGTTTGCTGATATTCACATGCTTCAGTTTTTCTCTAAGTACTTCTTCTTGGATGTCCTTCACATCTCGGTATCTGTCTAGGTAACTGTTATAAAAAAGAAAAGTTTTAATTAAAAATCGCTACATGTATTTTAAATTTTTATTACCATAACAACACATTTCTTAGCAATAGGTAGTGGTGGTTGTAGTAGCAGCAGTAAGTGATTACAAGTAGGAGTGGTAGTGGCAGTAGTAGTAACAGTTACTAGTAAAGATAATAGTAATAATTACTGTTAGTCACTGCTAGCAATAATTCAAATAATAATTAGTAGGCAGCTGAAGAAGTGCACACACTTGCTTATGTGTGTTTCTTCAATTCTCAAGACTTTTTGGCTACAAAACAATATACAACGGTAGGATTGCCTGCCCGAAAAATGTTTTTGTTTCTAACATAGCTAAGTTTTTATCAATTAAAACATGCACAAATTGGATGGGAATAATGCAATATGTTGTCGCATTATTCAGTTTTGGCATCATTTAAAACATAAAATTCATGTTTCTAATTCTGCACACTCATTTTCTACAACTGGATCTGATGTTTAATTTCATTACCAAAAGTTGTTCACTGTAGGCATGCTATTTAGATTGAAAGGATCTGCTCTCTCCCACATGTCTAAATCACTGCTCCTAGGACATGCACAATACTTTTATCAGTGTTAATATCTTATGACAGCCACACATAATAACCGAGCATTAAACTGCTTGCTCACATTTTGCAGTAAATATCAGGAACCACTGATATTCTCCGAAGAGTCGCTTAAAAGTCGACAGTGTTGACATCATTGCACCAGGTTTTCATCCCATGTGGCTCAGGTTTTTATCCCATGTGGCTCAGTCTCTTTCCGCAGTGCGGAAAGCGACAACCTTCAGGAGTCTCCTTAAAAATGCATGCGTGAACCAAAGGACGCGGTCCGGAATTAAACCCACAGCCTTCAGAGCCTGGGTCAGATGGCTTGACCACTTCAAACATGGAGACTCCCACTGATATTCTTCAGATTTGCTACATTTGTATTGCTTATTATGGCCAAGCATTTTCTGAAAAATAGAAAATTTACGGCCTCACTTTTTGTTCAATGTGAGCTTTCTGGGTGTGATGAGGGAAATTACAGGACCCCCTCCCATTATTTTTCAGGTTTAACGAACATGAAATTTCAAAGCGCCGTTTCCGGGGTTCTTCCATTCCACTATGACCCCTGTATAAAATCTAGCAACAGGGCGGTTGAAGAGAAACAGTTTCATCAACCAAGCCAAATGACTCCAGAAACCACCGAGCTGTCTGCAGGGATGTATAGATCACAAAATCCAGATAAAAGTAAGAGGAATAAGACAGGGAAGAACAGAACCGTGTACAATGCAGAACAACCATGCTTAGTATTTTTGATGATGAATACCCACAGGGCCCCTGTATTCAAGTCTACACAGATGAGTCAACACCAAATATTCTTAGAAATGGAGGAGCAGGAGTGTACATAGAAACCCAAATAATACTAGGTTCACGGCCAGAGAACCAACAGGAAAGTATTGCCATAACATCGATGCAGAGAACGAGGCAATCAAGATAGCATAAGAGAAATTACTGAATACCAACCACAGTATACAGCCTGTGGTGCTATTGATATGCAAAATCAATATTTGAGGTGCTGCTGTCTAGGATTGATTGATTGATTGATTTAGGAATCGACATCACAGCATTTGTGGCATTCCCATAAGTGCTCCATCCCCATCCTCAGTAGCCAGCGAAGAGTTCCAACACTAATAGTACCAGTAGCAATCTGATTATAAGACCGTCTCGCCTTTCCTCTGAGCGTTGAGCGTCGGCCAGATCCCCTCGTCACTCCTCGCCGTCTCATTCTTGCCAGACCATGGTAATCCATTTGCTACTCCGAGGTGTACACGTGCTCCCACAAGGCCGCAACCACATCTGCCTTGTCATATATCAATACTCCACCAAGTTCTGCAGAGCCAGCCAATCTGTCTGCCTGTTCATTTCCCAGCACACCGGCATGCCCCGGAGAAAAGATCCAGGTGATGCTTGTCACCCGTGACCTCCGAAGCGAAGCAAGCCACTCCGCACGAAGCCTGCCCGTCCTCACCCTCGTCAGCATGCTTTCTGAGTCAGTTACAATCACGATGTGTGTGTGTGTCGTATTCTCTATCCAGCGGAGACCCGCAGTGACTGCCTCCACCTCCATTCTTAAGCTGGATGTTGTTGTATCATATGCCAGGCTCTCCTGCCCCAAACGTCGACCATTGGCTTTGGCGATGAACCCCTAGCCACTTCTCTCACCTCTTGACACCGAACCATCTGTATAGATAATCACATCACCTGAGTGAGCATTGTCCTGAATTAGTTGCTGGATTTCCACTTCCATGGCCCCTGCTGGCCACTCCCTGCACTCCCGGCTTAATGTGATTATAACTCTGCACAAGTCTGACTGCTCCACCGGCACTCTGACCCACTCCTCTCCACGCCTAATGTTCTCCAAGGGGCATACCTGTCTGATCATAACCTCCGCCTGAGCCATCCATGATCTCCCTCTTATCAGTCGCTGACCCTTAATTGCGTCCAGCGCCTCATGCAGTGGGTGGTCTGTGTCTGCAGCTACTCTGAGGTATGCCTTCGCCTGCATCACCTTGAGCCTACCAGCAACAGTCGGCAGACCATGGATGTAACGCATACACACTACTGGGGTGTCTCTAGTGCATCCCAGAATGACCCGCATAGCTTCGTTCTGTATGCGCTCTAACTTCACCAGCTGACTCTCTGAGACAGTGAGCAGACCTAATCCATAATCAATTATTGAGAGGATTAAGTGCTGGTATAGTGTGAAAAGCATTCTCTGCTCTGTGTCCATTGCAGCCATAGTTTTAAGTGCACTGAGTCCCTTTTGAGATCTTGTCACAACCGTCTCCACATGGTCCTTGAAGGATAGGCTCCTGTCAAATGTGATCCCCAGATACTTCAGTTTGTTCTCTCTGCTGACATTTATACCATCTATCGCAAGGCTTGGGACATCAGCTCTTACAATCCTGTTGTCCAGAGAGCACCACAAAACAGCCGCCTTTTCTGGGTGGATGCTGTCTAGGAAATTGCCAGTAATATTGACACTACTTTCTGAACTAGGAACCCAGCATGACGTTATCATACAGCGGATACCATCTCACTGTGGACTACCTGGAAATGAGAGAGCTGATTGACTAAGGAAGGAGCAACAGAGGAACAACCTGATCTACCTGTTCATTCATTCACTGCCACCTTGCCGTCTTGGCAGACGAGTTTGTTACACTGTGCATCAAAAAGGCATAATAATCACAACCCATGGCGGTAGCGAATGTGACGGATAAGGCAAATTCACGCTGTAAATGTTCGTTCACAGTGGATGCATGTGAACACATGGTCATTTTTGATTTGGGCTAGACTTGATCTCCCAGTCTGTGCAGAACAATTCTGGCAAATACTTTCCCAACAATACACAGAAGCGAGATACCCCTAAGGTTGTTACAGTCGCTCTGATTGCCCTTGTTCTTGTACAGTATTGTGAAGCTTGAGTCTTTGAAATCCTGTGGGACTTGTCTTTCTCACCAGCATAGCTCTATTAGCTGGTGGATCTGTAGAGTGGATGTGTCTTGCCCACTCCTGATAACCTCTATTGGAATCCCATCCTTACCTGCGGCCTTGCCAGATGCAAGTTCATTTATAGCACACTTAACTTCTGTTATGGTGGGAAGTGTGTCCAGGTGGTCAAGAGTTGGCAGGGCCTCTATGGCCTCGAGGGCATCATCCGCTAGTTTGGTCTCATTTGAGTAAAGCTCCAAATAGTGCTCTGCCCATCTGATGTTTCTTATCAGTGATGATTTCTCCAGGCAAGGTTTTCAGTGGGCACTTCTTTAGATCATTGGACCACAGGCTTTCCCCTTCATACATACTTCTGATTTTTCTCTTACCACTTGCATTTTGAATGGACTCATATAACTTGATCCAATAGGCATTTGCACATTGCCTGGCAGCCTTTTGCACATCCTTCCTAGCTTGCTTCAGCTCACTGAAAGTCTTACGCGTTGTTCTTTCCTTGTTTCTTAAGAGAGCTATCTTCTTTTTATCAATCAAGGGTTGCAGTGTCTGGCTGTTTGCTGCAAACCAGTCCTGCCTCTTATGATCCACAGTGCCGTAAACCCCTACCGCTGTTTTAGAAAAAGTGTCCTTAAGTTTACCCCACTTTTCACTTGCTGTACAATTTTCTGATGTATCAGTGAAAGCGTTTTCAAGTTGCTGTTGGAACTCAAAGCACTTATCAGGATTGTGGGTGTTAATAATATTAATTCTGGGGCTAGATTTGTGTTTAGCTGTGTAGATTCTCTTTGGTCTCAGTCTAACCCTTGCAACAACCAAAGAATGATCTGTATCACAGTTAGCACTGTGGTAACTTTGAATTAATGATGTCTGGCTTACATGTTGTCTCCGTGTGATGATGAAGTCCAGCTGATGCCAATGGGCGGATCTTGGATGTTTCCATGTGACCTTGTGCAGCTCTTTTGTTTTAAAAAAGATGTTTATAATACATAGGTCATTTCTAGTGCAATGCTCCAGCAGACTTTGCCCATTTTCATTCATGCAACCGATGTTGTATTTTCCAAGGCACTCTAGCCATTAACTCGAGTTCTTGCCCACACGAGCATTGAAATCACTGAGCATATAAATGTAGTCAGATTTTGGAACTGCCTTGATCACAGAATCTAATTCCTTATAGAACAAATCCTTCACATCATCAGAGGAAGTGAGTGTTGGTGCATATGCAGTGATAATGGTGGCAAAACCACAAGAGGTTGCCAAGCGCAGGGATAATAGTCTTTCATTACCTCCAGCTGGAATTTCAATCATTCCCAGTAGCGAATTCTTCACTGCAAAGCCAACACCATGTTGTCTTTTTTCTGCCTGCCCTCCACCCTTCTAAAAAAAAGATGTAATTGTTTCCCTGAGTGACCCTTCCTCAGCGAGGCGAGTATCATGTAGGCCAGCAATATCAATGTTAAGACAATTGAGGTTAGCAACAATCACAGCCGTTTTTCACACATCTTCAATATTCATCATGTCAGTGGAAAATCCTGGACATGTGGTTCTTATGTTCCAGGTTGCAAGTCGTAGCTTGAGGTTTCTATTTTTCTTTTTAGTAGTACCTGGTGCACTGGTTTTACAGCCTGCGATTCAGATTTTGTCCTAGCCCGAGTGTCTCTAGACGAAGTGTCCAGTTGGTTGTGCGTCAAAGTACACTTGTTCCTGCAGCGAGGCGCGTCGTCATTTGGAGGCGACAGGTTCGATCCCGGTTGGTAAGTATTATATCTTTCAAACCTTATGTTGTCTAGTGCGTCTTCTAATCTCTACTTCCTTCTTTTTCTTCTGTGAGTGCTAAATATCACTATGTGTGTCTATTTATGTAATCGTCTTAGTGGCCTCAACGGTTCTCCCCATTTATTTCCTCGCACCAGGATAAGGCTTGTACCCTCCCAATTGCGCTCTTCCGCCCGAAGTCGTTGGCACAACGTGGGGTGTCCAGTTTGGTAAGGGCCGCCCAACATTCGGCGCTAACAGAAAGCAGGTAGTATCATCTACTGTCATACGGTAACTCAGTTATATCTGGCTAAGACCTGACAGACGATCAGCCTATTACATACCACAGACAGAAAGCAACCAACACCTGCTCAAAACAATTACCACCTTATGGACAGAACAGAACAAATTATTCTGCACCTCAGAACAGGACACAATAGATTACGCAACCACATGTATACAAAATTCAAGATTGACAAATCAGCCATGTGCACATGTGGATTGGCACCACAGACAGCAGACCTGAAACTGCCTAAAATACGACATAGATACAGGAAAACCTTCTGGCCTAGAGAAACAACAGTGGAAGATAAACGCTTTAAGCTAGAAAAGACAGTTAAATTTACATAGGAGATAACAATGCAGCTATAGACAACTTTCAAGCGAACAAAAAATAAGATCAGATCAATCAGAAAGCCACCAATACCAGAGCAAGATGATAAAAATTGCATTGACTGACCAGAACAGGACACAAACAATTACACAACCACATGTATACAAAATTCAAGATTGGCAATTCAGCCACGTGTGCACGTGTATTGGCACCGCAGACAGCATATCACATACTCAAAGACTGCCCCCTTTTCAACATATCTTGGCAAATTTTTTGGCCTAGAGAAACAACAGTGAATTTTAAAAGAAGACAGTGAAGTTGATATAAGAGATAACATCGCAGATATAGACAACCAAGTGAACACAAAGAAAACCGTAAATCTAAATAGCTATACTTCTGGAATATAAATCCCCACTGCAACCAACCATCTGACAAAAACATCAGTCCCCAAACTCCAAGTATTCCTTGGGGACAAAGTGACTTAACATATACAGGGCCGACTCAAAATAACAGTTGGCTGAATGTAATATGCCACAGTTCCAGTTTTGAGATAACAAAAAATGCCAGTCTATTTACATACGCAGAATGGAATGAGAGTTGGAAAATAGTATAGTGAATAGTGGAACACATTTCTAAATGGATAAGGAAACAAACAATGGAAAACCATTTCTAAATTGATAATTAAATAATGTAAAATTCTGGCAACCCAGCTAAATCTACCAACTGGAAGGAGTCATCGTCTTCCATAGCATGCCAATTATCAGAATCTGAGCATGTGGCAGACAGAGGGTTTCAGCGTATGTTCACAAGACATAAAACCAAAAGGTGCTGAGATACGTAGAGATATCTGCTATACATGCGGGTAAACAAGCATCATCACGTAAACAAAAATACATGATAGTCTTTTAGTCACCGTAGTGACAATGAAACATATGACAATATGTTCAGTTTCTTTCTATCACAAGGAACTGTTGAACTGTTTCTGTTGTATGCACCTGATGAAATATGCGAGGCAATAATGTTCATGTCTGGTTATCTCCCCGCTTCATTCCCATCTTCATATCTGGACAAGGAAGTAGATTCCCAGTGTCCTTAAAGTCATCTGTTTGTCCTGTCTCTTTTGCATTGATGTCTGACCCATTCATTGCTCTTCCCACCTCAAACATGTACATCTGTAAGAGTCTCAAGATAAAGATTACTAAAAAGGTGATGTCCCGCTTTCACCTAAATAAATGGCTGTAACTCTGCTCAAGAACTTACATATTAAATGGCTCCCTGTGTGGAAATTTTAGTTGTTCTGGATGGTAAAATGGTGGATGGATGAACTCAAATACAGGCTCCTTCATATCTGAAAGAATTAGGCACCCATTATATTTTCTATCATCTTATCTTACATTTTCTTGTATAACTTAAAATAAAACCAGAAACAAAAATAATCTACCAAGAGATTTTCTAATGATCAAGCCTAACACTTAACATAGGAGTGAAGCAGTCAATATGATTATAGGACCACCTTTACCTATATCAGGTTCTGCTTTGCAAACATTTCATGTATGTATTGTAATTTGCAATTCTTTGCCATCAATTAATGCACATGTAAAAACATACAATAATTTGGGCAGACATACTATTAGTTGTACAAAATAGCTTATATAACAAGATCTAATAGTTGCTTTTTACAAAGAAAAAACAACAAATAAATGAACAGACAATTATTACATATATACAAATATACGCACCACAAACAAAAATAAGCAAGAATGCAAGTTCTTCGAAGACATCCATGATGTACTAAATAAAATAGAGAAGCAGGACAATATCATACTTAAATTAGACATGTTCAGAAGGGAGCTGAAGACATAGCACTAGGCCTGTATGGGGTCAGGTACACCCATATGAAGAACATGAATGATGGTGATTTGGAGGAGGTGGCTCTTTGTTTCAACCTAAGCATGAAAACGGCAGAAATAGGCCAGGATTGGTCGCACAGCTATCTGGTCCCACTCTCAAAGTCAGATAAGGTTTACTCAGGACTTAATGGATACAGAATCATAACCCTGCAAAACAACTTTGGCAAAGTCCTCAAAAAAGATAGTAGCATGCAGGCTCCAGTGACAGTTGGAAAGTCGTAATTTGCTTCCCAAGGGGCTAGGGAGTTACCGGCCTGGAAAGGACACCTGGGCCAATGAGACAACTTGCATTTGATGTCTATGAGGGCTTCCAGGATACACAAGAGACAGTGGCAGCAGCTCTTGCCCTAGAGGATGTGTATAACAGTGTCAGGTATGATTGGTTGACATACTCTTTGGACATGGAGGTCTGCCCTTGGATTGTCCAATGGATTGCGGCAGTCCTTTATAAGCATCACATTGCATTGCGCATGAGTTCACTGACTTCTAACCCCTGTACTATTACACTTAGGCTGCCTCAGGGTTCTGCCATGTCCCCAGTGCTCTTTAACATATACACCAGCAAAGTCGCAGCTATTGAGACACCAGGAATTGGTAGAATCTTGACATCTGCAGATGATGTCCTGGTGTACAGACAGGGAAGAGGCAGCGAAATTTTGGCTGAAAATTTACAGATGGCAGTAAACAGGGTGGCAAAGTGGTGCAGGGACGCAGGGGCCATTGTAAACCCAGACAAGGCATTGGTTGTGCGGTACTCCCTGGATAACCGGATCATGAAGGCAGATGTCCAATGTATTATATTGAATAGATAGATGTCCTCTTAGTAGAGAGTAAATTGAAGTACTTGGGAATCACCTTTGACACGTGTATGTTTTAAGGATCATGTGGAGACTGGTGGTGAAAGCTGGTAAGGGACTTAATGCATTGAGGGTGATGGCAACAACTGGGACTGAGCAGAGGATGCTTTACAGTAATTTAGCAGTTAATAATTTCTGTCATTGAGTATGGTATTGGGTTGCTGACAGTATCAGAGCCAGCTTGAAAGGCTGGAGCGCATACAGAATGTGGCCATGCGGGTGATCTTGGGGTGCACAAAAGACAACAACTATACGCATGAGGCATATCCTGGTGCTACCAACAATGGTGGACAAGCATAGGGTCCTTCAAGCTAATTGGTACCTGAGAGTTTATGCATTTAGGGATTCTCCCCCCCCCCCCTCCCCAATGATGCCAAGGATATGGTCACGGGTCATAGACTAAGACGAGGCAGGTCCTGGGTGGCACAGGCAAAAATATGTCAGGTGTGTGATCTAGAGATCATTAATCATGAAACACAGTGGGATAAAGTACTATAAGACATGACGGACTGGCACAATGTAATAATAACACTGGGTCATGAGTGCAGAGAATGGGTAGCAAGCCGCACAGAATGTGAGGTGCAACAACTGATCCAGAGTAACACACATACAGGTGACATAGTGATTGGGGTTTCACTGCAAAGGCTAATGGACGATTCTTGTGTCTGGCATGTGAGTCTACGACTTCTAGCATGAGAATGGAGGTGGAAGCAGTAACAGCAGCATTCCATTTGTTAGAGGAGATCACTGCAACACGCCATTGTATTCATTATGGACTCAAGGAGTATGCTTAGTCAGGTGGAGAAAGGAATGTGTCGTGTGGAATGGCTATCCTTGCTTCAGAGGTCACAGATTGTAAGAATTGTATAGATTTTTTGCTGTGGCCATGCAGGAGTGCAGGGGAATGAACAGGCTGAAACGCTGACAGGGCATGCACCTCTTGGTGGTAGATTACCTATGGACAAGGGAGCTGTGGTTGTGCATGTGTGGGAACAGGTGGAAAAGGCGGGAGAACAGAATTGCCATAACCCAAAGTAGACCAGGTCAGAGGTTATGGCAGTGTTCAGGAAATGGACACCTGGAACGTGAAAAGTGGATACTTTTCACGCAGCGTGAAAACGCTGGGATTCACTTTGCAGTCAGCATGAGCAAATCAGGACAAGGGCAGTCACGACAGTGGTTTCATCGAATACGGACCATGTTTGAGAGTTGCAGCCAAAATTGTGCCACTCTTTTAATATAGTAGATGTGTTTGTATATGTTGTGTAGATTTATTGTTGAATACATGGTTGTACCTTTGGTGGTGTCTATCTTAGACTGTGTAGAGTATATGAACAAAATTACAATCAGCGTCCGAGTCATACATATTACAATTGTGAGTGAGGGCTGGTCTGGTTCACAAGATCAGTTCCGCGTTTAGCGTTCGTTGTCTCGGATGGCTGTGTGAGGTGCACCAAAATGGGATCTTCCCAGCCAACGCAAGTTAGCGAGGCAGGCGTTTCGAGAATGATACCGCATCGTGCAGCCAGGGTCGTGGTTTGAGCGGGCAAAAGAGCACATTTGTACGACTGTTCGACAAAGTCTCGATAAGCGCCCACTCGCTAATCGCATGTGTGTGTGTGGTCTGTTCTGGCGGATAGTCCGTCTATCCGATGGATATCTGGTTGATCCTATCAGTAGTCATACGCTCATTCGCTGTCGCTACACTTGTCTTAAAACTGAAAATTAAAGGAATTGACGGAAGGGCTGTTTGCACGAGGCTCTCGAGAGCCAATATATACAGGGATAACTGGCCGTGGCAGCTTAACGTCCACTGCATCTGTGTCCGTCTCCAGACGTCTTGCCATGCTCACCACTGGAACCAGATGAACGCAGACGAGTGAGCGAGGTCGATGGAGTTGCGCGCCACTACCTCGCTTTAATACAAACTAAAGCGCAAGTCATTCGTTCTTCATCAAATCAAAGATGCAATGAATGAATGGTCCTTATCACTCGTGATGGACGAACATCCATTACAATTGTGGTGAGTGGCGTTCAGAACATGTGTAGCATATTAGTTTAACCATCAGCAAAGTTGAGTGTTGAGAAATGACCACGGTGCTGACTGGAGGAAGATGAAGTTATAAGTCATACCACTATGAATACAGGCACAATAGAGCTGACTACACCTCAGTCACTGGCTATAAAAGATATAGTCGCACTCTAGTAAGCGTTCTAGTCACCCCCTGGCACATGGGGACCTCTCATATGAGAACCCATATGTAGAAAGGATGAGACTGCTGGGGATTGGCAGGGGTTCTGGAAGAATCTCAAAACTGAGAGGGAAGACCAGAGAATGAGATAGCAGTGGAAACAATTAGGAGATAGTAGTATGACTCTTCGCTGGCCATTGAATGAGGGGACAGAGCACGTATGGGAATGTCTTGAGTGATGTCGGTTCTTAGCTCAACTCAACTATCATAGTTACGGGAGACTCAATGCAATGACTAGTCAACGTAACAGAACGGACATAGAAAACATCTTGGAGCATTTTGAGATCAACACAATTATATTGGAAGTAGACTGATAGAGCTATACAGCCAACAAGCTCTCTATATAACAAACACATTTTATAAACACAAAGACTCACAACTGGAAACATGGAACGATCTAGAACAAAAAGCCAAATTTATTTTATAATAACAAGAAATAACAGAAAGAGGAATATATTGGATGCAAGGGCAGTGCCCAACTTAAGTATAAACACAGACCACAAAGCAATTATTACCACAATAAGAACCAACAGAAGAAGAAAGCAAAGACCAGGCAAATACATGCTATGCGAATTAATAAACTTAACAAATCTCAAAGATGAGGCAGTGAGGTAAAATTATGAGAAAGAACTAACTAAAATCTTTATAAAACTACCCTTAAAAAGAAAAATAGTGGAAGAAGAATGGGAGAAGTCCAAATTAAGCATTTAAAATACTGCAAAAATAACATGTGGAACCATGAAAAACTGCAAAACACGGATAAAGAAATTAACAAGTTAGTGAAACGCTGAGGTAAATAAAGCTGTAAAAGACAAAGAAAAATATAAAAACTTAGTAAAAAGCTAACAAGACTGTGACTACATAGAACATAGAATAGCAAGAAGACATGCGAACAGAATAGTAAAAGGAGAAAAACAAAGAGACTGGGGAGAATATGGAAAAACTAAACTACAAGGAGGCAACTAGAAACTTCTACAAAAAAATCAGTGCAATGAGAACCAGAGCAGAACCCTTTGTCCCAACTGAAATAATTAACAGTCAAAAAGGAGAACCAATAGGTGAACAAACACAAACACAAGGCAGTACTTGGAACAACTTCTCAACATTCGATCAGATGCCACGGGAATTCAGGAAACCGACACAGATATCATTGAAGAATTAGAACCAGACATATTAAAAAGAAATTTAAGAAGCCGTCAGATTACCCTCATTGAATAAATCACCCGGACAAGACTAAATACCAAATGAACTAATTAAAGCATCAAGAGAAGAAGGAACAGCATGGCTCAATCAATCATGTGCCATGCCGGAAAGCGTGGGCGGTCATGACTTGCCATTTCACTCGATCCCAGAGTCGTGGATCAGCTTAGTGTTCCTGTCTCATCCATGCCATGTGGCCAAGCCATCCAGGTATTTTCCTCTTGGTCTGTTCCCTTCGATCTTGCCAGTTGTCACTAAGTTCTCCAATCCATTTCTTCTCAAAAAAATTTTGACCGTCTACGTCTAATTTCTCTTATCAATTTACGGTTGTCATTTGTCTCCTGTAGTACTTGGTCATTGGTTTTTCTGTCTGTCCATGGTATTCTTTGCATTTTCCTCAGAAACCACATTTCTGTAGCCATCAGATGTTTTTCAGCTTGACTGCTCATTGTCCAAGTTTCACATCCATACAAAAGAACAGGCTCTATGTATCCCCTCAACACTCTTTTTCGTTTCAAATGACATCTTCTTATTGGTCAGAATGTTTTTCATCTTGCTAAAGACTACTTTCGCCATGGCGATTCTTGTTCTAATCTTTTCAAGGCATCTCCCATCAGATGTTATGACTGTTCCGAGATAATTGTACCAATTCTCTTGTTGAAGAATATTCCCATTTACTTGTATATTACATTGTGGTATTTCGTTCTTCCTAGTGACGACCATAACCTGCGTCTTTTTACAATTTAATTCTAACCCCAGTTGCTCACTGTGTACAACAACCGCATCTACTAATTGTTGCTGCTCCTGTGCATTGTCTGCAATCAATACTGTATCATCTGCATATCTAATGTTATTGATGTTTCGTCCTCCAATGCTGATTCCATCTATATCTTCTACATTTCTGAAAATATTTTCACTGTATAGGGAAAAAGGATCTAGAGACATTACACATCCCTGCCTAACACCTCTCTTAATAGGCTAATATTGTCCCACTTCATTATCAATCCTTATGGCAGCTTGTTGTTTCCAATATATGATTTTTATAAGTCTGTCTTTTCCATCAATTTGTAGATCTACAAGCATATCTACCATGATGACATGTCTAACTCTATCAAAAGCCTTTGTGTAGTCAATAAAGCAAAGATGTATATCCTTGTTGACTTCTATAGCACGTTCAATAACTGTTCGCAGCATATACACAGCATTTACTGTACCCTTTCCTTCTACAAACCCACATTGTTTTTCCCCTATTTCAGGTTGTATTTTCTTCCTCACTCTTTGCATGATAATTCGTAGCAAAATCTTTGTGATGTGACTCATTATACTAATTGTTCTATGTTGATCACATTCCAAGGCTCCTGATTTCTTTGGGAGTGCAATAAATACAGAGTTACATAATACAGAAGGTATATCTCCGGTATCATATAATGTGTTCAGCAGTCTGGTGACTTGCTCTAGTCCAAATTCTTCTAATGCTTTAATCAATTCTGTTGTGATGTTATCTGCACCGGGGGCCTTGCCTGCTTTCATATGCTTAAGAACATTTCGAACCTCGATCTTCAAAATTGGAAGTCCTTCATTATTAAATCTAATATCATACTGTTCATCTCTGTTATCATCATAAAGGTTTTTCACATAATCTGTCCATACATGTAGAATCTGATCTGTTTCTATTATGATTTTGCCATCTTTAGTTTTTAGACAGCCTGTTGATGTACTTGTTTGCCCATCTCTTCATGTATTGTTGTCTATATATCTTGATCGCCTGCCTTCAACCTTACCCTCAAGACTTCCATTACCATTTCCTTACCCTTTCCATTCCCAGCTGCTCTAAGGTCTCTACATTTACATGGCTACATTTAATCATGTTTGGGTAGAAAAAACAGACATCACGAGATTGAGGAAATGTCATAATTATTCAAATTTGAAAAAAAAAACAAAGGCAGTAAAAGAGACTGCACAAACACAGAGGCATTTCCCTTTTCAGTCATACTGGAAAAATATTTAGCAAAATTTTTGAGAAGAGATTACCAACTACAATAGAACCCCAGCTAAGCGAAACACAACATACAACAACAGTTAATGCACAGTGAGAATAAATGGACGACACTCAGATCCCTTCACCATAAGATCCGGAGTACGGCAAGGTTGTGTCCTGTCCCCTCTCTTGTTCATAACCTATATAGACAGCATATCTAAAGAAACCAGCCAAACAGAGACCGCAAGAACACTGCATGATGAACAGAACAAAGAACCAATGCCAAATTACACTATTAATGAACTAATTGCGGACGATCAAGCACTAATACTAATAGCAAAATCAGAAGCCGAATTATTACAAGACCACATAAAGTCTAAGCGAAGTGTGTAAGGAACATAACATGAAAATTAGCATCAGTAAAAGAGAGACGCTGACTATAACCAAAGAAGAAAAGACAACAAAAATTCATATACAAGAACACCCATTGAAACAAGTAAAGAGCTTAAAGTACTTAGGAAGTATAATACATCAATTGGCAAAACATAAGATGAGATCGAAAATAGATGCAATAAGACAAAACAACTCGTTGGACAAATGGCACCACTACTAAAGAACAAACACGTATCAAAAGTTACTGAGAAAGCACTCTACAACACAATCTTCCTATCAACTCTATGCTACCAATGCCAAATCTGGACTATGACAGAAAAAGAGAAAAGAAAATCACAACAGAAATGAGATACCCTCATATATAATGTTATTGATGTTATGTCCCAATTCTGCTCATTGTCTGCAATCGATACTGTATCATCCACATATCTAATGTTATTGATGTTACGTCCCACATTGATGATTCCTCTAATACCGTTCTAAATTGTTGAAAATATTTTCACTGTATAGGGATAAAAGATCTGGAGACATTACACATCCCTGTCGCACACCTCTCTTTCATTCAGTAGCATGTCCTTTGCAGAAACTCACTCCCATTACAACCTTTTGGAAAACTTCTCAACATAAACAAGATGTCCCATGTCCGATACACCCATTTGGAGATAATCCACCACATCCTGCACCCATCTTCTCTTTGGCCTTCCTCTTCCTCTCTTCCTGGGCATATACACCTCCATTATTGTTCTCTCCAAACTTTTATGATGTTTCAAGTGACCAAACTATTTCAATTTTCTTTATTTTATCGTCTTTAGTAGCCAATCTTCTTCAATATTCAGCTCTTGTCCCAAAAGCGCTCTGTCCCCTCATTCAACAGCCAGCGAAGAATCACACTACTAATCGTTCCCACCGCTATCTGAATGAAAGTTTTCCTGGTCTTCCCTCTCAGTTTTGAGTCTACCACAACCCCTGCCAATCCCCCGCAATCTCACCCTTTCCACATACGGGTTCTCAATCTGTTCCTCCACCTTCTCCACCTGGTCCCACAGGTGCATGACCACTTCTCCCTTGTTCATAGGTAATCGACCACCAAGAGGTACATTCCCTACCAGCCTATCAGCCTGTTCATTCCCCCATACTACCGCATGGCCAGGGCAAAAAATCCATACAATTCTTACAATATATGACCTCTGAAGTGAGGTGAGCCATTCCACATGAAACTGTTGGGATCATCCTTGTGTATCTTGACGTTCATATATGTAGAAGAGTACTGAAGATAATATTCGTAATCAAATTGACTACATACTGGTTCTAAAGAGATTCAGAAGCACTTTAGTAGGAGCAAAAACTAGACCAGGAGCAGATGGACATAGTGACCTTGTGCCAGTTATAGAAAAGATGAGGGTAAGACTTAAAAACATAAAGAAAACCCCAAAGAACATTAAGTTAGATCTAGCATTACTTAAAACAGTAAAGAAATTAGAGAAAGTTACAATGTTAATGTAAAGAACAGATATAATGCCATGGAGATAATATAGACTAATAATGAACAATGGGACATGTTGCGGGAATCAATCCAACAGATATCAAAAGAAATAATTCCACCTAAACATAAATTTCAAAAAAGAAATGGATGACAGATGAAATTTTGCAGATGGACAAAAGAAAGAAACATCAAGATAAAAAATAATACAATAGAATAAATAAAAAATAGTAAACAAATGCAAAGTGGCTAAAGAAGTATGGCTGAATCAACAGTGCATCGAAATTGGGACAAACTATGGAAAAGACTCACATTCCATTATCATCAAATAAATGCAATCACATGCAGGAATACATGAAATAACACTGGCTGTTTAAAATCGAGGAACTGTGCAATATTGATGGGACAAGATGTTTTTAGACACTCCTAGTGTCTAGTGAGTGTCTATTTGGTCATGCGTCGAAGTACATTTGTTCCTGCAGCGAGGCGCTGCCGCCATTTGGAGGTGACAGGTTAGAATCCTGGTCGGTAACTATAGTTTTCAAATTTTATGTTGTCTGGTGAGTCCTCTAGTCTCTACTTCCTTCTTCTCCTGTGAACATCAAACAATACTATGTGTGTTTATTTATGTAACTAGATACATCTGTGCACACTGAAAAAAGCAATCCTTTACAAAGTCGACTGCACAAATTAAAATCATGTAGATATACACCACAGAGGTTTGCTACTACATACCCAAAACATTATGGAAAACAGAAGTGATGGACTTATCCCACTTGCTTTGAAAGAATGACAACCCTGCAGGAGTCAGACTGTCCTCATTGTGGCGGTAGAATTCAAAGTTGCTGAATGAACGCTGCCTGAGTGACATGCTGTAAAGCAGAACCAGTTCAAAAATAACTACTGTGATTAAATGAAAATTGTAGTAATTCAAACTGTGCACACAAAACATGAAAGAATGGATGTGTCTAAACAAGATTCTCAATTCATTATTACACTTCCATCTTGTATCCCCCGAACGGAGCAGAGGCTCTTCAACCACCTCATGCTAAACCCTCCCATCTGTTTCCATCTCATTCAGCTCCCTCCATATCCTCCCCATATTATTTACCTCTAATTTTATTCTCCATGTGTTTTTAGGTTTTAGGTCTCCCTCTAGTTCTTTCATCTTGTGGGATCCAGAGAAAGAACTTTCTAATTATACTATTAAAAGGTGTTCTCAATGTGTGTACTATCCAGCACTAAATCTTTTCCTACCTCTTGATTTGCTGTTCTAGTTCTCTCCATAAACTCAGCATTAGTAATTCGGACATACCATTTTAATACTATTCTGTGCAGGCACCATTTAATTAATGTTTGTAGTTTACTGGTAATTGATCTCTTGATTCGCTGGAATTTATTTAGTTCTTTCAATCAGCCTTTCAGTAGTGATTCTGCCAAACATTTCAGTCCAATTTCTTCTTCTTCTTCTGCGTTCATCCGAATTTTTTTTCGGATGTGACTGCGTTGTGCCTGTTTACAGCAGAGCTGCGTTCTTGCGCCGTTAGGCCGACACATCCGACTTCTGCGGGCATTTGTTGACCGGGTTAACCTTCCCGGGGAGTCCAACTTTTATGTCTCTATCGGTTCCTCCAACTTTGTCTACACTGTCAAACTGTCATTTACTGCCAATATAGCTACGGTGTATGGCAGAGGAGCCTTTGAGCCTGAGGAATAAAGGCCGCCTGGCTAGTGCAGTCGCCACGAACTGTGCAGGTTAGGATTTTCTTTTTGCCCCCGACAGAAAAAAAAATCCCACACCTTACTGAGGGATTGAACCCAGGTCTCCCGAAGGAGTCCGGCATTCTAGCCACTTGGCCAGCCGCTCCTCCTTTGTCTACAGTACTAAATATATATGTATAGAGTCCACCTCCTGAAGTGAGGTTTAACCAATTTAAATTGGGCTATTATTTGCTTGATTTATTCTTAGTATCACTGAGATACTGGCCGACTCTCGACGCTCAGAGGAAAGGTGAGGCGGACATATAATCAGATTGCTACTGGAACTATTAGTGTTGGAACTCTTCGCTGGCTGCTGGGGATGGGGTATATATGTGTGTATATATATATATGCGGCGTGCGCGCGCACACACACACACGCACACACACACACACAAAGAATGTAAAATGAGGGTCAGAGGACAAGTAATAAAATAAACAATAACTAATGACATAAGTATTTGGGTACTTTAAAAACTGCAAACGTATGATGCATTAAGTTAAATATGCAGAATAGCCCGAGCAAATGCAGCATTTCACAAAATGAAGAATATTCTTCACAATTCATCTGTGTAAATCGAGGTGAGGAATAATATATATATATATATATATATATATATATATAAAACAGAGTGTATGTTTGTGGGTTTGTGGGTCTTGGATGCGTTCGATAACGGTACATCCGATTGAGATGAAATTTTCTACACGTCTTCCTTTCATTCCTGTGCAACCGACTATAATAATTTCTTAATGTAAAATCTTCTACTTATTTAATAACATTTACTTTTCCATTTTCATTATATAATGTCTATATAGCAGGGGGACTTCACTCTAGAAAAGTTATTTCAAGGGGCATAACTTTTAATAACATTTCTATATACTTTATAGTCATATTGTTGGACTTACCTGCACTATTGTTAAACTCTTTGTCTATAGTTATTTTTAGGCATATGAGTTATATTAAATAATGATATAATCTTTAAGGTATTTTTAAAGTTTGCATAAAAATAATGCATTATGCATAACATTTTAACCCATCTTTTTCTGCTTACAAAACTTATCAACTGTCATGTCGGTGATTAAAAACAGTTTTCATTAAAAATAATGAATGGTGTGTGGAAGGACATTCTTTTAAGTTACTGTGCGCCAGGAGCTGGGCAAAACCACGCCGGGTCAGATAGATAGACAGATAGTCGGGAACGGAAGCTTATTTGACTACTTATATGAATGAATTAAATGACATGCTCCCCACCAGGGACTGGGTGAAGCCGGGCCGGGACAGACAGACAGATAGACAGACAAACAGATAGTCGGGAACGGGAGAGCTTATATGACTATGTATATGAATAAAATTAGATGCTCCCCACCAGGGACTGGGTGAAGCCGGGTCAGACAGACAGACAGACAGATAGTCGGGAACGGGAGAGCTTATATGACTACTTATATTAATTAAATGAGATGCTCCCCACCAGGGACTGGGTGAAGCCGGGCCGGGTCAGACAGACAGACAGACAGACAAACAAGCAGACAGACAGACTGATAGATAGATAGATCCCCTCCAGGGCCTGGGCGAAGCCGGGCCGGGTCAGCTAGTATATTATATAACAGGATGTATGTATGTATGTGTGTATGTGTATGTATGTCCGTTCTTTATGCATTCGCGAACGGTCCATCCGATTGAGATGAAATTTTCTACACGTCTTCTTTTCATTCCTGTGCAACCAACTGTCATAGTTTTGTTTGTTTCAGCTATTTACTTACTAAAATTTAATATTTAAATTACATGACTTAACATCAGAAAAAAAAAAATAAAGGGACATAACTTTTAGTAGCATTGCTATACTTTAGGTTAAGTCCCCTGGCTATAGATAGATAGATAGATAGATAGATAGATAGATAGATCTGACCCGATAGATAGAGAGGGTGGGATAGATGGAGGGAGAGACAGGCGGCCGGTCCAGGTCGTCAGACAGACAGACAGACAGTCAGGAACGGGAACTTATATGACTACTTATATGAATTAAATGAGATGCTCCCCATCAGGGGTTGGGCAAAGCCGGGCCGGGTCAGACAGACAGACAGACAGACAGACAGACAGATAGATAGATAGTCAGGAACGGGAGCTTATATGACTACTTATTGTCTCGAAGTGCCTGTCCTCTAAATCCAACGGGACCGTACACTCAAAGCAACTCAAATTGAACTCGTCAAGAACAGATCAGAACAACAAAACATGTTCTATCTTACGTGAACCAACCGGATCATGAACATATGGCAGACTCAAGTCGAGCAAACGATTTTCAGACGTACGTTTATTCCGCCGCAGGACAAAGGATATAACTCTTGTAGAAACGTGAGCTGATCCCTATACGCAGGATCGGCGCTCACTTAAATAACATCTACCTACGAGCTCCGAGTCCAGCTCGCTGCCCTTGAGGCCTAATTATCCAAATCCTCAGTTCAACTGATTAAATAAGTCTAGGTATCTACACCCGGTCTTTCTACCGTTGTGTTGTCTTTAACAAATTCCTCTCCGGACTCCCAGCTGCTTCATCACGAAATCACTGCCTCCAGATGTCACCTCCACACGGAGCCTTTTATAAACACATCCTTTCGAATCCACGAATTCACGGCGTCTCCCGTTGCCGTTCAATGACGTTGTTTTCCTTTCCTTGGTTTCTCATATTTGTCGTCCAGTTTTGTGACTGTCTGGGAAAATCCAGTAAGGTCTCTTCTTTATACTTGGTGGCGTGTGTTCCGTTATGTGGCACTTATATGAATTAAATGAGATGCTCCCCACCAGGGACTGGGTGAAGCCGGGCCGGGTCAGACAGACAGACAGACAAGCAGACAGACAGACAGACAAGCAGACAGACAGACAGATAGATAGATCCCTGCCAGGGCCTATAATTTCATTGGCACCTTTCCGTCTTGACAGACGATAGTTCGGTATATTGTGCTTCAAAAAGGCTTAATAACTACAAACCATGGCAGTGGCATGGGTGGCTGATAAGGCCAATTTGTGCTGTAAATGTTCGTCCACAGTGGATGCATATGAAAACATGCACCATCTTATGTCTCTCACGCTTTGTGTGTGCTTTATCTTCAATCATTTTCTCCTTTGTCTTTATCCAATTTCTGATAGTTGCCCTCCATGCAACACGTTCAGCAGCGACTTAATCCCAATGTACATTATCAATGCCTTTATCAATCATGTCCCGCTTACACACATCTTTGTATTGTAGTAGAGGCCGACCCTGAGATCTCCTACCCATCTGTAATTTTCCAAAAAAGATGTCCTTTGGTATTCTACCATCATCCATCCTCCTAACGCAGTGGTTCTCAACCTTTTTTGGACCGTGTCCCCCTTCGCCATATTTTTGGAACGTCATTCCCTCCCCTTTTCGTTTTTCCACCCTAAAAATCCCCCCACCCCTACACTGTATACATAATAATGGAAGCTAAAGTTAATAGCACATACTAAAACAAGTCTAGACGTCTACATAAAAAGTGATTTGTGGGTCTAATTACGTTATAAAATGAATTTCAGATGGGTGAGATGTACAGAACTATAAAGTGTGAAGGGATAAACAATATCGAGTAATCGGTTCTTGAATTAACGCGACTTTGAAATAATCTTAATTCCCCCCTGGGGGGGGGGGGGGGGGGTTCCCCAACGGTTGAGAACCACTGTCCTAATGTGTCCTATCCATCTAAGTCTATGAAGACTGAGCATAGAACAAACCGTCACACAACCTGATTTTTCCAATACTCCAGTATTTGTGATTTTGTCTAGACACTTATGCCAAGTATTCTTCGCATATGAAAGCTGTTTAAACGTTTCTCTTGGTGTGAGTAAGCTGACCAGGTTTCACTGTCATAAAGAAGAGTACTAAGGACACAGGCTTGGTAGACGAGGACTTTTTTCAGTAGGCTTCCTGTTCTCCCAAACTCTTTTTGCTAACATGTTCATTGTTGTTGCTGCCTTACCAATCCTGACTGTTATTTCCTGATCTAGGGATAATTTGCTATTTACCTCTGATTCTAGATATGTAAAATGGTCTACTGTCTCCAGTTCGACGTCGTCAATAAATATTGATGGTACCCCATGTGCACCTTGTGACATAATCTGTGTCTTCATTTTGTTAATTGTTAAACCAAATTCAGAACAAGCATTGGAGAATGCAGATAGTAGATGTGATTCTTCTTCAGAGTGGATCGTAACTGCAGCATCATCCGCAAAAAGAGAGAAAGATGGGGTGGGGGGAGAGAGAATAAAGTAAAATTATACCACAGCTGGCTAAGAGACTCCATTACCTCACCACTGCACTGATACCTACAATAATAAAATAAGCACATCACTGTTGTCTACTTCAGCAATTAAAAACTCGACCCAACAATTTGAAATGTCCACTACTAAGTACATGAGGGAGACAAACTGCAGATATTAAACATAAAGACAGTCTGCTTCTTTTACAGGAAGAATATAACAAGTAAATTTCTGAAACCGCTACTGCTTGCAGGCAACCAAAGCATATTTTACAAAATTACATGTGAATACATAAAGTGAAAAATGCAACGTGAGTGTCAGTAGATACAAGACACAAACCAAGACAACCACTAAACTGTATAGCCTACTTAGTTTTAAATTGAAAGCACAAGGATTTTTTTTTAAACCGTTAAAAAAGTTAGAAAGAATCTTCACAGAATTAGAAAATCAGTAGAAACAGAAGAATACCAGCTATCATGAAAACACAAGTGTCCCAACATCAATACATACGTCAAACTAACCATAAAAATGTTTATGCTATCAAATGTTGCTCACAAACACCCATACAAAGCTATTTTGGAGTCTCAATGAGTTCTCAGATATTATTAACATTTTTTTTTTAAAAAAACCCTAATTTCTTGTGCAGATATTACTGAAATACAGGGAAAGAGAAGGAAATCTGAATATAAAGCCTAATGAAGACAAAGCAAAATATAACTTCAATGGTACGCTAAACATCCGTGCAATAAAGGCAACACATATGGCTTTGGAAGACCTCGCCTCTCCCAATGCTTAACGACAAGAGTGGATTAAGAAAAGAGACATCTTCATGTGACATGCCAATAATTGTGGGCGGCCATGTTTCGCTATCGCACATGATCAACAGACTTGTGGATGAGCTCTGTGTTCTTGTCTCGATCATACCATGTGATAATTACTTCTGTCTGCCCTTCGTTCTTGACCCCTCAATCTTGCCAGTTGTCACCAAGTTCTCAAAGTTTAGTTCTTCTCATGACACGTGAAAAAATATGTAACTGTCATCTAATTTCTCTAATCAGTTTAGTTTTAATTTCCTTCTTGTAGGACTTGCCCATTGGTTTTTCTGTCTGTTAATAATATTGTTTGCAATTCCCTCAGAAACCACATTTCCACTGCCATTAGATGTTTTTCAGCTTGTCTGCTCTAAGTCCATATTTCACATCCATATATATCTTCGCTTCGGAGGTCACGCTCTATGTAGCGCTTCAAAACTCTTTTTCTCATTGCAATTAACATCTTTTTATTGGTCAGATATAGGAAAGATGAGGATAAGGCGAACCTTCTGGCCTAGAGAGACAACAGTGGAAGATAAACTTTATGGACCGCTGAATGAACTAAAAAAAGACTGTTAGATTCATACAAGAGACGACATTGCAGTTGTAGACATGTTTCAAGCGAACGAAAGAAGAAGAAGAAGAAGGATAAGACTTATTACCATAAAGAAACCCCAAAGAACATCAAGTTAGATCTACCATTACTTAAAACAGCCTAGGAAATGAGAAAGTTATAATGTTACTGTAAATAGAACAGATATAATGCCATGGAGATAATACAAGTTATTGATGAATAATGGGGCATGTTGCAGGTATCAATCCAACAGACATCAAAAGAAATCACTCCACCTAAACTTAGAATTGCAAAAAAGACATGGATGACAGATGAAATTTTGAAAATGATGGAAGAAATATGAAAGAAAAAGCAAGATAAAGAAGAATATAATAGATAAAATACATAAAGAAATCAACAGTGCATGGAAATTGAGACAAACTATGGAAAAGACTCACATTACATGTATCAACAAATAAATGCAATAACAGATAGGAAGACATGAAATACCACTGGATGTTTAAAATCGAGTAATGGTGTAATATTGATGAGACAAGATGATATAGTCAATAGATGGAAGGAATATCTGGAGGTGCTGTATGACAGGAGACCAGATGTAAATATTCAAAACAATGATGAGGGTCCACCAATATTGATTGATTGATTGATTTAGGAACCGACATCACAACATTCAGGGCATTCCCATAAGCGCTCTGTCCCCATCCTCAGCAACCAGCGAAGAGTTCCAACACTAATAGTTCCAGTAGCAATCTGATTATATGTCCGTCTCGCCTTTCCTTTGAGCGTCGAGCGTCAGCCAGATCCCTCATTCTTACCAGACTATGGTGATCCATTTGCTCCTCCGAGGTGCACACATGCTCCCACAAGGCCACAGCCACGTCTGGCTTGTCATGCATCAATACCCTACCAAGTTAGCCAATCTGTCCGCCTGTTCATTCCCCAGCACATCGGCATGCATTGGAGAAAAGATCCAGGTGATGCTTGCTACCCGTGACCTCCGAAGCGAAGCAAGCCACTCTGTACGAAGCTTGCTTGTCCTCACCCTCCTCAGTAGGCTTTATGAGTCAGTTACAATCACAATATGTGTATGTATCGTGTTCTCCATCGATCGGAAAGCTGCACTGACTGCCTCCACCTCCATTCTTAAGCTAGATGTTGTGGCATCATACGCCAGGCTCTCCTGCACCAAACGTCGACAATTAGCTTTTGCTAAGAATCCCCAGGCACTTCTCCTACCTCTCAACACCGAACCATCCGTGTAGATAATCACATCACCCGGGCGAGCATTATCCTGAATTAGTTGCTGGATTTCCACTTCCGTGGCCCCTGCTGTCACTCCCTGCACAATGTGATTATAACTCTGCACAAGTCTGACTACTCGGCTGGCACTCTGACCCACTCCTCTCCTCGCCTAATGTTCTCCAAGGGGCACACCTGTCTGATCGTATCCTCCGCCTGAGCCATCCATGATTTCCCTCTTATCATTCTCTGACCCTTAACTTTGCCCAGCACCTCATGCAACGGGTGATCTGTGTCTGCAGCTACTGTGAGGTATGCCTTCGCCTGCATCACCCTGTGCCTACCAGCAACAGTCGGCAGACCAAAGATGTAACGCATACACACTACTGGGGTAACTCTGGTGCATCCCAGAATGACCCGCATAGCTTCCTTCTGTATGCGCTCTAATTTCACCAGCTGAAATATTTGCAGCAGAAGTTGAAGATGCACTACATCGTATGAAGAAAGGAAAGTCGCCCGGTCCAGACATTGGAGGAAGTTGAGGCTTTGAGTGATTTTAGAATCAAAATATTGGAAAAATTCCTAAATGACATCTACACTAATGGGTATATTCCTAGTGACCTATTAAAATCCATCTTTATTGCTCTGCCAAAGAAACCAGGCACTTTAGAATGCGAATAGCATCACACATCACATGACAAAGCTGTAACTGAGAATAATTATAAAAAGAAACAGAAACAAAATTACACCAGAAATTAATGATGAACAGTGTGGATTTGTGGAGGGAAAGGGCACAAACAACGCTATAAATATTCTAAGGACACTATTAGAAAGAGCTATAGAAGTAAAATCAGATCTGTGCTTATGCTTCATAGACTACACAAAAGCATTTGACAACGTTAAATATGACAAAATAATCTTCTTCTTCTTTGTCTTTCATTCGCTTGAAATATGTCTGTAACTGCAATGTTGTCTCTTGTATGAATTTAGCTGTCTTTTCTAGTTCATACAGCGTTCCATAGAGTTTATCTTCCACTGTCGTCTCTCTAGGCCAGGAAATTTGCATAGATATGATATATTTTGGGCAGTCTTGCTCTGCTGCCTGCGACGCCAATCCACATGTGCACATGGCTGTTTCACCGATTTTGAATTTTGTATACATGTGGTTGCGTAATCTATTGTCCTGTTCTGAGGCGCAGAATAATGACTTATTCTGGTCTGTCCATAATGTGATAGTCATCTTGAGCAGGTTTTGGTGGCTTTCTGACTGATTTGATCATTCTTTTCTTTTAGTGGTATGTAACGGGCACATCTGGCTGTTCTTCTTTGGCTCCTTCCTTAACTAATTGATCAGCTCTGTCATTCCCGGGTACTCCACAGTGGGATGGTATCCACTGTATGGTGACCTTATGATGACTGCTAAGTTCAGAAAGTAGTGTCCTTAGTATTGGCAATTTCCCAGACAGGAGCGCCTCTAGTACTGATTTTGCATCTGTCAATAGCACCACAGGTTGAGTACCATTGCTTGTATTTAGTAATTTCTCTGTTGCTATCTTGATTGCCTCAATTTCAGCATCATAGTTATGGCAGTACTTTCCTATGGGTACTCTGGCTGTGTCCCTAGTATTATTTGGGTATTCTATGTACACTCCCGTTCCTCCATTTCGAACAGCATTTTGTGCTGACCCATCTGTGTAGACTCGGATCCAGAGGTCCAGTGGGTATTCTTCATCAAGGAAGCTAAGAGTGGCTGTTCTGCGCTGCACACTGTTCTGTTCTTCCTTGTCAAATATTCCTCTCACTTTTGTCTGGATTTGTAATGATAGTCTATGTTCATCTTTCCATGGAGTTCGCTCTGGAATAGTTGTAAGGGGGATACCAACTGTGGGCAGATCGGTGGTTTCTCTGCAGAGTCATTTGGTCTGGTGGATAAAACTACTACTTTTCAACCGCCCCATTGCTAGGTTTTCAAATCTGTTCTTCATAGGGTGGCCTGGCAAGCTGAGGGACTTTTCTGCTTGTATTAGTGTTTTCGTATCTCTGCGCTCTCTCAGTGCTTGTGTCCTCCCTATCTTCTCCATTTCCACTATAGGGGTTGATCTCATCCCTCCTGTGGTGACTCTTAAGTGCTTGATTTTGCACCGTGTCCAGCTCTTATAGTGTGGGTTTTGATGCCGAACACCACGCAGCTGACCTGTATTCCAGGTGTGGTCGTATGCTCTGTTGATAAACTTTGTTAAGTATTTTCCCACTGGCTACCCATGTGGTTCCACTTAACTTTCTCAGGATGGCTATTTTCCTTCTGGCTTTTGCTATTGCTTTGTTGATGTGCTTTCTCCATGTCAGTCTGCCATCAAATGTTACTCCAGTGTATGTTGGTTCTTTATCTTCTCTTAGGGGTGTTCCATTCATCTCGATCACTGCCTTTTGTTTTGGAGAGAGGGTAAATAGAGTGGAGCTGCACTTGTCAATGTTTATGCTAACGCACCATCTATTTGCCCATGCAACAAATGTATCTACATTTCTTTGTAGCAATCTGGTAGCCTCTGATGAATGTTCATTTGTGCTCAATAGAACCAGGTCATCGGTGTACATTGCCGCTGTAATTCCATGCGGTAGATTAGCAACGAGATCATTGATGAAGATTAGAAAAAGTGTGGGGGACAAGATTCTGCCCTGGGGAACACCGTGACGCAGTAGTACTTTCTTGCTCTTGAGTCTGTCTATCTGTACTCGAGCTCTTCTGTTGTGCAAGCATGCTTTCACCCATTTGTACATTCTTCCATTGACATTGCAGTGTCTCAGTTTCTTCATCAGACCTTTTCAGACTTTGTCAAAGGCTTTCTTCAGATCTATCCATGCCGCAAGCATCAGCTTCTTCTCTGGGTTCCAAATGTTGCTGTATGTAGCCGAGGCGCGGTGTTGGGGTGAGCGCCCAACATTGCTCAAATACCTCAATGGCTCGTGAATACATAACCTATGCAGCAAAAGTCCAACTCCTGGCCTTCACGTGGCGGGCCTGTTTAAACTAACAGGAGAAGGGGCGACGGCGAGTCTCTGGCGCCGGAAAATAACCAGTATGCTCTAGATGTGTATGCACGGACATGCATGCGCAGACAGGCGTGTGCGCGCGTACACATCTACACTCGAGTGAGACCACAGTCTGCTCTAGCAAAGAAAGGTGCTGAAGACGGAGGCAACCAGCCAAGAGGCGCACCACAGAAATCAGGATGCCACGCAATCACGCAAAATGGAATATGTCGACTACTGCTAATCGTTATGGTGCTCGCCCTGCTTTGGACCCCCAGGCAGGTGCAGTGCCGGGCCCTATGTCTCGAAAGGGTCCAACCCCAACTACTGGAGGTCCTTCTCAGATGTCCTGTGGAGCCAGGGGACATGAGAATAGGACGACTGGCCATACTAAACTAAGACTTAAAATAATGCACTGGAATGCGGAGGGAGTCAGCAACAAAAAAGTTGAATTAGAAAACATCCTGGACAAAGAGAAAGTAAGCATATGTTGCTTGCAAGAAACTCACCTCAATGAAAATATAGCCTTCAAAATCAGAGGCTACCAGTGTTACCGATCTGACCGAAAGAACAGGCGAAAAGGTGGGATACTGACCCTTGTAAGAAATAACATCATGGCTTCCCAAATCAAAGTCTACATGGAAGGGGCTGAGTATCAGACACTTAAACTTAAGACAGGTAATACAGATCTACATCTGATCAATTACTACTGTCCAAGTGACCGCCCACAGGCACTGGACACTCTACCACTAAAAGAAAAAATGATTGTGTGTGGCGATTTCAACAGCCACTCGCAGAGCTGGGGCTATGATCACATGGACCAGAGAGGAGAGAGACTGGAAGACTGGCAAGATGAGAATAGATTCATGTTGATTAACAAGCCGTCCGACCCACATACTTTCTACTCGAGATCATGGCACTCTTCAACTACACCTGACCTGGCTTTTCATTCACCAGACCTGGAGTGGAACATTACACGAACTGTTGGGAAACAACTTGGTGGCAGTGACCATCGGCCAGTCTTTCTAACCGTAGAAAATGAGCTTGTAAGTGAAAGCAGCACCCTCTCGAGGTGGAACTACAAGAAAGCAGACTGGGCAATGTACAAGCATCGCACCAGCATACTGGTTAGAAACCTGAACACTGAGAAAGACATAAATAAAGCAGTTGAAGAGTTTGGGAAATGCATACTACAGGCAGCGCGAGAAACAGTACCAAGAGGAGCCCGTAAACAATATAAACCCTACTGGAGTAGTGAACTGGAACAGTTGCATAATGATGTTGAAGTGTGTAGAAAGCAAGCAGAGGCCACACCCAGCCAAGAGCACCACAATAAATTCCAGCATGCAAAAGCCAAATTTCAAAGGGCCAAGCTGCAGGCTAGACGGAAAAGCTGGCAGGAGAAAACGGAGTCTCTGAACTTTGAAAGAGACACAAGGAAATTGTGGAAGCTAATAAAACAGCTTAATGACGAGGGCACAGGGAGAAACTCAAAAATTGCACTACATAAAGATGGAAAAATCTTAACAAGAAAGCAAGCAGCTGACCATTTTGCGGACTCGTTCGCACAAGATAGCAATATCAAAATTAGTCCAGAGAATCAACAAGAGATTCGAGAGAAACGACAACATACAGGACAGAAGGAAATAGTACATGAGGTTCTGGAGGCACCCATCACAATCAGCGAACTGGAGCTAGCCATATCAAAACTGAAAATGAGAAAGTCACCAGGAGCTGATGGTATCTCCAATGAAATGATCAGGAACCTAGGAACAGAGGCCAAAACAAAGCTGTTGCAGATCTTCAATAACAGCTGGACCTTAGGCAGTGTTCCACAAGCCTGGAGAGAAGCAATCATGATACCCCTCCTAAAATCAGGGAAAGATGGTTCCATTGCCTCTAGCTACAGACCAATTAGCCTCACCAGCAGTCTCTGCAAAACACTGGAGCGCATCATCAATCACAGACTGCAGTGGTACATTGAAAGTAAAAACATCCTTGTGCCACAGCAGGCTGGCTTTAGGCAGTGCTACTCTACGGAAGATCAGACAACCTACCTCTCTCAAGAAATTGAGGATGCATTCCAAGAGAAGAAGCTGGTGCTTGCGGCATGGATAGATCTGAAGAAAGCCTTTGACAAAGTCTGGAAAGAAGGTCTGATGAAGAAACTGAGAAACTGCAAAGTCAATGGAAGAATGTACAAATGGGTGAAAGCATACTTGCACAACAGAAGAGCCCGAGTACAGATAGACGGACTCAAGAGCAAGAAAGTACTACTGCGTCACGGTGTCCCCCAGGGCGGAGTCTTGTCCCCCACACTTTTTCTAATCTTCATCAATGATCTTGTTGCTCACCTACCGCATGGAATTAAAGCGGCAATGTACGCCGATGACCTGGTTCTATGGAGCACAAATGAATATGCATCAGTGGCCACCAGATTGCTACAAAGAGCTGTAGATACATTTGCTGCATGGGCAAATAGATGGTGTGTCAGCATAAACACTGACAAGTGCAGCACCACCCTATTTACCCTCTCTCCAAAACAAAAGGCAGGGATCATCCAGATAAATGGAACACCCCTAAGAGAAGATAAAGAACCAACATACCTTGGAGTAACATTTGATGGCAAGCTGACATGGAGAAAGCACATCAACAAAGCAGTAGCAAAAGCCAGAAGGAAAATAGCCATCCTGAGAAAGCTAAGTGGAACCACATGGGGAGCCAGTACGAAAATACTTAGCAAAGTTTACCAACAGAGCATACGACCACACCTGGAATATGGGTCAACTGCGTGGTGTTCAGCATCAAATACCACACTACAAGAGCTGGACAAGGTGCAAAATCAAGCACTTAGAGTCACCACAGGAGGGATGAGATCAACCCCTATAGTGGAAATGGAGAAGATGGGGAGGACACAGGCACTGAGTGAGCGCAGAGATACGAAAACGCTAATACAAGCAGAAAAGTTCCTCAGCTTGCCAGGCCACCCTATGAAGAACAGATTTGAAAACCTAGCTATGGGGCGGTTGAAAAGAAGTAGTTTTATCCACCAGGCCAAACGACTCTGCAGAGAAACCACTGATCTGCCCACAGTTGGTATCCCCCTTACAACTATTCCAGAGCGAACTCCATGGAAAGATGAGCATAGACTATCATTACAAATCCAGACAAAAGTGAGAGGAATATTTGACAAGGAAGAACAGAACAGTGTGCAGCGCAGAACAGCCACTCTCAGCTTCCTTGATGAAGAATACCCACAGGACCTCTGGATCCGAGTCTACACAGATGGGTCAGCACAAAATGCTGTTCGAAATGGAGGAGCGGGAGTGTACATAGAATACCCAAATAATACTAGGGACACAGCCAGAGTACCGACAGGAAAGTACTGCCATAACTATGATGCCGAAATTGAGGCAATCAAGATAGCAACAGAGAAATTACTAAATAACAGCAATGGTACACAACCTGTGGTGCTACTAACAGATGCAAAATCAGTACTCGAGGCGCTCCTCTCTGGGAAATTGCCAGTACTAAGGACACTACTTTCTGAACTTAGCAGTCAGCATAAAGTCACCATACAGTGGATACCATCCCACTGTGGAGTACCCGGAAACGACAGAGCTGATCAATTGGCTAAGGAAGGAGCCAAAGAGGAACAGCCTGATGTGCCCGTTACATACCACCAAAAGAAAAGAATGATCAAATCAGTCAGAAAGCCACCAAAACCTGCTCAAGATGACTACCACATTATGGACAGACCAGAACAAGTCATTATTCTGCGCCTCAGAACAGGACACAATAGATTACGCAACCACATGTATACAAAATTCAAGATTGGTGAAACAGCCATGTGCACATGTGGATTGGCGTCGCAGACAGCAGAGCACATACTCCAAGACTGCCCAAAATATAACATATCTAGGCAAACCTTCTGGCCTAGAGAGACGACGGTGGAAGATAAACTCTATGGACCACTGTGTGAACTGAAAAAAACAGTTCAATTCATGCAAGAGACGACATTGCAGATATAGACATATTTCAAGCGAACGAAAGAAGAAGAAGAAGAAGCTTCTTCTCTTGGAATGCATCCTTAATTTGAGAGAGGTAGGTTGTCTGATCTTCCGTAGAGTAGCACTGCCTAAAGCCAGCCTGGTGTGGCACAAGGATGTTTTTACTTTTAATGTACCACTTCCGTTTGTGATTGATGATGTGCTCCAGTATTTTGCAGAGACAGCTGGTGAAGCTAACTGGTCTGTAGCTAGAGGCAATGGAACTATCTTTCCCTGATTTTAGGAGGGATATCATGATTGCTTCTCTCCAGGCTTGTAGAACACTGTCTAAGGCCCAGCTGTTATTGAAGATCTGCAACAGCTTTGCTTTGGCCTCTGTTCCTAGGTTCCTGATCATTTCATTGGAGATACCATCAGCTCATGGTGACTTTCTCATTTTCAGTTTTGATATGGCTAGCTCCAGTTCACTGATTGTGATGGGTGCCTCCAGAACCTCATGTACTATTTCCTTCTGTCCTGTATGTTGCCGTTTCTCTTGAATCTCTTGTTGTTTCTCTGGGCTAATTTTGATATTATCTTGTGCAAATGAGTCCGCAAAATGGTCAGCTGCTTGCTTTCTTGTTAAGATGTTTCCATCTGTATGTAGTGCAATTTTTGAATTTTTCCCTGTGCCCTCATCGTTAAGTTGTTTCTTCTTCTTCGTTCATCGTTTTTTTTTCCGGACGTGATTGCGTTGTGCCTGAATACAGCAGAGCTGCATTCTTGTGCAGTTAGACAGACACATCCGACTTCTGTGGGCATTTGTTGACCGAGTTAACCTTCCCAGGGAGTTACGTTGTTTTATTGGCTTCCACAATTTTCTTGTGTCTTTTTTAAAGTTCAGAGACTCCGTTTTCTTCTGCCAGCTTTTCCGTCTAGCCTGCAGTTTGGCCCTTTGAAATTTGGCTTTTGCGTGCTGGAATTTATTGTGGTGCTTTTCGCAGGGTGTTGCCTCTGCTTGCTTGCTTTCTACACACTTCAACATCATTATGCAACTGTTCCAGTTCACTACTCCAGTAGGGTTTATATTGTTTACGGGCTCCTCTTGGTACTGTTTCTCATGGTGCATGTAGTATGCATTTCCCAAACTCTTCAACTACTTTATTTATGTCTTTCTCAGTGTTCAGGTTTCTAACCAGTATGCTGGTGCGATGCTTGTACATTGCCCAGTCTGCTTTCTTGTAGTTCCACCTCGAGAGGGTGCTGCTTTCACTTAAAGCTCATTTTCTACAGTTAGAAAGACTGGCCGATGGTCACTGCCACCAAGTTGTTTCCCAACAATTTGTGTAATGTTGCACTCCAGGTCTGGTGAATGAAAAGCCAGGTCAGGTGTAGTTGTAGTGTGCCATGATCTCGAGTAGAAAGTATGTGGGTTGGACGGCTTGTTAATCAAGATGAATCTATTCTCATCCTGCCAGTCTTCCAGTCTCTTTCCTCTCTGATCCATGTGATCATAGCTCTGCGAGTGGCTGTTGAAATCGCCAAACACAATCATTTTTTCTTTTAATGGTAGTGTGTCCAGTGCCTGTGGGCGGTCACTTGGACAGTAGTAACTGATAAGATGTAGGTCTGTATTGCCTGTCTTAAGTTTAAGTGTCTGATACTCAGCCCCTTCCATGTAGACTTCGATTTGGGAAGCAGTGATGTTATCTTTTACAAGGGTCAGTATCCCACCTTTTCACCTATCCTTTCGGTCAGATCTGTAACGCTGGTAGCCTCTGATTGTGAAGACTATATTTTTGTTAAGGTGAGTTTCTTGCAAACAACATACGCTTAATTTTTCTTGGTCCAGGATGACAAAATAATAAAATTACTAAAGCAACTGACATTGACAGCAGGGATCAGTGAATAATAAAGAACATATATTGGCAGCAAAATGCAACCATAAGAACCAACCAGGTTAATGTTGTTTGTCCATCAAGAATGATGATGACCATTCATTTCATCCAGTGGAGTTGAAAGTATGGAGCCGTGGGTTCTAAGATGGCTGATAAGGCCTATTTTGGCTCGAAATCTTCTTTGACAATGTGGACAAAGAATGCTTGACATTTCTGGAGGAGGATTTCCTGCAGTGGTTTTTCTGTCCTGCCTTTTCTTTACAGCTCTTGCAGTCCTGGTTGCCTCACACATGACTGCACCATTGTGTAATGATGCAAGCCACGAATTTTGGTCTCTGGCTGCAGTCTCCCAGGTGTCATGATGAATTCGAAAAGCATTCAGAGAGATTTTCAGAGTGTCTTTAAAGCGTTTCCTCTGGCCACCTTGGGAGCGTTTACCACAATGCAGTGTGCTGTAAAAAATTCGTTTAGGGAGCCTGTGATCTGGCATGTGAGTCAAGTGACCAGCCCAGCGAATCTGATTCTTCATCAGTAGAGTGTGGATACTAGGCATGGACGCTCTTTCTAGGACTTCAGTGTCAGGGATCTTGTCATGCCATTTAATCTTCAGTAGCTTCCTATGGCAGACTGTGGAAGTGGTTTAATTTCCTAGCGTGTCGCTGATAAACAGTCCAGGTTTCACAAGCATATAGCAGTGTGGATAATACAACTGCTTTGTAGACTTTTAGCTTTGTTTGCAGGCTTATTCCAGTTCTGTCCCATACATTCTTGTACAGTCTGCCAACGGCCGCGCTGGCCTTGGAGATTCTTGAATTCACTTCGTCATCAATTGTGGCAGCTTGTGACACAGTGCTGCCAAGATAGGTGAATTTGTCCACAACATATTCACTTTGATATTCGGCACAGTGTGATTATTTCCTAGAGCTGGCTGGTACATAGCTACAGTCTTCTCCAAGTTGATATTGAGCCCAAAGTTGGCACAGGCATGTGAGAAAGCTGTAACATTATGTTGCATGTCCACCTCTGAGTTGGCGTATAGAGCGCAATCATCAGCAAACAGGAGCTCTCTGGCGGTGTCGCTTTTAATTTTGGTTTTAGCTTTCAGCCTTCTGAGATTGAATAACTTTCCATCCATACGGTAGTATGTCTATTCCAATGTCATCGTTCTCGAAGGCATTCATCAACATGGCTGAAAACATTAGGCTGAACAATGTTGGTGCCAGGACACATCCTTGCTTCACTCCATTGGTGACAGGAAAGGGTTCAGACAGTTCACCATTTTCCTGTACTCTTGCCTGCATACCATCATGAAATAGCCGCACTATTTGAACAAACTTTCGTGGACAGCCATATTTTGCCATGATCTTCCACAGTCCTTCTCTGTTGACTGTATCAAAAGCCTTGGTACGGTCAATGAAAGTGGAGAACATTTCGCAGTTCTGTTCCTGACATTTCTCTTGCAGCTGCCTTGCAGCGAAAATCATGTCAACAGTACCTCGTTCTTTTCTGAAGCCACATTGACTCTCAGGAAGAAGACCCTATTCGAGATGGGCTGTGAGGCGATTGAGAAGAATTCTGGCGAGTATCTTCCCTGCAATTGAAAGCAAGGAGATGCCTTGGTGGTTGTCACAGGATTGGCGGTTTCCTTTATGTTTGTAAAGGTGGACTATTGACGCGTCCTTAAAATCTTGTGGCATGGTCTCGTTCACCCATATGTTTGTAAAGACGTGGTGAAGCTGATCTGTTAGGTCCGGCCCACCTGCCTTGTATATCTCTGCTGGGATGGAGTCAGGACCAGGTGCCTTGCCGCTGGAGAGTTGCTGGATGGCTTTGTTTACTTCCACTATGGTTGGCAGGTCATCAAGTGTCTCATTGGTGGGAACTTGAGGAAGGCAGTTGATGGTTTCATCCTCGAAGAAAGAAGTTGCATTTAAGATGTTGCTGAAATGCTCTGACCAGCGTTGAAGGATTTCTTTCTTATCTGTGACCAATGTTCCCCTATCTGAACTGAGGAGGGGAGCTATGCCTGGTGATGTAGGACCATAGACCACTTTCAGTGAGTCGTAGAAGTTTTTCATATCATGTCTGTCAGCAAAGCCTTGAATTTCATCAGCTTTGCTGCTCAGCCAGGAGTCCTGCATGTGCCGAAGTTTCTGCTGCACTACTCTCTGAATGTTCTTGAAGGCATCTTTTTTTTATGTTGACTTCGGGTCATTCAAATGTGCCTTGAGGAGAAAATATTTCTCGGCCAGCAATTGGTTGATGTCTTCGGAATTTTCATCAAACCAATCTTTATGCTTTCGGGGGGGCTGGACCCAGGATTTCCATAGCAGTGTTGTAAATTAATTCCTTTAGGGCTCTCCACTCTGTTTCTGTATCCTGTTTAGCAGCAGCATTGGGCTTGAGGCGGTCTTCCAGCATATTTTCAAATGACTGCTGCATTTTCTTGCTGTTTAGGCGGGTGACATTTAGTTTTTTTTTGCATTTTTACCCCTTGAGGACGCCGTGGTGGCCTGATGTGAATGTTTATTTTCAAGACAATGAGACGATGGTCTGTCCAACATTCGGCACCACACATGGATTTTGTTACCTGAACGTCTTGTCTGTCACTTCTCCTGACGATGACATAGTCAATGAGGTGCCAGTGTTTCGAGCGCGGGTGCATCCACGATGTCCTATTTCTCATGGGGAGACGGAAAATTGTGTTGGTAATCAAGAGATCGTGTTCGGCACATGTCTGAAGGAGGAGGAGTCCATTGCTGTTACAATTTCCGACTCCGTGCTTTCCAATAATGCCACTCCAAGAGGTGGTGTCCGTGCGTACTCTGGCATTGAAATCCCCAAGGAGTATAAGTTTGTCTCCTTTGGGAACAGATGTTAATACATTGTGCAGGTCCTCATAGAACTTGTTCTTGACATCATCTTCGCTGGTCATAGTTGGTGGGTAGACACTCACAATGGTTGCATGCTTCCTTCTATTCAGCAGGGGCAAATTAATGGTCATGAGCCTGTCGTTTATAGCCTTTGGAAATCCAGCTAAATTGCCGACCAGGGCCGACTTAATGGCAAATCCCACACCGGATTGGCGTCTTTCCTCGCTTTTCCTTTCACTCCAGAAAAATGTGTAACCGGCACCTATTTCACAGATTTGGCCTTCTTCTGCAAGTCGTGTCTCGCTCAAGGCTGCAATGTCAATGTTGTACCTGCCCAGCTCTCTCCCAATTAGTGCTATTCGTCTCTCTGGACCTGACGCGCCGTCTCTGTCAAGTAGGGTGCGTACATTCCAAGTTCCAATTGTTAAGGGAATATGGTTTCCTCTTTTAGCTTTACTTATTTCATCTTTGTTTGTATGTCGACCACAGTTAGGGTACCCACCAACCGCGGCTATCTGGTTAGGTAGTGATGGAGCAGACAATGTTTAGGGCACCTTTTCTAGCCCATTCCTCATGCTATGGAGGTGAGCAGTGTGTTCCTATAGAGGGCTGCTCAGTCGCTCAGGGGGCTGCCGAATCCCACTGCTGCTCCAGTCAGTAGAAGACGACCATATGGCCTGAGCCGCCTGTGTGCAGGTCTGCGACTACGGCTGCCAGCGTACCCACACCTACCGCTTCGCCGCTCGCCCATCGCCACAGGGCTTGAAGGTGATATATGACGTTGGATGAAGAATGACTTGCGCGATGACTTGGAAGAGTGAGGAAGAGTTGCGCAATTCGTCGACCTCACTCTCTCGCCTGAGTCCATCTGAGTCCAGTGGCAAGACAAGTCGAGACGACTGGAGACGAATACAGGTGCAGTGGATGACCAGGGCGCTCTACGTGCCTTGCCGTGCTCATTACGTTCCACAACGCTTTGCAGGTAAACGCCGTCTTGCCCGTTGAATCAGGAATGATTTCTTCCGTGCAGTCTGCCACGTTCAAAAAAGGCTACCAACCAGGTAGGAACATTTCAGTGCATAAAGAAGGGTGTCAGACAAGGTTGTGTATTGTCTCATGATTTGTTCTCATCTACAGAAAATATGTTATCTACAGAAAATATGTGAGGGATCCTGGTTGGTGGGCATAATATAAATAACTTACATTATGCTGATGAAACTGTCTGGATAGCAACAAGTCAGAAGGATCTACAGGAAATTATAGATATGGTGGTTGTACAAAGTGGGGAAAAAATTAGGTCTCAGTTTGAATAGAAAGACAGAAGTCATGTTGATATTTTACAGAAACAGATTGTGAAATTAAAGTAAATAACATTATTTTGGGACATGTGCAGAAATTCAGATATCTAGCCATGTGGATAACATCAGATGGAAGATGCATCACTAAGATAAAGACAAATAGTAAACAGGTGAAAAAATCCCTGGAAGCCTTGGAGATGTGGTTTTATATAAGGATGTTGAAAATTAATTGGCCAGCTAAAATGAGAAATCTTAACATTTTGTGGGAAGCTGAGTCGCAAATACAACTTATCCATGCTGGCCAGAAAACAATTAAACCTTGCCATTACTTTTTCAAGGTGCTGGTTTGGAGCACCAGAAACATAACCATAATCACCAGAAAGAGACAGTCATCATTTTTTGGCCACATTATGAGAAGACAAAAACTGGAACATGATGTGGCAACCGGAAAGATTTGTGGAAAGAGAGATAGAGACAGCGTGAGAAGATTCTTGACAGTCTTGTATCATGGCATGGAAGAGTCATCACACATTTGATCCATGTAATCGGAGATCACAATTTGTGGAGAGGCCGCATCGCCCAAGACAGCCAGCAAGGCACTGGATGATGATGACATTATCCATCTTGCAAAAGGCTACCTCGACTATAACGATTCTTACTCTAATCTCTTCAAGGCAACTCCCATCAGATGTTGACTGTTCTGAGATAGTTGTTCCGATTCATTTGTTTAAGAATAACCCCATTTAACTGAATATTACATTGTGATATTTCTTTATTCTTGATGACGACCATAATCTGTGTTCTTACAATTTAATTCTTCTTCTTCTTCTTCTTTTTCTGCGTTCATCCAGAAGTTTTTTTTCGGATGTGACTGCGTTGTGCCTGTTTACAGCACAGCTGCGTTCTTGCGCCGTTAGGCCGACACATCAGATCTAGTGACGACCATAATCTGTGTCTTTTTACAATTTAATTCTAACCCTAGTTGTTCACTGTGTACAATAACTGCATCTACTAAAAGTTGCAGATCATGTTCTTTGTCTGCAATCAATACTGTATCATACGCATATCAAATGTTATTGACATTATGTTCCCCAATGGTGATTCATCTTATATCAAAAAATATTTTCACTGTATAGGGAAAAGGACGTGGAGACATTACACATTCATGTCGCACACCTCTTAACTGGCAGATACTGACTACTTCATTATCAATCTATATGGCAGCTTATTTACAATTTCATGTTTTTTTTTTACAAATCTAAGGCCCTTCCCATCAATTTGTAGATCTGCAAACATCTTCATCATGTTTACGTGTCTTACGTTATTGCAACCCTTTGTGTAATCAATAAAGCAAAGATGTAGGTCTTTATTTACTTATATTGAAAGCTCAATTAATGTTCTCAGCAAAAAACAGCATTTACTGTACCCTCGCCTTCTATGATCCCACATTGTTCTCCTATTTCGGGTTGTATTTTCTTCCTAACAATTCGCATGATGATTCTTAGCAAAATCTTTGTGATGTGGCCTATTATGCTAACTGTTCGATATTAACCACATTCCAAAATTAGAAAAGAAACTGACAAATAAGCACCCCGACTAACACAAATAAGAGGAAGATCAAAGCAAATGACAATAAGCTGTTTCTGAGAAGCTCCTGATGTTACTAAAATAGAATGAGAAATAGTGACATTAGAACCACAGGAACAATATCATTTACCAAGAAAGTAAAGCCATCTTATGTGAGTGAAACCTGACAATCTTCTTGTTTGCCTACAATAGTAATACATGCTTTAAAGTGGGAGAAAACCTAGGCTAAGATTAATTAATAACGTCAGAGGAATCTTGACATCCACACAGAAAATAATGGCAGGTAAGTCTAAAGTGATAACTTAAGAAAAGATGCAACAATAAACTTACCAGCCTTCAGGCCTCTGCCACTGATTAAAATCAAGTACCGTCTCTTGTTTGTAGAGAACAAAGGCATATCTTAGATATCCAACTCCTTTAGGTGGAAAAGGCTGAAGGTAATCACACACTGTTTCTCCCTTTTCAATTTTAGTACCAGGGATGTTGCCTCTAAAGAAACACAGCAAAATTATCATTAATACTGCACATAGTTTATCAAACACTGGCCTTTCATTTTCTGTATCTCTACTTTATTACTGACTCTTCTGCCATGATGTTAACAGCAGATTTCTTCTCTTTTTGAATGTTTTAATAACTTTATTGCATTTGCTGCAATACTTTACACAACATATCAGTGATGCAAACTCTTGTCATAATATTCTTAAAAATGTTCTCATATACTGCATTTACTTCCTTAGATTTTAATAACCATGCTGGCCAGAAAACAATTAAACCTTGTCATTACTTCTTCAAGGTGCCAGGTTTTGAGCACCAGAAAAATCACCATGCAGTTATCTTTGTTCTTCCCATGTCATTATACAAGAACATCATCAGCATCACATAATGTTCTAACTCTGCCAGTTATTCGCTACCACATTATGCCAATAGTACATACAAAGAAAGGAATTGGTGACAGAGGTAGCCCCTATGGCCAAAAAGCAGTGCTAGTTGGTTGCGATGTCCCTTGGCTGCACAGGAAGAAGTACTGTCAAAATCCAGCTGATGATGACAAGCAATAACTTCAAAGTCAGAGGTTAATGCAGTACAAACTCAATCTCCAAGAACTGTTATGAAATCCTTCGTAGACATCATGAACAAATACCACTACATTACACCAGGTTGCTCTGATCTGCCAAGAATGGGTGGTAGGCGGTGTAATCATTTCAATTCGGCTGCCAGATTCCTAGCAATATTTTCCCACCAATTTCATTCATTCAGTAGCATGTCCTTTATAGAACCTCGCTCCCATAACAACCTTCCGGAAAACTTCTCAATCACAAGCAAGATGTCCCACGTCCGATACGCCATCTGGAGATCATCCGCCACATCCTGCACCCATCTTCTCTTTGGCCTTCCTCTTCCTCTCTTCCCAGGCATATACCCCTCCATTAGTGTTCTCTCCAAACTTTCATATCATTTCAAGTGACCAAAATATATCAATTTTCTTTGTTTTATCATCTTTAAAGGCCGACCCTTTTCAATATTCAGCTCTTGAAGTATGGGTGCATTTGTTCTTTTCTTTACCCAAAGTATTCTTAGAACCTGTCGATAACATTTATATTCAAAAGCATTTATGTGCTGTTCAGCTTGTTTAGTAAGTAACCAGGTTTCCTGCCTATTCCACTTTTCACATTGGACAGTGGGGAGCATTTTATTTGACATTCACTGGCACAGGAACGGAGCATAATGGGGACAACTCATTGTCGTGAAGTTGGAACCTCTACTAACTAACTAACTAACTAGCATCCAGGTTTCACAGACATATGTTACAATGGGAAAGATGCATTCTCTTAAAAAGTAGTTCTGTCTGTCCCACTAAATAACTTATTCAGTTGTTTATGTCTTTGAAGAGCAATTGATAGTCGTCGTTTAATTTCTTTCACTGTATCACCATTGTTGGTAATCAATGACCCAAGATATTCAAAATTTTCCACCACCTCCAATCTTTCCTCATTAATATATTTCTTTCTCCATAGTAGTTTTATCTGTATGCATTATCTTTGTTTTTACTATGTTAAGATATAAGTTGTGATTTTCACTATTTCTTTGGGTTGAGGTTATTAAGTTTTCTATACCATTCTGTGATGTGGATAGTAATACTGTATCATCAGCATATCGAATCTCTGGTATTTCTACCAGTAGTATTTTACACTGTGCCGATGTGATAGCCACTTACTTTTGTTGGATCTTTGCCTGGCTTGGGCAATGATAATGAAATATGCACCCAGTTCGCGCTAATCGTGACACTTTGAATATTGTAGTTAAAACTCCTTGGCTAACGTTTCCATTTCTTTAACTGATATTCTCCTTATAACTGCATATTGAACACAATCAGTATCTGGTGCCTTATTTTTATAATCTAGAAACCCAGTCATGTTCTTTTCTTCTTCTTCTTCTTTCGTTCGCCTGAAATAAGCCTATAACTGCAATGTTGTCTCTTGTATGAATCCAACAGTCTTTTTTAGTTCATTCAGCGGTCCATAGAGTTTATCTTCCACTGTTGTCTCTCTAGGCCAGAAGGTTCGCCTGGATATGTTGTAGTTTGGGCAATCCTAGAGTATGTGCTCTGCTGTCTGCAACGCCAAACCACATGTGCACATGGCTGAGTCACCAATCTTGTATACAAGTGGTTGCGTAATCTATTGTGTCCTGTTCTGAGGCGCAGAAAAATGACCTGTTCTGGTCTGTCCATAACGTGGTAGTCGTCTTGAGTAAGGTTTGGTGGCCTTCTGACTGATTTGATTATTCTTTTCTTTTGGTGGTATGTAATGGGCACATCAGGTTGTTCTTCTTTTGCTCCTTCCTTAGCTAATCGATCAGCTCTGTCGTTTCCAGGGACTCCACAGTGGGATGGTATCCACTGTATGGTGATCTTACGCTGACTGCTAAGTTCAGAAAGTAGTGTCCTCAGAACTGGCAATTTCCCAGACAGGAGCGCCTCTATTACGGATTTTGCATCTGTCAATATCACCACAGGTTGTGTACCATGGCTGGTATTTTGTAATTTCTCTGTGGCTATCTTGATTGCCTCAATTTCAGCATCATAGTTATGGCAGTACTTTCCTGTTGGAATTCTGGCCGTGTCTCTAATATTATTTGGGTATTCTATGTACACTCCCGCTCCTCCATTTCGAACAGCATTTTGTGCTGACCCATCTGTGTAAACTCAGATCCATAGGTCCTGTGGGTATTCGTCTTCAAGGAAGCTGAGAGTGGCTGTTCTGCGCTGTACACTGTTCTGTTCTTCCTTGTCACATATTCCTCTCACTTTTGACTGGATTTGTAGCGATATTCTATGTTCATCTTTCCACGGGGTTCGCTCTGGAATGGTTGTCAGGGGGATACCAACTGTGGGAAGATCAATGGTTTCTCTGCAGAGTTGTTTGGCCTGGTGGATGAAACTACTTCTTTTCAACCGCCCCATAGCTAATTTTTCAAATCAGTTCTTCATAGGGTGGCCTGGCACCTAGCTCCTGGTGATTTTCTCATTTTCAGTTTTGATATGGCTAGCTCCAGTTCACTGAATGTGATAGGTGTCTCCATAACCTCATGTACAATTTCCTTCTGTCCTGTATTTTGCCATTTCTCTCGAATCTCTTGTTGTTTCTCTGGACTAATTTCAATTTTGTTATCTTGTGCGAATGAGTCCGCAAAATGGTCAGCTGCTTGCTTTCCTGTTAAGATGTTTCCGTCTTTATGTAGCGCAATTTTTGAGTTTCTCCCTGTGCCCTCATCGTTAAGCTGTTTTATTAGCCTCCATAACTTCCTTGCGTCTCTTTCAAAGTTCAGTGACTCTGTTTTCTCCTGCCAGCTTTTCCGTCTAGCCTGCAGTTGGGCCCTTTGAAATTTGGCTTTTGTGTGCTGATATTTATTGTGGTGCTCTTGGCTGGGATTGGCCTCTGATTGTTTTCTACATACATTCACATCATTATGCAACTGTTCCAGTTCACTATTCCAGTAGGGTTTATAATGTTTACGGGCTCCTCTTGGTATTGTTTCTCGTGCTGCCTGTAGTATGCATTTCCCAAACTCTTCAACTACTTTATTTATGTCCTTCTCAGTGTTCAGGTTTCTAACCAGTATGCTGGTGTGATGCTTGTACATTGCCCAGTCTGCTTTCTTGTTCTTTTGATCTGTCTGTTTTGATATCTGGCAAGAAATGCTCGTCCCTTTTTCTCATCACATCAGTGAAACATCAAAGATGTGTCTTGAAAATCAGGCATCACTTTAGGTCTTGATGTGCCATTCCTAGCTCAATGCTGGTGTCAGAATAGATTAAGTGACATTTTACTCTTCCACAAAATTCAGCACACCTCTCTACTTTCATCTAATCTGATTTCTGTTTTAGATTGGCAAATCGTTTGAACTGTACAGAATGTGCGTCTTTGCCTTTTCTGAATAGCCTTTCATTTTGCCAGCCTTGCCTTTTTTAGATTATGTGATCACCAAGGAGGATATAACCAGGAGCCATGTGTTTTACCGAATCTTAATTTACTGATTACATCTACACCAGTGTTACCATATTTATAAGGGTGTTTGACAGACATGGTTTTCTGTTGGTATCTGCCTTTCTGGACAAGGGTGTCTCATCTGCAGAGAGGCAAAAGGGAAAATGTTACTAAGTCTAAACTGATCACACAATTTTCATCTTTTGGTCCACTGGCTTGTTTGGTTCTTATGTACTTCCCTTAGCATGAAATCACTGCAGAAAGCAATTACTATAGTGTTGTTTTTTTTGTTGCCTCAATATAAAATTCAATATCTCAGTAACTAACTGATGGAAAATAATGAGATTTAGTATATAACCTTATCATTATGTCCACCCAACAAAAAAATGTTTGTTCTGGAGATTGTACAGCAGATTTCAATTTTTGCTTATATGAGGTATATATTTTACGGCCCCGCCATGAATGCCTTAATTTTTAGAGTATTACAGCTCAGCAAGACCCATTCGCGCTATTTTCAAAATTGTCTGGCGGTCTTTCGTTTTTTGCACAGACTGAGTGTTATAGTTCAGAGGCGTCGTCAAACTGTGGGTTCTTTCATGAAACGTGATTATATAAATAAATCTTACCATTAATGTAATCTTAATAGCTAATATTTGAATGTGTTAATACTGTTCAATGGGATTAAAAGTGAAATTGTGTACACTTCAAAACATCGCTATGAAGTTGTACACATATTTTTGTCAAGAAGCTGATCGCAGGAAACTGTTTCATACTGTTACAAATCCCGAAAAAAGAACAGTGCATGCATTAGGTTTGAGTAAACGATCGTTTCGTCGATGGGTGCAAGAATCTGGAATGAAACCAACACGCAATAAGCAAACGGTAGGGAGAAAGGCAATTGTAGACAGCTTTGACAAGGATGTCATCAGACGAGTTATTATAAAAATGATGGATGCCAAAGAAACAGTGAGTGTAAGAAAACTGAGGGTTTTGTTGAGAAAGGACAATAACATAGAGCTATCCAAAACAACTTTGTGGAAAATTATAAGGACATTAGGCTTCACTTTTAGAAAGTACAAGGGAGGTAGAAATATCCTTTGCGAGCAACCGCATTTAGGAGCCATGAGAAGCAGATACCTACGTGAAATAAGGGAAATGCGCAAAGAAAATTATGACATAGTGTATTTGGATGAAACGTGGATCAATGCGCACCACACAAGTGAAAAGGAATGGCAATCAATGGATGGAAAGATAAAACGTTATGTGCCCAGTAGTAAAGGACAGCGTTTGGTCATAGCCCATGCTGGTAGTACTCATAATGGCTTACTACAGAATGCTGGGCTCGTGTTCGTATCAAAGCATACAGACAACAGGGATTATCATAATGAGATGAATGGTAATGTATTTAGAGATTGGCTCGAGAATACAGTACTTCCATCCCTTGATAGACCGTCTTGTCTAATCATGGACAATGCATCATATCACAATGTTGTTGCCCAAGAAGACAAAATACCTACGGCATCGAGCACAAAGGAAGCAATAAAGATATGGCTCCGAAGGGAAAATATTCCATTTCCAGAAACATATTTCAAGCTACAGTTGTTGTCCTTTGTAAAACAGACGCAAAAAAGCAAGAAATTTCAAATTGACAAGTTGATAGAAGAGCATGGCCATAGGTGCTTGAGACTTCCGCCGTATCATTCTCATTTAAACCCTATAGAACTTGTGTGGGCTAAAATTAAAGGACAAGTGGCAGCTGCCAATACTACATTCAGATTGTCTGACGTCAAGATACTAACCCAGTCCGCGCTATTAAATATTGATAAAAGTTACTGGAAAAAATGTGATGACCATGTGTTGAAAGAGGAAGAGGACTATTGGAGAAAGGATGGATTGAATTTTATGCAACCGAGAGCAATCATCAACCTACTGGAATCGTCCGACACAGATTAAGGTCTGAGCAGAGTATGCCCTGGCCATTCTCACTGTCAGCCCTACACAGATTGGAAGACTTGAAAAGGTACAAAACGAAGCCATGCGCATCATTTTCGGCTGCACTAAAGACACCAGCTGTGTATCAATGAGATACCTCCTTGACTTCCCGACAATGGAACAAAGGATCAAGATCTGGAGAGCTCATGCATTCTTAAAAATAAGTGCAGATGAGCAGCACCTCTGCATGACGCTATATTCAGAGAAAAGGGTGACAGGCTAAAGAGAGGCAAATCATGGATGGGTCGGGCGGAAGATGTCGTCAGACAGGTCTGCAGTCTTACCAATATCAACCCCGGCAAGGAATGGGTGCCGGTGCCTCCAGCTTTTAAGTGCACTTTCTCCTGCATTATCACACTCGACAGACGGTGCAGAGAGCAGAACCCGGTCGCTGTCAATGCAGAAGTCAACACGCTCATCTATGAACACTCATATAGCCCCAAAGTGCTCATCTATACAGATGGATCTGTTGTAAAGCAGCACAGAAGTGCGTGGGCATTTACAGCCCATTCAGCGGGCCGAACCGTTCAAGAATCCAGTGGTGCCCACTCTATGACCTCGAGCAGCATGACGATGGAGGTGATGGCAGTTACACAGGCTTTTATATGGCTGGAATCACAGCATTATACCAACATGTGTGTACTAAGTGACTCAATGCGCATGATTCAGAAGATCGAAGCTGGATCCATACGTAGACGGTGGACTGAGTCGCTGCGGAAGTCTGTTGTTCGTAAAGTCACCTTGAGGGAAATGAACGAGCTGATAAACTGGCTGGCTCTGCACCCCCTGTAGATGGCCAGCCCATGGATCGTGCCGATGTTATTAACGTCCTTAAAGATATGGCGAGAACAGAGGACTTTGACGTCAGTGAATCCACATCGCTGTCCAGGATGAAAGACTTGGGAGTAAGAATTCGGCATGGCCAGATGCGAGAGGTACATCGGGAAAACAAGGCGCCTCATCAACCAACACAGAACTGGCACTATTAGCCACCGGACGCTGATGCATATGCTGGGGGGAGGATCTGAGCACCTATGGACATGTCCGGAGTGCAATGAAGATACCCCAACTGATAACTGATAACTGAAGAAACAAGAAGGAAATGAAAAATAAGGGTATGACTGTGTTCTTGTTTGGCCACCCCTCTTTTAATTTGCTGTTCTCGCAGTCTGGCCATGGTTGTAGATTCACAGTCATCACTTGGTTCTCGCAAAAGTCTTACTTCTCGTAGAGCATTCAGAATGTCAGCCTGGTCCATGGCACGTCCGCCCTCCACAGTAGCCTTACCTGCGAGCTTGTCAGCCCGCTCATCCCCTTGTACTCCCGCATGCCCTGGCATGAAGATGAAACTAATTTTTGCCAGCTGAGACCGCTCCAGAGACAGCAACCATTCTCTTCGGATCCCCCCATATGTATCCTCTGGAGCATGTTCATTGAGTCGCTAAGGAAACATGCCCTAGTGAATGTCTGTGTCTCGAGCCATGTTATTGCTTTACTTACTGCAATGACTTCCATAGTCAGGCTACTTGTGGTCTCAGCAAAAGCACCAGAGTCCTTCACAATTCTCCCTCCGACCTGAGCCGTAAAGGCCCATGAGCTTCTCACATGTCGGACGACCGACCCGTCAGTGTTAATGACAGCATCACCGTCTAGCAAATTCTCGAAAATCAACGCTTGTACTTTCACCTCCACAGCTGCCGGGTTTTCTTGTCTGCATTTTCTGTCTAGTTGGATGCAAACTGAAAAGGATGTGTAGAAATCTGTTGGCACTTGTACCCACTCCTTGCCAGGTTCTAAGTCCTCAAGTGAACACACCTGATGAAGAATGTCTTCGGCTTGACCCATCCACGACCGTCCTCTTTTTAACCTGCTGCCCTTCACAATTTCACTATGCAGTGGATGTTGTGTGTTTGCGTTAACTCTGAGGTATGCGCAAGCTCTGCTGACTTGTATTCTGTCTTCAATGGTTGGAAAATCAAGAAGGTAGCGCATCGCCCTGCATGCTGTATCTCTTGTACATCCAAGAATAATGCGCATAGCTTCATTCTGTATCCTTTCCATCCTTTCTATCTGCTTACGGCTGAGAGTCAGGATTGTCATCGCATGCTCAAAAACAGACATGACCAGCCCTTCATATAGAAGACATAGATGGCGCTGCTCAGTTTGCTGCCGCCATCACCCGCATCGCAGCCAACCCCTGCTTGGCCTTTGTTATCACCAGGTCTATGTGCTCATTATAAGCAAGGCTTCGATCAAACCGTATCCCCAGGTAATTCATTGCCTGCGTTCTTTCCACCGTCTCTGAACACAGATTTACAGTTGGTGTTGGAGTGTTGACAATATGATTATTCAACGAGAACCAAGTCACTGTTGCCTTTGTTGGGTTGACCATTGCCCCAGCCTCAACACACCAAGTACTTATGCGATTGAGTTCGGTTTGTAGTTCCACAGCAACCTGATCTCTATCCTTACCCTGGCCATACACTAAAACATCGTTGGCTTATCACAATGTCCTGCCAGGTCCAGTGATCTGCTCACTGGTGATTCTCACAGTGTAGGCGTTGAACAGTACCAGAGATAATGGTGATCCCTGTGGTAGGCCAGGATATATTGTTGTTGGTTCTGATGTCCAACTGCCACATCTAAAAACTGCTTTCCTTTGGAAGAAGGCTGCAGCGATCCAACTAAGGAGAAATGGACTTATTTTGAGTTCAAGAAGCTGAAGCATTAAAAAATCCAAAGATACTCTGTTGTACGCATCCTCAAGATCAATCGCTGCAGCAAAGGTTTCAATGCCCGAGTGGAAACCTTCATAGACATCATGGGCAAATACTGCTGCATTGGTCCAGGTTTCTCTTTTTGGATACCTACCCAGGGTAGGAGGGAAAACACCTTGCTTCTCTAGCTGGCTTGATATTTTCCTGGCAATTAACTTCTCCAGCAGCTTGCCTATTGTATTCTGCATGGTTATAACTCTTCGGCAAGGGAATCAGATAGCTGTGTAATCACTCCTCCTTGATGCTAGCACTCTCTATACTGTTGTTGTACATGTCTGCTAGTTCCTCTAGCTCGTTGTCGGTACATGTATTGATGTCGTTGTATCTTATGCCATCTGGCCCTGGAGCGCTGTTTTTTTATCGTCGAAGCACAGCCTTGATTTCTTTCACTGTCACTGTGTCTTCATCCGAAGTGTTCTGGGCCTTGCACCTGTCTGACGTGACCTCCTTGGCAAGATTTCTGCTTGTCATGTCTGTCTGGTCGCTCTGCTCTAGATAGCGTTCAAAGAGGGCTTTGCCCGTGTCCTCGTCAGTCCTCTGCCAGATGAGGTCAGCACCTTGGAAGTCAGAAATACTCTTATTCTTGACTACCCCACTCATGCTTTTATGTAGTCGCCATAACAATTTCAGTGATTTGTCTGTGCTTACTCTTTGACACACCTCTGCCTATTTTTCACTTTTAACCACCTTGACCAGTCTTTTTAAATAGCTTACTTTTGTGTGCATCTCTCTTTTTAAGTGCATGCAGGAACTGGGATGGTCAGCTCTGTTCTTCTTGGCATTTTGCCATCTCCTTACAGCACCACGTTTATCCAACCACGCCTTCTCCACCTCAAGATTCCACCACCGTGGCTGCTTCCAGCTTTTTTTCCCTGCCCTGAAGCTTTCTACGCTTGTCACATCTTATTTTACTCACCACATCTTGCCCTGTACTGTCATACTGGAAAGTCTTGACCGTTAACTTGTGCTGCCTGGTTCTGCCTTTCTCCACCAATATGCTGCAAGGGTGGTGGTCGCTGCCGTGGTGTCCTAGGACACTCCATCTACACACTGTAGTGAGCGAAGGAGAAACCAGCGCCAGATCAATAGCACTGTCCTCATCCCCTGGACGGCTTGCAGCCACTGTTGATACAAACCAGGTCAATGGTTTCAAGTGCAGTCTCGAGCTCCTCCCCTTATGTGTTGGAGGAAATGTTTCCCCATGATCTGCCTTTAGCGTTGAAATCACCACAGAAAATAACATTTCTCTCTTGACTTAATATGACACTTAAGCACTGCCACTTCTGGGAATCCATACTCGCGTTGCAGGCATAAACATTAACCAGCACGATTTGGTAAACTGGATTGAACTCTTACCGCCTGTATTTGTATATCGTCACTGTCCCAACTGGACATGTCTAGCTCTGACGCCACCATGCTGTCGCGAATGAGAATCGCCATTCCCAAATGTCGTCTGTTGTAGAACCATTTGAAGCCGGCAATTCGGAGTAGCTGATCACCCAGTCTTGTCTCCTGGAGCGCTACAATGTCATTCCCGTAAACCAGATTTTCTAAAACAGGACCCCGTTGTTTTACGCTGGTGCAGTTTCAATACAGAATACGGATATTCCTGAGGCCCAGACGGTCACACTTGAGTCTAAAACGTCTTACACCACCACGCTTACCTTGTCGCTTGCAACCTGCCCGGCGCCCATGCCGTCTTGTTAGGTTGACTACCAACCGCTCGGAGAACACATGTTGTTCCGCCATGTTGAAAAACTCGAACATCACAGAAAACCACACACGCTGCGAAAATTCACTCAAGGATTGCTTCGCTCGAAGCACGAACTCCGTAGCATCCGCACAGATCTTGAGTAGAAACTCCTGGTTTTACATCCTGGCACACAAACTACACGCAAGAGATGAATAAATCCATCTCCTACGCGAAAAAGTTAACGATCACAAATACAACACGACCGTCCATCGCCATCTTGAAACCGAATTTATGATATAAGCACGAGACCAGCCGAGATAAAACCATAAGTGGTTAGGATTGTCTGATGCAGTGCTGCATGAAGGCACAGATCACACTAACCTGCAAATCCATCACAGATTTAAACTCAGAATGGAAAAAGCCAGGCTCACAATAAATTAGCTGCAATAGTTGATGTAGCATGGCTAAAAGCGAATTGTACAACTGGAGTTAGACCACACCAATCTACTTCCTCAATGCTGGGCAGAAACCCAGACATAATCCAAAAGTTTCAGAGATAACATTGTTCTGCATTCCTCAGGAACTTGCCACATAACATTGATCTGGCTGATGGTCTATTATAAATCAAGAGGGATTTCCTGTCCAAAATGGTGGGCAGGCTGTTGAGCTGTTTAGGCCTCCAAAATGTTTTTGCTTCTGACTAGTTTGCTTATGCACTTTCCTCATTATTGACTGGTAGTACATAGCTGCACTGCCCAGCTACTGAGTTAAGTGCTTGGAGCGACACTCTGAGCTGTGGATTTCATGTGGAATGCTTTTACATCTGTCTGCAGTGGTTTGTATTGTGAACTGCATGTTCAGAAAAATGGCGGATGACCACTGCTGAACTAGCTGGTTTTGCCTTATGCATTAATGTGTGTGCAACTGCTGGTTTTCTAGAGACTGGCTGTTCTATTGGCATTCTGGAAGCGGCCCTATTGATGTATGACTGTGTGTGCTATTGGTTTGTCGGGACTGCTGTCTGTTCCACTTTTCACATGGTACAATGAGAAGCACTTTGTGTGATATTCACTGGAACAGCAATGGAGCATTATGGGTGACTCTTTACTGTGAAGTTGGAACCACGACTAACGACTAACAATTATGAATCAGGGATTGAGGATCACCACAGCTTTTAAGAGAGCATAATACAGCTATTTCATCTCAAGTCTGAAGCAAGAGGGATTTGAAGTGAAACTATTTGCCATGGAGGTATGGGCACGGTCTCGAATTTAACTTACAAACAACTTGGAGTGAAATGACAGCAGAGAACTAAAATGACTTGGTGAGGCTGCCCAAATAGTCTCATTCTCGCTATGGAATAATAACAGTCAGTGGGAAAAAAACAAAGCAATGATTCACATCAGATGATTGCTTTAACAACATCCTCCTAAACTTCTCCCAGCTCATCAACAATGGCAGCAGAACCAACCTTAACTGTCTCAAGTTAGTCTGACCTGACATGTTAAGAGCATGTACCATAGTGGCAAAACCACAAGGGAACACCAGGGAAAGAGAAATTTTGTGCTGCCCAACAGGCCACTGAAGCAAACATGGTTATAGTGACAGAACAAGACAATAATGGAGGTCACTTTCCACAGTGAAAAAAGAAGGGTGGGGGTAAAAAGGTCCCAGCTGAGCAGTATGTATCACCAACTATGGCAAGTGTTGGATGACTCTCAGTCCAAGCTTTGGAAATATCAGAAAGGACAACTGTCGCATGAGCTGCTGCAACTTGTCACGGCTCAAATCTCTGAGTCTTTTCTGTCTAGGTCATACAAGGGTAAACGGAAATGAGAGCCGCTATACTAATATTCACCGAGGCACTGAACACAGACAGAGAGAATGCAGGCAATAAATGACAGTTTGGTGCATGGTGACATATCTCTTGATGAATAATGATGACCAAGACTTCAAGTTAGGAATCACATATGGATGGAGGTGGGGGAAGATTTCAACATGTAGCTAGCCAGCTTACAACAGGGACAATCAGCATCTACAACCTTTGACTTCTGCACAGAATACTGAGCAGTTATCATCATGTACCATGCTGATAAGCGTGGGCGGTCATGTTTCACCATTGTACATGATCATCAGTCGTGGATCAGCTCTGGGTTCTTGTCTTGACCATACAATGTGGCCAGGCCATTCAGATATTTACTTCTCTCCTTTCCCCTCATTCTTTTCCCTTAAATCTTGCCAATTGACACCAACTTTTCTAGTTTATTTTTCTTATATGTCCAACAAACTTTGACTGTCTACATCTAATGTCTCTAAACAGTTTACGGTTTTTATCTGCTTCTTGTAGGACTTCTTCTTCTTCTTCAGCGTTCCGAGCCATTGAGGTTCTTTGCTGCAAATACAATCCGTCTCCATTCGTCTCTCTGGTGGACCTTCTCTTGCCAGTCGTTGATTCCAAGTGCTTGCAGGTCTGTACATGTATTATCTCTCCACCGCCTTCTTGGTCTACCTCGGGGTCTACGGTAATTTATTTCCTGAGTGTAAGCGAGTTTTGTTTCCCTATTATCTTCCATTCTTTCTATATGCCCCAGCCATTGTAGTCTATTAGCCTTCATGATACCAGTGATTAGCGGGGACTTAAACAGATCATAAATGTCTTTGTTACTTCTTCTTTTCCACTCTCCACTTTGTGTATCCCTAATGGGTCCAAAGATGCGTCTTAAAATTTTGTTCTCAAAGGTTTGTAACAAGGCTTCGTCTCCTTTCGTTGTACTCCAGGTTTCAGAGCCATACAGCACAACTGGTCTGATCAGTGTTTTGTATATTGTGATTTTGGTGTTACGAGATAGCGCCTTTGATTTTAGTAGATGTTGTAGTGCATAGTATATCTTATTTCCAGAGTTGATTCTAGTTTGTATTTCTTCCCTTATGATGTTGGAGCAGTTGAAGATCGTACCCAGGTATTTGTATGTTTCCGTTCTTTTAATGTTCTTGTAGGACTTGCTCATTGGTATTTCTGTCTGTCCATGGTATTCTTTGTATTTTCCTCAGAAACCACATTTCCACTGCCATTAGATGTTTTTCAGCTTGTCTGCTCATTGTCAATGTCTCACATTCACGCTCTTTCTCTCGTTGCAACTGACATCTTTTTATAGGTCAGTATGTTTTCCATCTTGCAAATGACTATCTTCGCTATAGCGATTTTCAAAGCATCTCCTGTCAGATGTTATGACTATTCCGAGGTAGTTGTGCCAGTTCACCTGTTAAAGTCATTTTCCTGAATATTATATTGCAGTATTTCTTACTTCTTAATAAAGACCATTATCTGTGTCTTCTTACATTTTAATTCTAACCCTAGTTGTTCACTGTGTACAATAAGCGCATCCACTAAATGTTGTAGATCCTATTCATTGTCAGCAATCAATACAGTATCATCTGCATATCTAATGTTGTTAATGTTATGTCACCCAACGGTGATTTGTCTCATATATTCTATATTCCTAAGAATATTTTCACTGTACAGGGAAAAAAGATCTGGAGACATTAGACATCCTTGTCGCATACCTTTCTTAGCTGGCTGATATGGACGTGCTTCAATATCAATCTGTATGGCAGCTTGTTTCTAATGTGATTTTCACAAGTCTAAGGTCTTTCCAATCAATTTGTAGATCAGCAAAGATTATCAACATGTTGACACGTCTTACTTTATTGAAAGCTTTTGTGTAGTCAATGAAACAAAGATGTAGGTCTTTGTTTTCTTCTAGAGAATGCTCAGTTAATGTTCTCAGCAAATATCCTTGCCTTCTACGAACCCACATTGTTCTTCTCATTTTTCGGATTGTATTTTCTTTTAAACTATTTGAATGATGATTCTTAGCAAAATCTTTGTCATGTGGCTCATTATACTAATTGTGTGATGTTGATCACATCCCAAGGCTCCTGATTTCTTCTGGATTGCAATAAATATCATCATCATCAAGTGCTGTGCCATCTGACGTAGGCCAGACTCCACAGATCACAGGTCTTTAGTTTTCTGGATCAACTCTGCCGCTGATATTCCTCCATGCCACCATCGCAATTCATTATTTCTCGTGGTCTGCTTCTGCCTCTCTTTCCCTCGATCTTTCCAGTTGCCACGATGTTCTAAAGCACCTCTCTTCTCATCACATGACCAAAAAAAGCTGTTTGTCTCTTTCTTATTGTTGTATATAATGTTCTAGTTTCGTTAGCCTCTTTAAGGCATTCGTTGTTAGTTACTTTGACAGTCCAAGGAATTTGCAACATTCGTCTAAGGAACCACATCTCTGTTGCTTACAATCTCTTCCTAATTTGTTAATTTATATTCCAAGATTCACAGCCATACATCAAAAAAGGTTCTATATAGCTCTTCAGCACTCTCTCTTACATTCAATGTTAGTGACTTATTTTATGAAATGCAGCCTTTCTTGCTCTATTCTGCTCTTGATCTCTGTTGTGTATCTTCCATCTGATGTTATAAATGTCCCTAGATATTTAAAACTATCCACTTGGTGAAGAATTTTCCCTTCTATCTCTATTTCACATTTGGGTGTCACCTGTTTCTTTGATATCACCATTGTTACTGTTTTCTTGATATCCAAGGAGAGTCCTTTCTTTGCACTCTCTGTTACTACAATATCCAACAATTGTTGTAGATCTGTTGCAATATCCGCTATCAATACTGTGTCATCTGCATAGCGTATATTATTAATAATATAACCTCCAAATATTATTCCTAGCAATAAATATAGAATTACATAATTCAGGAGGTACATAATTCATGGGATTGCTGGGTAGAACACTACTCAGAGCTATACTCAGTGGAGAACACTGTCGGAGAAGAAGCTCTGGAAACCATCCATCAACAGTCCACCATGCATGCCCTGGATAATGAACCATGCCTCACAGAAATCAGTTAAGCACTAGACACTCTCAAATCCGGCATGGCACCAGTAAAAGATAGTATTCCACCTGAAATTTTAAAATGTAGCAAAAAAACAGCCAGCTTCGTGGCTTAGAGGTTAGCGACTTTTCTCCGTAATCTCATATACTCTCGTAGGTAACGTGATGACAGTGAGAATCAGCAGTGGTTCGATTCGCAACTGTAACTTACGGGGTATGTGAGCCGGCCGCTCAGAAAGCACTGGCAAACTACTGAGCGTAATCTTGCCAAGAAATCAACATACAGCCGAAAGATGCTGGTGTTGACAGCGATGTCCAGTAAAGGATATGCAAAAAAAAAAAAAAAAAAAAGCAAAGAAACAATCATCCCAGAATTGCATGCAATATTTTAACTCTGCTGGAAAGATAAATCAGTACCACAATATATGGAAGACACAACCATTGTTACCCTTTATAAAAACAAAGGCGACAGAAATGACTGCAACAACTATCGCGGCATTTCCCTACTCAGCATTACAGGCAAGATATTTGCTCGAGTAATCCTTAACAGGTTACACATTCTTGTTGAAAGAATCTACCCCGCATCACAGTGCGGATTTAGACCCAACAGGTCCACCATCGATATGATTTTCTCACTTCGGCAGCTCCAAGAGAAGTGCAGAGAACAGAGGAAGCCATTATATATTGCCTTCATTGACATCACAAAGGCATTTGACCTCATGAGAAGAAACGGCCTTTTTAAGATCCTTGAAAAGAAAGGATGTCCACCCAACCTTCTTAGTCTCGTGAAATCATTTCACGAAAACATGCAGGGGACCATTTTATCCGACAGCTCATCATTCCAGTCATTCAGCATCAGCAGTGGAGTAAAGCAGGGCTGCGTGCTTGGTCCTACACTTGTTGGTATCTTCTTCGCCGTTCTCTTAAGGCAGGCATTTGGGACTGCCACTGGAGGCATATATCTCCATACAAGATCTGATGGCAAACTTTTTAACCCATCAAGACTCAAGGCAAAGACCAAAATAAGATCAAGATGAATAAGAGAACTACTTTTTGCAAATGATGCAGCACTGACTACTCATGCAGCAGATGATCTCCAACAGCTTATAGATCGTTTTGCAGCCGCCTGCAAAGACTGTAGGCTCACCATCAGCCTAAATAAAACACAGGCGATGGAACAAGATGCTGGTGCGTCTCCGTCAATCAAAATTTCTAATTACAAATTGAAGGTCGTCCATGAGTTTGTGTATTTGGGGTCGACAATATCAGATAATCTTTCAATAGAGACAGAAATCGACAGACGCATTGGAAAGGCAGCCACAACATTTTCCAGGCTAACTAAAAGAGTTTGGGAGAATAATAGACTAACAGAGCATACAAAATTTCAAGTATATAAAGCTTGTGTTGTTAGCACACTACTCTATGGGTCTGAATCCTGGACCCTGTACTCTTGACAGGAAAGAAAGTTGAATTCCTTCCATATGAGATGTCTGAGACGTATCCTGGGCATATCATGGAAAGACCACATAACAAACAAACATGTGCTTGAAAGAGCAGATATTACCACAGTGCACTCCCTCCTCAAGCAGAGACGCCTCCGGTGGATGGGCCACGTACCTCGAATAGAGGATGAACGTATTCCCAATGATCTCCTATACGGAGAACTAGCCACAGGAAAGAGGCCAACCGGAAGACCCCAAATGTGATATAGGGATGTGTGTAAACAAAATATGAAAACCCTGGCATAGATCCAGACACTTGGGAAAGAGTTGCAACAGACAGATGTTCCTGGAGAAGAGATGTACAAAACAGACTGGTGCTCTTTAGCGCAATCTGAACCAACAAACTGAAGATAGGTGGCACAGGCTTAAAACGCAGTCACTTACTGCGGGACCTGCCTCGTCTTACAGATGTGGAAACTGTGACAGAGATTGTCACTCTCGCATTGGACTATACAGTCACCAGCGGTGCTGCCAGGTACCTCACCAGCGTCACAACTCCATAGCCCTTCATGACAGAAAGAGGCCTACTACTGCTACTATCTCCAGTATCATATATTGTGCTCAGCAGTCTGGTGATCTGGTCTATTCCATATTCTTTATCACACACCATCTTTTCTCCTATCTTTGTACAAATGGAAGTATTTATTTGACAGTAGCAAGACTCTTCAAATCGGTTTGTGCTTGTTTCTGTATGCTGGTTGGGATGGTAATAAACAACTAATAGAAACATAAAGCTGCAAAACTTCTCAATACTTACATACCAGTAAATGAAAAATACTATGCCAATAAACTTAATTATGCTTATTGCTTGTTTTGTAAAAATCTTACATAAGCCAGTGAAGGAGCTCTTTATTGTGATCCTGAAGGTTACCGTCTGGACTTGTCATAACTAGTGTCCACAGACTGTCTTCCACTGATTCATATGAGACAAATGGCTTCACTGCAGTCTGATAAGATAGATCAGCAATGAAAAAAATGTTTTTAAAAAATTACTATAAACATTCTACTTCTTTATTTCACTTCAAGGTATTCTATTAAACTATTATATTCTTTTTAATTCTTGATAGTTATATTCTTCCAATTATACTTCTTAGTTTTTCTATGAGCAGTATGAAAATCCCCTAACAGCTTGCTAGGCCAATCGCAGGTTTAGGACAAAAAATTTTAAAAGACTGGGCAGATTCTGGAGAATCCATAAATAAAAACTACAAGGAGGCAACTATAATCTACAAAAAGATTAGTGCAATGAGAATCAGAGAAGAACCCTTTGACCCAACTGAAATAATTAACAACAACAAAAATAACCAATAAGTGAACAAAAACAAATCCTAAAAAGATGGAGACAGTACCTCGAACAACTTCTCAACACTCCATCAGATGCCACACGAGACGAGACGCTATAATTATCCAAATTTTGAAAAACAAAGGCAGTAAATGAGACTGCACACAATAAAGAGGCATTGCTCCTTTGAGTCATACTGGAAAATATTTTGCAAAATTCTAGAGAAAAGATTACGAACTACAATAGAACCTCAGCTGAGCAATACACAACTTGGATTTAGGAAAAACAAAGGATGCCATCTTTGCTTTTAGACAACTTATAAAAAAAGAAATTGAATTTAATGAAACACTACATAGCCTTTTTCGATGAAGAAAAAGAATTTCATAAAGTAGTTAGAAACAAGCTGTGTGAAATCCTTAAACGATATGGAGTGCGTATGCATCTAACATACTTATGTAGAAGATTACACAATAACAGTGAATGCACAGTGAGAACAAATGGAAGACACTCAGAACCCTTTACCATAAGATCCAGAGTACGACAAGGGAGGGAGGAGGAGGAGGAGGAGGGTGTGTGTGTCGCGCGCGCGACACAAACACACACTCCCTGAAACAAGTGAAGAGCTTCAAGTACTTAGGAAGTATAATATTGTTAAATGGAAAATCAGAAGACAAGATCGTAAATAGATGCAATGAGGCAAACCAACACATTGGACAAATGGCACCAATACTAAAGGACAAACATGTACCAATAGTTACAAAGAAAGCACTCTGCAACATAATCTTCTTACCAACTCTATGCTACCAATCCCAAATCGGGACTATGACAGAAAAAGAGAAAAGAAAATCACAACAGAAATGAGATTTCTGAGAAAAATACTCAATGTATCAAGAAGAGAGAAAATCAGAAGTAAGGAAATCAAGACTAAAGTGGGGGTTATAACAGCGCAGGATTTTATTAGAAGGCAGCAAGTCAAATGGTTTGGCCATGTACGAGGGGAAGTCAATAAGTCACAAATGGCTGTAGAAAAATAACTAAATATGATAACAACTTGAAACCAATTTATTTTCATACATACATTGTCCCTTTATTTCTCAACATAATTTCCACCAACACTGGTGCACTTATCCCCTCGCTTTATCAGTCCTCCCAAACCGGCTGCATAGAACTGCGTGCTCTGTTTTCTAAACCATGTTTTCACTTCACATTCAACTTCGGCGTCATTCGTGAAATGTCTCCCACCAAGGTGGGTTTTCAGTAGACCAAAAAGTAATAAATCACTAAAGGCTACCGTAAACAATATAAACCCTACTAGAGTAGTGAAATGGAACAGTTGCATAATGATGTGGAAGTGTGTAGAAAGCAAGCAGAGGCCACACCCAGCCAAGAGCACCACAATAAATTCCAGCACGCAAAAGCCAAATTTCAGAGGGCCAAGCTGCAGGCTAGACGGAAAAGCTGGCAGGAAAAAACAGAGTCTCTGAACTTTGAAAGAGACACAAAGAAATTGTGGAAGCTAATAAAACAACTTAACGATGAGGGCACAGGGAAAAACTCAAAAATTACAACACATAAAGATGGAAACATCTTAACAAGAAAGCAAGCAGCTGACCATTTTGCGGACTCATTCGCACAAGATAACAATATCAAAATTAGCCCAGAGAAACAACAAGAGATTCAAGAGAAACGGCAACATACAGGACAGAAGGAAATAGTACATGAGGTTCTGGAGGCACCCATCACAATCAGTGAACTGGAGCTAGCCATATCAAAACTGAAAATGAGAAAGTCATCAGGAGCTGATGGTATCTCCAATGAAATGATCAGGAACCTAGGAACAGAGACCAAAGTAAAGCTGTTGCAGATCTTCAATAACAGCTGGACCTTGGGCAGTGTTCCACAAGCCTGGAGAGAAGCAATCATGATATCCCTCCTAAAATCAGGGAAAGATAGTTCCATTGCCTCTAGCTACAGACCAATTAGCCTCACCAGCTGTCTCTGCTAAACACTGGAGCACATTATCAATCACAGACGGCAGTGGTACATTAAAAGTAAAAACATCCTTGTGCCACAGCAGGCTGGCTTTAGGCAGTGCTACTCTACGGAAGATCAGACAACCTACCTCTCTCAAGAAATTAAGGATGCATTCCAAGAGAAGAAGCTGGTGCTAGCGTCATGGATAGATCTGAAGAAAGCCTTTGACAAAGTCTGGAAAGAAGGTCCGATGAAGAAACTGAGAAAATGCAAAGTCAATGGAAGAATGTATAAATGGGTGAAAGCATACTTGCACAACAGAAGAGCCCGAGTACAGATAGACGGACTCAAGAGCAAGAAAGTATTACTGCATAACAGTGTTCCCCAGAGCGGAGTCTTGTCCCCCACACTTTTTCTAATCTTCATCAATGATCTTGTTGCTAATCTACCGCATGGAATTAAAGCGACAATGTAAGCCGATGACCTGGTTTTATGGAGCACAAATGAACATGCATCAGTGGCCACCAAATTGCTACAAAGAGCTGTAGATACATTTGCTGCATGGGCAAATAGATGGTGTGTCAGCATAAACACTGACAAGTGCAGCACCACTCTACCCTCTCTTCAAAACAAAAGGCAGGGATCATCCAGATAAATGGAACACCCCTAAAAAAAGATAAAGAACCAACATACCTTGGAGTAACATTTGATGGCAGACTGACATGGAGAAAGCACATCAACAAAGCAGTAGCAAAAGCCAGAAGGAAAATAGCCATCCTGAGAAAGCTAAGTGGAACCACATGGGGAGCCAGTGGGAAAATACTTAGCAAAGTTTACCAACAGAGCATACGACCACACCTGGAATATGGATCAACTGTGTGGTGTTCAGCATCAAAAACCACACTACAAGAGCTGGACAAGGTGCAAAATCAAGCACTTAAGTCACCACAGGAGGGATGAGATCAACCCCTATAGTAGAAATGGAGAAGATGGGTAGGACACAAGCACTGAGTGAGCGCAGAGATATGAAAACGATAATACAAGCAGAAAAGTTCCTCAGCTTGCCAGGCCACCCTATGAAGAACAGATTTGAAAACCTAGCTATGGGGTAGTTGAAAATAAGTAGTTTTATCCACCAGGCCAAACGACTCTGCAGAGAAACCACCGATTTGAGAAACCACAGTTGTTATCCCCCTAACAACTATTCCAGAGCGAACTCCATGGAAAGATGAGCATAGACTATCAATACAAATCCAGACAAAAGAGAGGAATATTTGGCAAGGAAGAACAGAACAGTGTGCAGCGTAGAACAGCCACTCTCAGCTTCCTTGATGAAGAATACCCACAGGACCTGTTCAAAATGGAGGAGCGGGAGTGTACATAGAATACCCAAATAATACTAGAGACACAGCCAGAGTACCGACAGGAAAGTACTGCCATAACTATGATGCTGAAATTGAGGCAATCAAGATAGCAACAGAGAAATTACTAAATACCAGCAATGGTACTCAACCTGTGGTGCTATTGACAGTTGCAAAATCAGTACTAGAGGCGCTCCTGTCTGGGAAATTGCCAGTACTAAGGACACTACTTTCTGAACTTAGCAGTCAGTATAAAGTCACCATACAGTGGATACCATCCCACTGTGGAGTACCCAGAAACGACAGAGCTGATCAACTGGCTAAGGAAGGAGCCAAAGATGAACAGCCTGATGTGCCCGTTACATACCACCAAAAGAAAAGAATGATCAAATCAGTCAAAAAGCCACAAAAACCTGCTCAAGATGACTACCACTTTATGGACAGACCAGAACAAGTCATTATTCTGTGCCTCAGAACAGGACACAATAGATTACGCAACCACATGTATACAAAATTCAAGATTGGTGAAACAGCCATGTGCACATGTTGATTGGCGTCGCAGACAGCAGAGCACATACTCCAAGACTGCCCAAAATATAACATATCTAGGCAAACCTTCTGGCCTAGAGAGACGACAGTGGAAGATAAACTCTATGGACCACTGTGTGAACTGAAAAAGACAGTTAAATTCATACAAGAGACAACATTGCAGATATAGACATATTTCAAGCGAGCGAAAGAAGAAGAAACTAGAGACTAAGTCGGGGCTGTAAGGTGGATGTTCCAGAACTTCCCACCTTAGTTGGTTATTTTCTCCTGAGTTAATCGAGCCGTATGTGGTCTGGCATTGTCATGAAGAAGCAACACTCCTCTAGTCAGCAGTCCTGGATGTTTTCTTCTAATTGCATCATGAAGCATCGATAGAACTTTACAGTAAGATTCAGAATTCACATTGTCACCTTTCTTCTTGAAATTGGTTAAAAGCACGCCTTGACAATCCCAGAACACCGTCAGCATAACCTTCCCCGTTGATATCGTAACCTTTAATTTTTTACACAAAGCGAAGAAGGATGTTTTCTACCCAGCTATGCACCGCTTTACGTGACAAACATTTGTCAGCATAAACAGGAAGCATTTCCTTATGGATGTCCTTCGCAAAAAACACACAACAGCATGTTGCTCTTTGGCTGTACACTCCGTAGTACAGTCGGCATTTTGTTTATGCACTGCGCATGCGCATGAGACACCTAGCACCACCTGATGAACGAGAATATAAAGTTTGATGTTGCTGTCACCTAATGACACCTGTAGAAAACACCAGCAGGTACAATTATCTCGGAACAGTAATAACATCTGATGGGAGATGCCTTGAAGAGATTAGAACAAGAATCGCCATGGCAAAAGTAGCCTTTAGCAAGATGAAAAACATATTGACCAATAAAAAGATGTCAATTGAAACGAGAAAGAGAGTGTTGAGATGCTACATTGAGCCTGTACTTTTGTATGGATGTGAAGCGTGGACAATGAGCAGTCAGGCTGAAAAACATCTGATGGCTGTAGAGATGTGGTTTCTGAGGAAAATGCAAAGAATACCATGGACAGCCAGAAAGACCAATGAACAAGTCCTTCAAGAAACAAATGAAGATCGTAGGTTGATTAGAGAAATTAGACGTAGACAGTCAAAATTTTTTGGACATGTTATGAGAAGAAATGGATTGGAGAATTTGGTGACAACTGGTAAGATCGAGGGGAACAGACCAAGGGGAAGACCTAGAAGCAAGTACCTGGATGGCTTGGCCTTGTGGCATAGTCGAGACAGAAACACGGAGCTGATCCACGACTCTGGTGATCGGGTGAGATGGCAGAACATGACCGCCCACGCTTACCGGCATGGCACATGATGGATGGATGGAGAAAACACCAACTACATTTACCTGCCATCCCACAGAACTGTGCGACTTACTTATTGACTCGCCTTCGTATCTAGGTTACCAACTAACAGTATACCACAACAAGCAATGATGTACAAACCAGAGGGAAGCAGAGGAAGAGGCTGACCATGTAAACGATGGTTGGAGAGAATAGCAGAGTGTGAGATTATCAATACATGAAGCCCATAAGCGGGCACTCTCCCGCTGTTTATACTTCACCTCGACACCGCAAGGTACAAGAGGAACAAAATGAGATGAGAAATGAGTTATGTTCTTCACTGCTCCTTGTACAGCTCGAAGCTTATCAAAAAGATTACATACTAAATTGTGTTGGTTTGTACAACTCTACACAATGAAGTGCCTCTACATATAAACTATCAATGACAGCAATTCATTAACATTCTGGTACCTCAATAAAGGTGAAGTTTAGCACTTTAAAAGAATAACAAATTCAATATTATCCAAAATAAATCATTTCAACTTTAAGAACTGCTTGCTTTAGACTAGAAACATAGGATAATCATATTATCTATCATATCAAGAATCCATCTTATCTGCCTTGTTCTTGCACTGATTGTATTAACTTGTCAGTTCCAAGTTGTGATGCATCATCAGCACACTGAAGTTCAAGTATTTCTATTCCTAGTTACAAAGCTATCTCCCCTCTCCCCCCCCCCCCCCACTTCGTCTCTCTCTCTCTCTCTCTCTCTCTCTCTCTCTCTCTCTCTCTCTCTCTCTCTCTCTCTCTCTCTCTGTCATTTTTTTCCCCAGTGCACAGGGTTCAACTTCTACATCTTCGTTAACTTGGACTTGAATGCGGACTTCTCATTCAGACAGCAAATCACCCTGGAGTTTATTGCAACATCCTTCAAAATGGGAATAGTGAGCAGAAATACTTTGGGACGATCATTTCATTGGAGGACTAAGCACGCATGGGAATTCCCAATGTGCAGTGATGTTGTTCAACATAGAATAACATAACATAAGCAGCGGTGTAGTAGTAATAGTAACTAGTAGCAGTATTAACAAGTGGCAGTAGCAGCTACAACAGAAGCAGAAGTTGCAGCAGTAGTTAATAGTAGTAGCAATAGTAGCAGCAGTAATTGGAGTAGTTGTAGGAATAGTAAAAGTAGTAGTAGCAGTAGCAGCCCCTAGTAGTAGTAATAGTAGTGGCAGATGTAATAGCAGCAGTAATAGTGGTAGCTAAAAGGCTTATGTAAAGAGCCCTGTTTATGCCTTGAGGCATACTGGATATAGGGTGCTAAACCATATATAAACAAATCCGCACTCGATAGGTGATGTAGTCAATATCACATCAGCTGACTTTATTTTCCTGATCATTTCCCAATACCAATTTTACCCTGAGTTGACCTTTGAGACCAGGTGAATTAACAAAATCTATGCCTCAAAGTGGATTCAAACACATGACAACTGTATTGGCAGGCAAGTATGCTATTCAGTGTGCTACTAAGGCTTTTGTTGCAGAATCTAGCAGTAATAATGGTGCTGTAGTTGTAGTAGGTAGTGTGATGGTATGCATTAGATGTTTTGGTGGTTGTAGTTACTAGTAGTAGTAATTAGTAGTGGCAGAACTAGTTACTATAATTGTAGCAGCAGTAATAATAGTTCTTACTACTGTTAGTAGTAGTAGCAGGAGGAAAAATGGAGACAGTATGTTAAGTTGAGCTAAGAACCGACATCACTGCACTCAGTACATTCCCATACGTGCTCTGTCCCCTCGTTCAACAGCCAGCAAAGAGTCATACTAATAATCGTTCCCACTACTATCTGATTTAAAGTTCTCCTGGTCTTCCCTCTCAGTTTTGAGATTCTTCCAGAACCCCTGCCGATCCTCCACAATCTCATTCTTTCCACATACGGGTTCTCAATCTGTTCCCCACCTCCTCCACCTGGTCCCACAAGCGCACGACCACCTCCCCCTTGTCCATAGACAATCTACCACCAAGAGGTGCATTCCCTGCCAGCCTATCAGCCTGTTCATTCCCCCGTACCCCCGCACGGCCAGGGCAAAATATCCATACACTTCTCACAATCTGTGACCTCTGAAGCGACGATAGCCATTCCACATGAAACATTCCTTTCTCCACCTTACTAAGCATACTCTTTGAATTTGTAATGAATATAATGTGTGTTGCAGTAGTCTCCTCTAACAACCGGAATGCCGCTATTACTGCTTCCACCTCCATTCTCATGCTGGAGGTCATAGTCTCATGTGCCAGACTCTCCTTTTTCAAGACTCGTCCATTAGCCTTTGCAATAAAACCCCCAACCACTACGTCTGTTTCTCACCACTGACCCATCGGTGTAGATGACTATTGCACCTTGATGTGTGTTGCTCTGGATCAGTTGTTGCACTTCAAATGCAGTGCGGCCTGCTGCCCAGTGTTACTATTACATTGTGCCAGTCCGTCATGTCTTCCGGAACTTCAACCCACTCTTTTTCATGATTGATGGTCTCCAGATACACACCTGACGTATAGTTAGTTCTGCCTGTGCCATTCAGGACCTGCCTCGCCAAAGGTAGTCAAAATTTACTCTCTCCACTAAGAGGACATCCATTCAACATAATACATGGGACATCTGCCTTGATGATCCGGTTATCCAGGGAGTACCACACAAGCGATGCCTTGTCTGAGGTTATAACGGCTCCTGCGTTCCTGCACCACTCTGCCACCCTGTTTACTGCCACCGAAAAGTCTTCCGCCAAACTGACCCTGTCTCTGCCCTGCACATTATCTGCAAATGTCAAGATTCTACCCACACCTGGTGTCTCAACAGCTGCGATTTTGTTGGTGTAGACATTAAAAGGCACTGGGGACATGGCAGATCCCTGTGGCAACCCAAGTGTAATAGTACAGGGGTCAGAAGTCCAGGAACCCATGCGCAGTACAACCTTACACTCATAGAGGACCGCCACAACCCATCCGACAATGCAAGGGCAGACCTCCATGTCCAAGTGTGTATATCAACCAATCATACCTGACCCTGTTATACGCATCCTCCAGGTCAAGAGCTACCGCCACTTTCTCGTGTTTATCCTGGAAGCCCTCGTGGACATCAAATATATGTTAATTGCATATTCTTTTACAGGACGCCACAGTCAACCCCAACATTATTTTTGCTGTTTGTGATCTTTTAGCAAGTTTACGTTCAGTAATTTGCCATTGCTTTCTGAACGACTGGCATCCATACTATTTGTGTGTGTGTCAAGCGCAGTATGCAGGATTATGAACTGCGTCCGTAACCTCCTTTGCCACGGAGCCAGTAGGTGGATATCTTAAATTCTGAACAAATGGTCAACAAATAATATAAGCAATATCAACTTCATCAAAAGGTCATATGACAGTGTGATAAAGAGGAGTGTGGAGAATGAATCTCCAATCTGAACGTCTGCTCTACACCAGACACCTGAAGAAGACATTTGTAGAATACTCAGCATATTTTACTAGGGTTAGTGTTCTACCAAGAAATATAAAGAAAATTCTGCTTTCCAGATCCGAGTTGAATTACTTAACCAAGACTGTGACACTTGAAAAAGCACATGTGGTTGATCAACCCTTCAAATTAACTTGCACTAATGATTTCTGCTGTGCAGGCATGACAAGAACATTGTATCGTCAAATTGGGGAAGCCATCAGTTTCATCAAAAATAATATTTTATGTCTGCATTTGACAGAACTGTACAGGTGAAGCCCACAATTAACAGGAGGCCTAAGCGGCTATGTATAGAACATGATGATTCATTAGATCAGCCAAGAATCAAAGTTTCATGCAATGGCGATGCATTAAGACAAACCTCCTTGGATGGAAAAGAATGCCCTTAACAGCTTAAAATCGAGCACTAAGCTGCTATGAATGGACTTGAAAGAAACAGTAAATACTGGTTACAAATGACTTCATCAAGGTTGCAGAATTTCTTTGAATATTAACTGGGAATCAAAACTCAACAAATGTAGTCAAGTTGGATGTATTAAATCATTTACATGATGTATAGAAAAAAAAGAAGAAACAGCACATAAATAAAATAAGAATATGACCAATATTTATTATTAGGACGATTTAACAACTGTTGCAAAATACTTGTCATAGAATCTTCACACCAATATTTTGTGTTGCATTAATATGTTAATATGTTCCCCCTTACATTTGAAAACATCTGCTTAAAGCAATATTCACCAGTTATTTTCACGCCACATACAATTTAGTACTAGAGAAGTACATACTGATTTGTTTGTTAAAATAGATTCAATTTTGATAAAAGATGTTTACATATTTTCTCACTAACAACAAAAAGTATCCTCAATTATAGAAGATCACTTTCATTGTTAAATTACATAAATCAGCCACATTTGAAGCAAATTGTCTGAGAAAGCACTAATGTATTAACCTTTCTAATGGAAGTTTTTGTTGTCACATTCAATTAAAAAAATACTAGCTGGTTAAACAATAATTATTTGATGCACAATTAAATAGTTAACATTAGTTTTTGCATGGTAAAAGAGATATTAATTGTTGCATACCTCTGCTGCAGGTATAACATTCCCATAGTAAACTGGTGTGACGAACTCTTCATCATAATCAAATGACACATTCAGTGGCACAATAGGATGGAAGTGTGCTCCATCAAACAAGTCTCTGAATAAGCCATAGTGTGTGGCTAATGTTTTAACATGTACTGGCATAGATTCAGACAACCAGTGCTCATTCATCACACTCTGGTCAACATTCACTGAAAAAACATTTAAAAACATATGTCAAAGGTTTCACAGATGGATATTTTACTCAAAATAATTGTAAACGTACAAACATTTTTCTTCCGAAGTCAAAGAATATCTGCCTGCACGCCGAGGAACAACCAGTCTGCACACCAATAAGCCAGACATGATACAACGGATACTCACGCAAACCTCAGGTCCGGTATGACATCACACTGATGTTGGACAACAGGATGTCTTCATCCGACATACAGGACTTCACGCTGGAGTTCACAGCCAGCAAACGCAAGCTAGCTAGCGTTGAATTCAGCCATCACAGTACATTTGCTGATTAGCAATCACAGTTAAACAGATCGCATTTCATATGTTGTATATGACGAACAATAATCGATTGCTGAAATATATTAAAGCATTATCTATTAGCATTATATATTAGATCTATTATCTATTCCAGCCATTGCTATGTAAACAGATGGACTTCCTGTTAAGTGTTAGACTTCTGTGGAGATAATGTTCTGCACAGTCGACCGATACCAGCAACCATATACATTGTATTTCAGCCAAAGTATCATTTATTTTTTCACTTCATATGGTACATAACTCTGCAGTATGCACCTGAGATGCAGCAAAATATGCCAGGAAAGAAACTGTGCAATATTTTATTGATGGCGTCTATGTTTAAATTAAAAATATTAACATATTTTCATTTGTTCTGGGAATATGTTTTTCATGTGCAGTAAAATATCTATCTTCAACTGTCAAGTATTTCTCATAATCAAAGGTATAAACAAAAAGGATATAATTCAGGAGCCAGTAATTTTCTTTGCTAATAAAAGCAAGGAAATATTGTGCAAATTCAGTCGCCATGGTGACTGGTGCAATGGATATTTCTACCACCGTTCATAATACAAATATCACTGAACAACAATATTTAATTCACTTTGTTCCTAAATCTATCATTAGACATTTACACTTACAAGTTTTGTGACGAGCAGCATGTTCCAACTCCTTCCTCTTCACAGCCCATTTTTTCAAGATATTTAGTTTCTGAGAACGACTTTCTGTGCGGTTGTAGTGAAAACCAATGTTAATTCCTTGACTTGCTGGAGCTACATATTTGGTATTCCATTCTGAAGAAAATCATCCGCCATATTAAATGATGTCACAACAAATGCACATTACTCAAAGATATGTTTTCCTGTAGTGAATTTGAAAATTGTCTACTTATTGAAAATTGTTACAAAATTGACGTTTTTCAAACCATAACAACGATATCTCGGCGAAGTGCTATTTACACGTGTCATACATCATTCTAAAGGTTACGATCTCCCCTTATTGTTCGTGAAACTCTGAGTTCGTGTAATTGGTAACTCTTCTATGTACGACTGTTTCTTTCAAATCAATAATCTTCCGGAAACTTCCATATACAGTCGAGTCCACTTAAGTCGAACTCGGATAAGTAGAATTTCGCTTAAGTCAACGTTGCTGGCTTGGTCCCGGCCATTATCCTTCTTTATCATTGTATAAAAAGTCCTAATAAGTTCAATTCGGTTAACTCGAATTTTCGGATTAGTCAAACATAAAAATGAATACCGACTATATAGCTGTTCACGTTTAAGTTGAACTGTTCATTTCACACCCAAAAAAAAAAATTGTTTCGCAAAAGAATTATTTTTAGTCAGCCCGGAGAACAACAATCGATACAGCACATACGATATCTCGCTACATGTCATCACTGGCGGCTAGTGGACGAAAGCTTGCTACTTTAACTTTAAAAAGAAAGATTGAGCTGTTGGAAAAGGTTGAACATAGTAGGAAGAAGAAAGTGTATATAGCTAGAGAATTTGGTATTCCAACATCGACACTTTCCAGCATTTTAAAGCATAAAGACCACTACAGAAAATTGTTTTTTGAATGTCAAATCGACGGTGACAGACAGCGAGCTAGAACTGCCACGTGTGATTTTGTTGATGCTGCCCTTTTAAAATGGTTCACTGTGATTAGATTGGCAACTGTACCAGTAAATGGGCCTTTACTTATTGCAAAAGCAGAAGAATTTGCACGTCTTGGAGATCAGACAGACTGGAATTGTTGTGCTGGCTGATTGGATCATTTCAAAAAACGACATTGCATCACATACAAGAATGTGTGTCTAGAGAAAGTCAGTCGACGAAGGAACGACTCACTCATGGATAGAAGACGTGCTCAGACCTGCTTTAGCTAAATATAATTCTGCGGATGAGGATGACTGTGGGCTGCAAGCACAACCTGTATCACAGTCAAATATTTTGGCATGGATTAACAAAATTTACATGATGCAGACTGGATGTTCAGATGATCCAGTCTCACCATTCGGGCTATGGGCAGACATTTTCACAAGTCAAGAATTTTAATTAATTTGGAAATTTTCAAAATTAAACATTTCAACATTTATTATATTGTATTGCTATCTATTTGTTCACTAACTGTGTTTCCTAAGTGGTACAATCATTTTACTCAATGCTACTGCACGTTATTGCCGGTCTCCCTGGCCGAGGGGTTAGCAGCTTTCTCTGTAACCCCGAATACTCTTGTGGTTGACGTGAACGCACGAGAATCTGAAGCAGTTGAGTCGCGCCAGTGACTTATGAGAGTATGGAGCCGGTCCTCAGAAAGCAATGGCAAACTACTGAGCGTAATCTTGCCAAGAAATCAACAATCAGCTGAAAGATGCTGATGTTGACAGAGATGTCCTGTAAAGGATAAACAAACAAACTGCATGTTATTAGTGTAAATTAGTTTAAATGTGTGCAGTCTGGATAATATGAATTGAAAACAATTAGGTATATTTAGCTCCTGCGAACAGAAGAGACATAATAGACAGACACAATGTATGTACCTTACAAAAAACTCACAGGACAACAAAGCATGGTCGACGTTTCGGTCTGGATAAGTTGAATTTCTGATAAGTAGAACAAATTCCTTTGAACCCTGTGACTTCTACTTATCCAGACTCCACTGTATTTAACACCTCGCACAATCCCCGTTGGCGGAAACTGTTCATGTGGGTTTCCAAGATGGCCATTGCGTTGTGTTTTCGCTTGGCGACCAACCGAAACGCGAATTGAAAAAATGCCTTGTTCCAAGAAATTTAATATCCAGTCATCTGCTCAACGTAAGAAATCACGCAGTCAATAACTGGCAAATGCTTGTAAGCACCGAAAAGCCTACCAGAACATAGTACACATTACAGAAAATTCTGAACCCGACCCAGCAAAACAAAACAGTGCATGCCATCTCCAAGGTTTTTGACAGTGAGTCTGAATGATTCAGTTGCATCGTGTTCTTTAGAAAGTTGTGGAAGTGACTCTCTATTGCAAGAAAAACAAAACCAGAAGCCAATTTGAAAGAGATACCTATGAATATATGACCTCCTCTAGCAGCAAGTATATTTCTGTTGATGACAATGTATACAAAAAACTGGAACGTTTCAACACAGAGCAGTAGTTTGTTCAGAAATGGGTGAAATCTCAAAACGTTATGTCATCCAGTATGTAAAAATACTAGTCTTTTATTTTTAAACTGACAGCAAGAAAGCCAGTTCTTGTGAAGTTTGTGGAAGATACTGATCTGCATGAAGTAATGATGGGGATATATCTTTTGCCATCAACAGCCAGTCTGCATATTCTGCATTAGTTTGTGGGATGGGTGCAACAGCATTCAATAATTTTTGTGAAAAAATAAACCTGCAAGGTCTTCATCACAAAACATTTCACAACAAAGCGAATAAACTATATTCAAAGTTAGAATATCAGGAGGACACTGTTTTCTCTCAAACCGTAAAGTATGTTCGACAGGCTCGTGCACAGAAATCAGGCATCACTCTACATGACAGGATGTTACACACATGGCTCAACCGTGACAAGCTTGAGAAATATCTGTTGCCAATTTATGAAAGGCTGTCTGACTATCGGCTATCTGTAGATGTGTGTCAGGACAAACTCAGAATTCAAATGAGTGTCTACAGTTTGATATGGGCCCCATATACTAAAGACAACATTGCCTCAATCAAGTGCGTTCAGTTTGTAGTTTAACTGCTGCCCAAGACACTGCTCAGTTTTATGGATTTTCTACAGGCCTGCATATGCAGAGACTAGGATCATCTAAGATGTAGAAGCGAGTAAGAAATAACCTCATGTACAAGAAGCACAAACAAACTAAAAGATGTGACAGTGTACGAGCAGCCAAACTGAAGAAACCAGGTGAGCTGCATGCCTTGGAGGGAGGTCCTGCATATGCAGCAGGATTATTCTGTCAGGTACAGTTGTAAACTGTTTCTGTGTAAAATAAGCATTTTTAGCATTAAGATAACTTTATTAGTATTAAAAAACACAAAAATAATTTGTTTTTTTCACGTTTTCTCATTTCGCCAGTTTTTTATACTAAGGTACACTTTTTTTTCAAAACTATTGGTTAGATTGTAATGAAACTGCACAGTTATTCTTCATTGTATTACTTACATTATGAGTAGAGCAATCTCTGAAATTAAGATTTAGTTTTTGTGCAGCAGTCAAAAATCCACAAAAATTGTCATGAATAATGTTGTTAAATTTTTAAAATTATGAAGAAAAAAAATGCCAAGAGATATCATTTAAAATTTTCTACTAAGTTTGTAAAGGGTCTATTTATTTACATATAAACCAAAGAAATTCCATCCATCCATCATGTGCCGTGCGATAAGCGTGGGCGGTCTTGTTCTGCCATCTCACTTGATCACCAGAGTCGTGGATCAGCTCTGTATTCCTGTCTCGACCATGCCATGTGGCCAAGCCATCCAGGTATTTACTTCTCGGTCTTCCCCTTGGTCTCTTCCCTTCGATCTTGCCAGTCGTCACCAAATTCTCCAAGTTATTTCTTCTCATAACATACCCAAAAAATCTTGACTGTCTACATCTAATGTCTCTAATCAGTTTACGATCTTCATTTGTTTCTTGAAGGACGTGTTCATTGGTTTTTCTATCTGTCCATGGTATTCACTATTCTTTGCATTTTCCTCAGAAACCACATCTCCACAGCCATCAGATGTTTTTCAGCTTGTCTGCTCATTGTCCACGCCTCACGTCCATATAAAACGTAAGGCAAATAACCTAACTGTTTCAGTATAACTTCTTGAGAACTTTCTCATCTGCTTCAAATGTATCAGAATGATTTTCCATGACCATTCTATGCCATGCTCTTGTTTGATGTCTCACCTTGAGTCTTTCATGTCAGTCAATGATCAAAGGTAGTTGACATTGCAATTTTCTTCTTGATGCAAGCAAATGTAATAGAGACTTTAAAAATGAAATACCGTTGGACCATTTCCATTTTTTGCAATCTGGAGAAATTTTATGAACAATAATAGCGTATTTATAATATATAGGCAGTTTACTTATCCAACGTAACATGATCAAAACCGGAAATAATATTCTGCGACTGTGCAGAAAGATCTATTGTGTCCCCAAGAAAGGCAATGAGGAGACTGTACGTGTTTCCGACAGAACTGATTCATTCAAATATCACATGACAAACTAAACGCCACCGTAGCTTCCGTAAAACAGCTCAGTCTAACATTCTGTGCACAGCAAATGGTTGATATTATCTTGTCTTTGAAATAAATGCAATTAATGGCAAATGGTAAGTAATTGTATTTTCACTGGCTGTTTGAAATAATCCGAATATACATTTAGATGGATTTTCAAATTCGGCATCCACTTTTACATATATCTGGAGCTTCATCGTCAACCGTCTTCCACCTGTGGTAAAAAACAAATATTTCTGTGGACATGTGTCATCTTTGTAATTAGAAATCCGATCGGACTAGCGTGATATTTTTTACACTTAAAACGTGTAATTTCAAAGTTAAAGAGAATATTATAAGTTTAAAGATTATTAATTTATTTGTATACTTCTACTATTTTTTTTTATCATTTCACATGACGGAACATATTTTTTAAGTCAGTTTTCATATCCATCTATGACCCGTTTGAGACGATCTTGCACAGATTGGCAGTTAAGAGTACAATTTATTATTTTAGAATTAACTGTAAATAAGAAAATACTAGATTAGTTATTTTCTTTTAATCTGCAGTATTTGACAGTAAAAAATGATTATCATTTGTCTTTTTTTGCATCTCTGATTATTGTTCATCAATGGTACTGTCTGTTGGAGACATTTTGTTGGAGACACTCCGATTGTGACACAAAGGAGAGCTGTGCAGATGGAGAAATCTGATAACTTTTATGAATATCTCTGCTTAGAAATGACACACAGACATCATTGAGGAACCATTAGATTTGGTTTTTCAAGGCCTATTTTATGTGGTGGTCTCATTAGTAAATAAATAACTTGAAAATCATGATCAAAACCTGCTATTAATTACTATATATAGCGAGCCCCATCACTTTCCTAGACCATACTTTAACCGGAAACCATTTTCCGCGCTTGTGCAGAAGGGTTTCGTCGTGTCGACACATCATGGATTATTAACATACTGTCACAGACTCACATTGTACGGGAAAACCAACATGAGTTAATAGATATTAGCCAAGGGCTACAACTCCCGCCCAAGGGAAAGAAGTAAGTCACTCGAAGGCCAGAGTAATCCAGAACCTTCTCGAAGGACTGGTCAGTGAGTCCACTGTCCCGTGGACACTGATGTGGCCCGCCTATTACGGGGTCCACGAGGAACTCGAACAGAGTTACCACCCGTGTCGGATTGCGACACGGGTAAATCGGCAGAGACAGACGGGACATCGGAGAGGCAACAGGGCCTGCCTTAGAGGGACTTAATAGTTTAGACCCATATAGATTTAGGGTCATAGACATATGCTAGATAGTTGCTTAGAATGTTTGTTACAATCATGTGTGATGTTAAACCTCTGTGATATGCAACGCCTCAGTGCGAGCTTGTTAAACCCACTGCGCCAACGCACTGTATATTAACGTTCATTAAAGTTGCTATATTATGTTTAACGGAGTTATTGTTGCCTGTTTTGAGCCCGAGTCTAGATCCCTAGACATCCAACACGTTGACAGATACCCTTTGTATATCTCATTGGATATATTTACATAACTCATGACAATAACGAATTACCATCTCCGCTTCCGGAAAAATGGCCATTCTATCATTCTGCAAATAGCCAGCGTTTGAGATCAACTGTGTCATTGACATAACTTGGATATTTGCCAAAGTGTAAGTAATTTTATTTTCTAAAGAGGTTAATAATTAATACTACCATGTTTTTACATAGATTTTCGGATTCTGCATGCAATTTTACATTTATGTGGTGAGTTTCATCGCTGTAATCGATGATCAGATGGTACAAAAACATTTCAAGCCGGACGTGTGTTTGCCATTGAAAATGCATGGCGGCGCCTTACCACGCTCATCTAACGGATATATAATTTATTTTAAGCTTTAATAATTAATACTACCATGTTTTTATATGGATTTTCGCATTCTGCATGCAATTTTACATTTATGTGGTGAGTTTCATCGCTGTAATCGATGATCAGGTGGTACAAAAACATTGATTTTGCGGACATGTGTTTGCCATTGAAAATCCATGGGCTGAATTGGCGGCGCCGCACCATGCATCATCATCATCAAGTGCCGTGCCGGCTGGCGTAGGCGTTCATGGCTCTCCACAGATCTCGGTCTTTGGTTTTCTGGATCAACTCTGCTGCTGATATTCCTCCGTGCCACCGTCTCAATCCATCCAGCATCACTTCTCTTGGTCTACCTCTGCCTCTCTTCCCCTCGATCTTTCCAGTTGTTACGATGTTCTCCAATGCCTCTCTTCTCATCACATGACCGAAGAAAGATGTTTGTCTCTGTCTTATTGTTGTATATAATGTTCTAGTTTCATTAGCCTGTTTCAGGCAGTCGTCGTTAGTTACTCTGGCAGTCCAAGGAATTCGCAACATTCGTCTCAGGAACCACATCTCTGTTGCTTCTAATTTCTTCTTAATGTGTTCATTTACATTCCAAGATTCACTGCCATACAGCAAAACTGGTTCTACATAGCATTTCAGCACTCTCTTTCTTACATTCAGTGATAGTGACTTATTGCATAAGATACTCTTCATTTTCTGAAATGCGGCTTTTGCCTGCCCTATTCTGCTCCTAATCTCTTTTGTACATCTTCCATCTGATGTTATAAGTGCCCCTAGGTATCTAAAATTTCACGATACATATCAAACACAAATAGCATTTAAAAATACTCAGAAAACGAATTTTCATGGCAACATCATACCTGATTTTTTAAGACTATCTAATAAATATATATGTTTAAATGCATACAGTCGAAATCCATTTTATACAAATGTCTCATTATATAAGTAAAGATATAATTTCTCATTATGAATTTGTAATTACTTTTAGTACTTTTACGTACATTTATTTTATATTCAGAATTGCACTACTGAATCATGGCAACAAGGACTGCTGATGATCTCAGAAACAAGCTGTGGTAAATCCTTAAACAATATGGAGTGAGTACACATCTAACAAACCTATGTAGAAGCTTATACAATTAAGCAGCCATGTGCGGGGAATGCCCAAGTCTGCCCCTGCCTGAAGTCTGAGTGGGTTTATCTGATGGTGAGGGACAATCGTAATAGGAAAAATAATCCACATGCAAATATCAGTCCAGTGCACTCTCCAGTAGTGGCAGCTATTAGTAGTAGCACGTATATTGGCTGCGCTTGCGTTCAAAGCGAACGAACAAACAACAACAACAAATTCAGATATCCAATAAACCTATGATGATATATTTGATACCTCCGTGAATTAATCCAGACACTGTGATGTATGGCTTGGTTTGGCAAATCAACAGAATCATTAAGAATGTTTGTTTTTTTTATTCCCGGGGATGTTTACGTTCAGTAGTTTGCCATTTCTTTCTGAACTACCGGCACTCATACCTTTGTATGAAAACCAATGCAAGGCGGTCTGCTTCCAAATCGCCGCAGCTAGGTTTCGAACGCGGTATGCAGGATTACAAAATGCATTCATAACCACTTCACTACAGACCCGGCGACTATTCATGTTTGTTTCAGAAGGTAAAATTAGTTGGATGTCTTTTACAGGACATCACAATCAACCACGGCATTTATTCCACAAGTTGGTGTTGTTGCTTTCCACTTAGGCCGTTAGGCGTCGTGGAGAAGGTTAATTGAAGCTCCAGCGCCTTGTCCTCCAGTTCCCTCCGGTTTACCGGATAAATAATTACTATCAGTTACCAGTAAGTTAGCTAATTTTGTCAAAATGCTGAATAACTGTCTTTGTTCATAGTTATCTTGTCGCTTTCACTTAATAAATTTCTGAAAAATGAAAAAATTAATTTTGCCGGCGGGGAATCGAACCACGGTAAACACAGTTACAAGCGGAGATACTCACCGCAATGCAACTGGGACCACGATGAAATCTTAACACAAATGTATCATATAGTCAAACACATGTCCCGATGACGTCACTTATGTCACATGATTAGCCTTTGGTTGCGAATAAAGACTGTGTTTATTTGCAACTTGGTTGCGAATAGACATTTCGTTTTATTTATTTATTTTTTTTTTTTCAGGTTTTGGTCATAAAATGTCTTAGAGCTGATTGCAAATGATGATAATCATATCTATCTTGCCGATACTATCTGATGCGATCGTTAACAAACATATGTGTGTTAATTTATGTATTTAACTAGTATGGTTTAATGCTTAGCAAGTTAGAAATAATAATTTATCAAATATTAGTTTAATTATGCAGCAATTGCTAACTTATGCTTATATTTCAGGAATTTCAATTTGCTGAATAGACCTGGCACAAAAGAGTACACAGTACACAGTGAGTACAAGAGGTGCAGCAAGAAAAGGTGAGTACAACTGTGGTCGATCATGTTGTCTTTCTGTATTTCTTTCTGCAAATCTTTTTCATATCGTGGCCAATCTTCTTCTTCTCTTCTTCTTCTTCTGCGTTCCGAGTCATTGAGGTTCTTTGCTGCAGATACAATCCGTCTCCATTCGTCTCTTGGTTGACCTTCTCTTGCCAGTCGTTGATTCCAAGTGCTTGTAGGTTTGTATATATATTATCTCTCCACCGTCTTCTTGGTCTACCTCGGGGTCTACGGCCAATCTGCAAAACAAAAGTTTTTATTTGTTAAAAATCTAATGTTTAGCACGAACTATCAGATTTTAAATGTGAGTATTTACTAATGAGACCACCACCAAAAGATAGGTCTTGAGAAACCGGATCTAATGGCACCAAGATGATGCATGTATGTCAATTAGAAGCGAAGATATGCTACTTTGAGTGTCGTGATCGTAAACACAGAAATTAATTAATATAATAACTAATTGGTGGCCATTTTTATATGCTAATTAGATAACGTTGCATCATATGTAAACAGGATTTAACCCATTATGTGCGTAGCATCCATTCGCATAATACAAGATATTACTTGCCAGGGTTTAAAGCTAATATAAAGAATGCACTATATAATTAATTTATATAATAACTAATTGGCGTCCATTTTTATATGCTAATTAGATAACATTGCATCATATGTAAGCAGGATTTAACCCATTATGTGCGTAGCATCCATCCGCATAATACAAGATATTACTTGCCAGGGTTTAAAGCTAATATAAAGAATGCACTATATAATTAATTCATATAATAACTAATTGGCGGCCATTTTTATATGCTAATTAGATAACATTGCATACTATCTAAACAGGAGGATATCCGTTAAGAGTATATCATCATTCCGCATAAAACAAGATACAACTTGCCAGGGTTTAAAGCTAATATGAAGAATGCACATGGTAATTAATTAAAATAACAACTAATTGGCGGCTGTAGCATGATGGAACAGAACCCCACATTCCCAGTCCGACACATTTCATAACGATACTTTAAGTCTTAACGGGGACCATCCCAAATATAAGGGCTATTCTTAGATCGTATGTTCTAGAACGAGTTGGGGGAGGCGGCGGTATGCACTTGTCTTTTGATTGGTTCATAAGTAATGAGCCCACGCTATTCCTGGGCCATATTTTAAAATCTAATTAGTTTGAGCGGGAATTTCACCAGGAGCGGTCGCTAGTGTGATGTGATGACCCAACAATGCCCTTAAAGATTCAATAATATATTGTTCTCTGGACAGCAGAGAACAGTATGGTGGAGAGGCCATCCATATATCATCTGGGACAACTAAACAGAAGTCCTAGATCCAGATGTGACTCCCTATCAAAATGTGGAAATATCAAGAAGAGTTTTCTCTCAGCTCAACAGCTGAATGCATAAATGGGAGCATGACACAATCTGAAGCACTACAAATGTGGTGAACTGGACAGTGATCTTGAGTCAGTCAGGGATCAACTGAGACTAACATCAAATCTTGTTCTATGAACTACATTCATGGAGAACTGTGGGGTAACTTGGAGTGTTTGTTTATCTAAGACAAAACTTAGAAAATATCCAGCCGGATGCTCACACAGTGATTCTTGAAGAATGATTGAACAGTAGGGAAGTTGATCTGGCTAAGTGAGTAGCTGCAATGTATGGGACATTCTGTATGTCATTATTGAAGTACCCAGTGACAGCCTTCACTAACAGCCTGATCAACCGTGAGATGCAGTACCATATCATCATACCAAATCTTGTCTTCAAGAGGAATGAATCTGCCATGAAGCTTATTCTGGGGAAGCTGCTAACTGGAGCTAGTCCAACATCCATGCTGATGATAAAAGGATTCAACAGACCCAGAACAGTAGTTTCTTCCTTGCGTTGCCCATGGATAGGATTTCCTAAATTCCCAAGAGTCAGGAAATTATGATAGATACAGATACTGTAACGGAATGGTGTAGTGGTAATTAGAGAGGAGAGGTGGAGGAGAGTTATTGGGGGGTGGAGTAAATAAGAAATGTTGTATCTTGTTTATCAACCTGCATGTGTGACATATTTTATGCATTTTCTATGCAATAATTGAAGTGTTGACATGACAGTAGATGAGGCAATGGTCACCACTCTACTCACCAACTCAATAAATTGTGTATTTAATGAATCAGTTTTAAGTACATGTCCCCAGTGAATTTCTTGTACAGTTGCTGTCAAGTGTTGTCTCTGGTGACTGTCTTAAGTGCTGTGGTTGGTTATACATATTGTGAAAAGTCCTGTATAGATGTTGTCAAGTATCACATGATGTCTATCTTGTGCAATTGTGGTGTAAACAACTCCTTGTGAATGTATGTCCCACTTTTGGCAGGAAACTGTCATGTAGATGTCTTGTCCAACAGATGTAATGTACCGTTATTGTTGAAGTTTGTTTGTCTACGAATAAATGAGTCCTAAAGTCCTAAAGACTAATTGAACTGATATAGGTCACAAAATGACAAAAAATATAGGGAAAGATCTATGTGACGGACGAATAGCACACTGGCAACATTATGTTGAGTGAGAGGGATCCTCAGTTGTACAGGCGCTAATAGTTCAGATCTTCTCTGGCCTTGGGTGAACTAGTTACTTCTTATATAAATTTCTGTGTAGATACATAGTGGTCTCACAGTGGGGGTTTGAGCCAAAGAAAAATGTTCTCCAAAAAAGGCTATTGCGGGAATGATTAGCTCATTTGAGTGACCTCTAGACAAAACGTGCTAAATCATATCCTTTATCTTGTTATTTATTATTCAAGATATATCTCCAGAGAACACTACAAACTAGGTCCTCTGTCAATCATCAAATAATATGTCACATAACTGGATGCTCTTTCCGGGATATAAACCCTGGGAAAACCTGGTCACATAACTGGGTTTGCTCTTTCCAGGCTATAAACCCTGGGAAAAAGAACACTCGTCTCGGATTAAACCCTGGTAATAACCTGCTAGGGGCTCACATAACTGTTGCCCTGATGTCAAGATACAAACCTTGGGCATACCCTGCATAAGACTCACTTTTGGGATCTTTATGTTGGTATTAAAATCCGGGGTGACCTCTCGCAAATCAGACCAATTCTTGGAGTTTTTATGGTGTTGTTTAATGGACCCTGTCTCTTATATGAGGGCAACTGTCCAGACATGTAAACCCACAATAAATCTCTAGAAGGTTTGATTTCATTCATCATCATCATCAAGTGCCGTGCCGGCTGGCGTAGGCGTTCATGGCTCTCCACAGATCTCGGTCTTTGGTGTTCTGGATCAACTCTGCTGATGATATTCCTCCATGCCACCGTCTCAGTCCGTCCAGCATCATTTCTCTTGGTCTGCCTCTGCCTCTCTTCCCCTCGATCTTTCCAGTTGTCACGATGTTCTCCAATGCCTCTCTTCTCATCACATGACCAAAGAAAGATGTTTGTCTCTTTCTTATTGTTGTATATAGTGTTCTAGTTTCATTAGCCTCTTTCAGGCAATCGCTGTTAGTTACTCTGGCAGTCCAAGGAATTCGCAACATTCGTCTTAAAAACCACATCTCTGTTGCTTCTAAGTTCTTCCTAATTTGTTCATTTACATTCCAAGATTCGCTGCCATACAGCAAAACTGGTTCTATATAGCATTTTAGTACTCTCTTTCTTACATTCATTGATAGCGACTTATTGCATAAGATACTCTTCATTTTCTGAAATGCTGTCTTTGCCTGCCCTATTCTGCTCTTAATCTCTTTTGTACATCTTCCATCTGATGTTATAAGTGCCCCTAGGTATTTAAAATTATCCACTTGGTTGAGAATTTCCCCTTCTATTTCTATGTCACATTTTGGCGTCCCCATTTTCTTTGATATCACCATTGTTACTGTTTTCTTGATATTCAAGGACAGTCCTTTCTGTGCACTCTCTGTTACTACACTGTCCAACAATTGCTGTAGGTCTGTTGCATTATCCGCTACCAATACTGTGTCATCTGCATAGCGTATATTGTTTATATTATATCCTCCGATTAGTATTCCTGGCTTCCCTTTGATCTCTCTCATTATTACTTCGCTATACAGGGAGAAGAGATCGGGTGACAAGACACACCCCTGTCGTACTCCTAGCTTTATCTGTTCGTAACTACCCTCTTTATTTCCCATTTTAATTGCTGCTACTTGGTTCCAGTATATATTCTTTATTATTCTTAAATCTTTCCCATCAATGTTGATATCTTCCAACATTTTAATCAGCTCATCATGTTTTACTTTATCAAATGCCTTAGTATAATCTATGAAGCATAAATATATGTCTCTTTGTTTCTCTATTGATCTTTCTATTAGTGTTCGTAATATATATATTGCATTGTTTGTACCCTTTCCTTCCATAAAACCATACTGTTCTTCACTAATTTCCATTTTTATTTTCTTTCTTGTTCTTCTCATTATAATTCTGAGTAGAAGCTTAGTGACATCATGGTTTATGAGGTTAATTGTACGAAAATCTTCACAATCAATTGCTCCTGGTCTTTTTGGTATAGCTATAAATACAGATTTCAGCATATCACTGGGTAAATATCCACTACTGTAAATATCATTCAACATTTTGGTTAATATATCTACTCCAAATTCTCCCAACACTTCTAATTCTTCTATTGTGATTTCATCTGGCCCAGCTGTTTTTCCTTTCTTCATATGTTTCATAGCATCAGCGACTTCTTCTTTTAGAATAGATGGGCCTTCTAAGTTACTTTCTTCTGTTAATTCTTCCCTTTCTCCATTGTATAATTCTCTTATATACTCATTCCACCTCTTCATTATAGCACCTTCCTCCAATAAAGTCTGTCCTGTTTTTGATTTCAAACACCCTGTATTTATTCTTATTTTTCTTCCTGTGAGCTCGCTGATTTGTCTGTACATACTTTTTTGATCTTTAATGGAATTTGATTCAATTTTTCTGCATTGCTCATTTAACCAACTTTCTTTTGCCTTCACACATTTATCTCTTATTTCTTTATTTATCTTAGCATACTCTTGTTTGTCATTTTTATTCTGTTTCCTTTTGTCCATCAACCTTAAGATTTCTTCATTCATCCATTTTTTCTTAGCTTTTTGGCTTCTCTCCGGTAATATTTCTTTGCTAGTTTGATGAATGGAGTCCCTTAACATTTCCCATTGTTCATCTATACTCTGTATTTTAGCTATTGCATTGTACCTATTTTTCACAGTCACTCTGTATTGTTCTTGAATGTCTTTATCTACTTTCAGAACCTCTTTATTAAGTCTCAAGTTTTTAACCATTTTTTCCCCTCTCTTTAATCTTACTTTTATTTGTCCACATAGTGGTACATGATCACTGTTACCGTCAGCACCAGGCATTGTCTTTACATTAATTAATGCATTTCTAAATCTTTTATTAATAAGCATGTAGTCAATTTGGTTGCGTATTTTCATATCAGGGCTTTTCCATGTGTATAGTCGTCTTTTATGGTGTTTAAACCATGTGTTTCCAATTATCATATCATTAATATTTGCCCATTCTATTAGTTTCTCTCCTCTTTCATTTCTTGTACCTAAACCGTAATTCCCCACTATATCCTCTATTTTTCCCTTTCCTACTTTTGCATTAAAATCCCCCAGTATTATTTTTATTTCTTGTGATCCAATTTGGGCTATTGCCATTTCAACTTCATCGTAAAAGTTTTGTATATTGATTTCATTAATAGTGATAATATTGCATGTATCACTGTTTTAATATATCAGTTAGGATTCAATGTAGCAGACTGAAAATGATGTATAAATATCTTATGGGTCAACATAATTGCTTGTATCCATGATATTTGTTTTTCTCAGAATGATATGATTTATTAGCTTGTCAATATTGTTGTATAATTTTGTGCATGCTGGTTGTTCAATATATGTATCCAAAAATTAAGGTACCTGAAACACCAGAGAACACAAATTATTTTAAATATAACTGAGACAGCTAGTACAGGGAAAAATTCATTTTTGTCCCTCAAATTAGGACACTTGATCCAGTAAATAATATGGGGCCTACTCCATCTCAAAATTAATTGCTGGCATAGGTGAGAGAGGGGGAATATTGTTGTAACTACAACATTTTTAATGTCACAACATCACATAAAATAACAACTCCCTATATTCTCCTCTCCCCATAACATGCTTGCAACACTGAGAGTAGAGAGTGTGAACCCTGATGGAAAATTTGGGCAACCATTAAGACACCTCACTGACAATCTCTCTCGGTGATAGTCAGTATTCGTACCGGCTAATGTCCAGTGTCGATTCGACATCTGGGTTTATTCTTCAGTTGTGTAACCCTGTCAGTGGCCCTGATCAAGCTACTGCGCGTGAGCACAATTGAATCTCCAGGAGAAAACATCCTTATCAACTCCGTCACTTGCCATTTCTGAAGTAGTGGTATTATTAAGCGTACTTGATACGTAAGGGACGAGAGGAAGGGAAGATTCTACCTGTCATGGGCGGTCATATAAAACCGACCACAGTCTGGTGTCTATAAGACATTAGTCTATTGTTCGATGGTGTAATCTCTCTGGTGTACTAGGATCCACGTCACCAGGAGTTAACTCATTGAATCTCCAGGAAGGCCATCAAAATAACTGGACCCCTAGCCATTTATATGGAAGTGGAGAGCGTACGCAAAGTATGTGTCGAGGAAACGATGGATAACCAACCTGATGTCATTGGCATATCATACGACTAGGAGCATAACGTGGACAACCTGAAAAATTTCATGAAGAGATAAAACAGGATCCGTCTCCGACGTCGGCCGTCAATTCATCCTCAGTTGAGAAAGCGTTTCTGCCTTTAAAATGGTGGAGATTAAAGGACGGACAAAGTTGAGTACAACTGATGTCATTCCCCTTTTTCATTCTCAATGGGAAGACTTTTCTGCCGGAAGAAGGTGGGAATGTAAATAAGGATTACTGTCTCCAAACAGTTAACTCTTATATGGTAGAGCTCACTGCAACTCCAGCAGCTGACACTCTATACACAATGTCTGCGAAAGTGGACTAACGAAAGATCAGTTTCAAACAGCTGACTCCTTTCAAGATAAAGATCCCTGCACTCCAGCAGTCGACTCTTTATATAATAAGAACAATGCATTTAGCATGTGGAATCTTATATTATTACTGAGATGCGAGGTGTATTTACAGGACCTGGCCAGTCCTATCCTCAAAGTCAGTAAAATTGCTTCCAAAATTCCAGTCAATATTGGGATATAGGAAGTAACCCACATAATCACACCCCTTCAAAGGTGGCTGTGATAATGACGAACTTCTCTATGGCTGAGAGGATTCGCCCAATTCGCCAATAGTAAACGTTTTGCTCATGTGGGAGAGAAAGAACGGATACTTCCCAGTCACTCAAAAAGCACTTAGCTAGAGCATGGCTGAAGACAACTAGTTGGAAGTTCCACCTGGAATTATAGATTAGTAGTAGTGGATGTCAAAGTCTGGCTGCATCTACTAATTCAGTTGCTACGTTAGAAAATAGAGCAACTAAGGAGAGAAAATGCTGTCACTTTTCACAACACATCAATATAGAGGCATAACGGAATGAGAGAATCTCAACCGACAAGCACTTCTAAATCTATGGTAAGACTACGGAAATATAATGGGAAATTGCTACCATCTGCAAACACAAGAGGCTTATTGGAAAGGTAGACCCTGTGTCCAACGCTAACCAAATTTACAAAAGTAGATTTTAGCCTTGACAAGTTTTTGCAGCGGCTGCTATACAGTTCACCCGGAAGTGATTGTCATTGCTCCGGTGATGATCAAAAATTTTAACCCAGTTCCAAATGCCAAGATTACTGTTGGAGAAAGTGTTCAGTTAAATATACTCTCACAGGATTATCATTCTCCAGGACGAAGGGAAGAATGAGGTTCTGATAAGGTGAAGGGTTGAGAGATAAATGGAATGCAACCATTCTCTCTAAACGTCATCTAGAAGTTGGCTTAATTGCAAAGCCATTACTTCACATAATGAATCTCTATGGTCCATTCATACATTACGAAATGGTGTGACTCAGAGAGATCATTTATCACAAACAGGAAATATAGCAAGGATGTCAGCAGTGGAACACTGTCAGAGGTAAATAGAAGAGCAGTTCACAGATGAGTGGAGTCAGGACTCTTGATGCTCCCAGTGACTTAAAGGAACATAATGCAGGGCTAACTTCATGGTCTTTGCGTTTGCCACCAAATTCATCAACAGATGCACTGTTGGGGCAGATTTTTTTTAAGGAGAAAAATCACTGAGTTCCAAATGTACTACTCTAGTAGGGTAAAAGGGAGACAGGTAGTAATTGACAAAACCCACTTGAGGGATCTGGGAACTGTGGATTTCTGAAAAATCATCTGTCATTCCTATGAAAGATTTAAGAGAGGGGCCATGTAGCATGATGGAACAGAACCCCACATTCCCAGTCCGACACATTTCATAACGATACTTTAAGTCTTAACGGGGACCATCCCAAATATAAGGGCTATTCTTAGATCGTATGTTCTAGAACGAGTTGGGGGAGGCGGCGGTATGCACTTGTCTTTTGATTGGTTCATAAGTAATGAGCCCACGCTATTCCTGGGCCATATTTTAAAATCTAATTAGTTTGAGCGGGAATTTCACCAGGAGCGGTCGCTAGTGTGATGTGATGACCCAACAATGCCCTTAAAGATTCAATAATATATTGTTCTCTGGACAGCAGAGAACAGTATGGTGGAGAGGCCATCCATATATCATCTGGGACAACTAAACAGAAGTCCTAGATCCAGATGTGACTCCCTATCAAAATGTGGGAATATCAAGAAGAGTTTTCTCTCAGTTCAACAGCTGAATGCATAAATGGGAGCATGACACAATCTGAAGCACTACAAATGTGGTGAACTGGACAGTGATCTTGAGTCAGTCAGGGATCAACTGAGACTAACATCAAATCTTGTTCTATGAACTACATTCATGGAGAACTGTGGGGTAACTTGGAGTGTTTGTTTATCTAAGACAAAACTTAGAAAATATCCAGCCGGATGCTCACACAGTGATTCTTGAAGAATGATTGAACAGTAGGGAAGTTGATCTGGCTAAGTGAGTAGCTGCAATGTATGGGACATTCTGTATGTCATTATTGAAGTACCCAGTGACAGCCTTCACTAACAGCCTGATCAACCGTGAGATGCAGTACCATATCATCATACCAAATCTTGTCTTCAAGAGGAATGAATCTGCCATGAAGCTTATTCTGGGGAAGCTGCTAACTGGAGCTAGTCCAACATCCATGCTGATGATAAAAGGATTCAACAGACCCAGAACAGTAGTTTCTTCCTTGAGTTGCCCATGGATAGGATTTCCTAAATTCCCAAGAGTCAGGAAATTATGATAGATACAGATACTGTAACGGAATGGTGTAGTGGTAATTAGAGAGGAGAGGTGGAGGAGAGTTATTGGGGGGTGGAGTAAATAAGAAGTGTTGTATCTTGTTTATCAACCTGCATGTGTGACATATTTTATGCATTTTCTATGCAATAATTGAAGTGTTGTCATGACAGTAGATGAGGCAATGGTCACCACTCTACTCACCAACTCAATAAATTGTGTATTTAATGAATCAGTTTTAAGTACATGTCCCCAGTGAATTTCTTGTACAGTTGCTGTCAAGTGTTGTCTCTGGTGACTGTCTTAAGTGCTGTGGTTGGTTATACATATTGTGAAAAGTCCTGTATAGATGTTGTCAAGTATCACATGATGTCTATCTTGTGCAATTGTGGTGTAAACAACTCCTTGTGAATGTATGTCCCACTTTTGGCAGGAAACTGTCATGTAGATGTCTTGTCCAACAGATGTAATGTACCGTTATTGTTGAAGTTTGTTTGTCTACGAATAAATGAGTCCTAAAGTCCTAAAGACTAATTGAACTGATATAGGTCACAAAATGACAAAAAATATAGGGAAAGATCTATGTGACGGACGAATAGCACACTGGCAACATTATGTTGAGTGAGAGGGATCCTCAGTTGTACAGGCGCTAATAGTTCAGATCTTCTCTGGCCTTGGGTGAACTAGTTACTTCTTATATAAATTTCTGTGTAGATACATAGTGGTCTCACAGTGGGGGTTTGAGCCAAAGAAAAATGTTCTCCAAAAAAGGCTATTGCGGGAATGATTAGCTCATTTGAGTGACCTCTAGACAAAACGTGCTAAATCATATCCTTTATCTTGTTATTTATTATTCAAGATATATCTCCAGAGAACACTACAAACTAGGTCCTCTGTCAATCATCAAATAATATGTCACAGCGGCCATTTTTGATTGTTAATTAGATAACGTTACATCATATGTAAAAATATATGACATGAGCAGTTAGGCTTCGCTACACCGATCGCAATGATGTATGGTTGCTAGGATGTTCGTTTAAAAATAAATAAGCTACACTAGTTAAGAACATAAATTTTGATAACTTCTGCTATGACCTTGGTTCGGACACGAAAAAAAGATGCCCAGAGGAGATCTTTTGTCTCAATTTTTGCGTTATTGATCATGACACTTATTATAGCGAGAACCGTCTCTACTGTAAACAGAATTCTATCGGAAACCATTTTTCCGCGCTTGCGCAGAAGGGTTTTGTCGTGTCGCCACATCATGGACTATTACTATACCCATTGTGTATCTGATTGGATATATTTAAATAACTCGTGGCAATAACGATTGCCATTTCAGCTTCCGGAAAAATGGCCAGTCTATCATTGTGCATATAGCCGGTGGTTAGATTTACGTTTGTCTTTGACATAATTTCGCTATTTGATATACCATAAGAAATTATCAATTATTTTAGTGCAGGTAACAGACATACATTAATTTTAGTTGGATTTTCAAATTCTGCATCCAATTTTAAGTATATTTGGAAAGTTTCATTGAAATACAAGCTCAACTTTGGTAGAAAAACATATTTTTGCCGACATATTAAATTCGTCTTTGACTTTGCCTTTGGAAATCCAAAATGTTGGCACGCGTATGTGTACAAATTAACTGTTTTTAGTGCAGGTAATAGACATACATTAATTTTAGTTGGATTTTCAAATTCTGCATCCAATTGTAAGTATATTTGGAAAGTTTCATTGAAAAACAAGCTGAACTTTGGTAGAAAACATATTTTTGCCGACATAGTCTTTGACTTTGCCTTTAGAAATCCAAAATGTTGGCACGCGTATGTGTACAAATTAACTGTTTTAGTGCAGGTAATAGACATACATTAATTTTAGTTGGATTTTCAAATTCTGCATCCAATTGTAAGTATATCTGGAAAGTTTCATTAAAAAACAAGTTCAACTTTGGTAGAAAAACATATTTTTGCCGACATTAAATTCGTCTTTGACTTTGCCTTTGGAAATCCAAAATGTCGGCATGCGTTTCACTTTTTAAAACGTGCAATTCTTCTTCTTCTTTTGCGTTCATCCGGAGTTTTTTTCGGATGTGATTGCGTTGTGCCTGTTTACAGCAGAGCTGCGTTCTTGCGCTGTTAGGCCGACACATCCGACTTCTGCGGGCATTTGTTGACCGGGTTAACCTTCCCGGAAACGTGCAATTCGAACTACTACCTTGTGAGCCAATCTCTTTAATTAATGACAAATGTTTAAATGTTTGCATAAAGGAGAAATCTTTTTTTAGAAAAATATAATTTCTCATTATATAAAGATATCTATATTAGCATGAACCATCAGATTTTAAATTTGAGTATTTACTAATGGGACCCCACCAAAAGATAGGCCTTGAGAAACCAAATCTAATAGTACCAAGATGATGCATGTATGTCAATTAGAAGCGAAGATATGCAACTTTAAGTGTCGTGATCGTAAACACAGAAATTAATTAATATAATAGCTAATGGGGCCATTTTTATATGCTAATTAGATAACGTTGCACACTATCTAAACAGGATGTAACCCATTGTGTGCGTAGCATCATTCCGCATAATACAAGATACTACTTGCCAGGGTTTAAAGCTAATATAAAGAATGCTCGTGGTAATTAATTAATATAACTACTAATTAGCGGCCATTTTTATATGCTAATTAGGTAACATTGCTTACTATCTAAACAGGATATAACACATATCGTGCGTTGCATAATTCCGCAGAATACAAGATACAACTTGCCAGGGTTTAAAGCTAATATAACTCCCCCGATGTGTCTCCACCTTGCCGTGGTGGGGGAGCTTGCGTGTCCCATCGACCTCATGTGCTTGCCGATGGATGAAAAACTACATATCGGACAGCATATGGGATAGGGACCAGACTAAGAGAGACACAACCTGCTGCTCTGCAGGTAGGCTGAGGATAGCAGTCAAAATTTAAGCTCCGGCGCACGAAGCACAAATCTTGGTCCAGATACCTACACAAACGCCTCCACCGATAAATGGAGGTGAGATACTGGGCACGCTACATGCACAGTTCAGATACTTGCCCGAAGGCTCTCAGCTGGGGGATATGAGGGATCCCCGGATGAGAGGGCCTGGCCATTTCTCGCTCACTGCTGTACGGAGGTAAGGTGCTGAGCCGGCAGCACATGTAGCCTACCTCGTGAGCGAGTACTAAAAGGTGGAAAAACACCTCGGTCGCACGTTCCGATGAAAGTGTTTAACCGTACTCATGGAGTGAGTGTAGTCAAAGATGGAAAATTGTCTCGATGACACGAAATGGAACGCCTGGCTTGCAAATCCATTACGTGGCAGACCAAAGGAAAAGCTTGCTGTGTGGAAGTCGAAATAAGAGTCTAACTTGTCTCGAACCAGAGGAAGGCTAACCTCATTAAAAAATGCCCGCCGGAAGCCGAAAGTGTCGTCCTACGGGCGGCAAACTAAAAATTGACACTACGCAATTACGTCCGAGTGAAATGTCTCGTCCGAATGTCTCTCATGCTAGGAACAGCTCTGACTGCCTAGTTTCCGAATGCCGCTCTTGTTCGGAACAGCTGTGACTAGGTAGTTTTCCGAATGTCTGTCATGCCTGGAACAGCTCTGACGGGCACAACGACAAGCACATGTCCGAAAACTCGCTGAGTGGATGCCGTCTGCAAACCTGTCTGGTTTGTGCAGGAATGGCCCGGGGCAAACTAAATGACCAATATATTGAAGTGAGGAGTTAAAGCAGCCATGAGCAGGACGTGACGATTCCCCTCAGTGAGCCCAGAACCAGGGCACTATGTGTCGGCCCTGCAACTATGGAAGCAACCTTGGATGGCGGAAAATGCTATGGACTGTCCCTGCCTTCCTTTGAGGGATGACCGTTGCCTTCGACCATTCCAACTTGGCCAGCTGGGTTGTAGATAGCACCACAAAAGTGAGAGTCTCCCAGGAATGCTACCTGGTCAAAAAAGCATGCTGTAGCCAGATGTGTTGGCCTACGGGTTTCGGCCCAAGGGCGCATAAAAGACACACCGCAATCACATCTGAAAAAACACTCCGGATGAACGAAAAGAAGAAGAAAGCTAATATAAAGAATGCTTCTGGTAATTAATTAATGTAACTACTAATTAACGGCCATTTTTATATGCTAATAAGGTAACATTGCATACTATCTAAACAGGATATAACACATATCGTGCGTTGCACAATTCCGCAGAATACAAGATACAACTTACCAGGGTTTAAAGCTAATATAAAGAATGCTCGTGGTAATTAATTAATGTAACTACTAATTAGTGGCCATTTGTATATGCTAATTAGGTAACATTGCATACTATCTAAACAGGGTATAACACATATCGTGCGTTGCACAATTCCGCAGAATACAAGATACAACTTGCCAGGGTTTACATACATTGGCACCTTTCCGTCTTGACAGACGATAGTTTGGTACATTGTGCTTCAAAAAGGCTTAATAACTACGATCCATGGCGGTGGCGAGTGTGGCTGGTAAGGCCAATTCTTGCTGCAAATGTTTGCCCACAGTAGGTGCATGTGAAAACATGGTCACTTCCACCATCTTACGTCTCTCACGCTCTGTGTGTGCTTTATCTGCAATCATTTTCTCCTTTGTCTTTATTCCATTTCTGATAGTTGCCCTCCATGCAACACGTTCAGTGGCGACGTGCTCCCAATGTACATTATCAATGCCTGTATCAATCATGTCCCGCTTACACACATCTTTGTATCGTAGTAGAGGCCGACCCTGAGATCTCCTACCCGTCTGTAATTCACCAAAAAAGATGTCCTTTGGTATTCTACCATCATCCATCCTCCTAACGTGTCCTATCCATCTAAGTCTACGAAGACTGAGCATGGAATACACCGTCACACAACCTGATCTTTCCAATACTTCAGTATTTGTGATTTTGTCTTGCCACTTAATACCAAGTATTCTTCGCAGACACCGCATATGAAAGCTGTTTAAACGTTTCTCTTGGCGTGAGTAAGTTGTCCAGGTTTCACTGCCATAAAGAAGAGTACTAAGGACACAGGCTTGGTAGACGAGGACTTTTGTTTTGGCAGTAAGCTTCCTGTTCTCCCAGACTCTTTCCTAACATGTTCATTGTTGTTGCTGCCTTGCCAATCCTGATGTTGATTTCCTGATCGAGGGATAATTTGCTATTTACCTCTGATCCTAGATATGTAAAATGGTCTACTATCTCCAGTTCGGCGTCGTCAATAAAGATTGATGGTACACCATGTGACATAATCTGTGTCTTCTTTTTGTTAATTGTTAAACCAAATTCAGAACAAGCATTGGAGAATGCAGATAGTAGATGTTGTAATTCTTCCTCAGAGTGGGTCGTAATCGCAGCATCATCCGCAAAAAGCAACTCTCTGATTAGTACCCTCCTAATTTTGGTCTTGGCCTTCAATCTCTGAGCATTATAGAGGCCACCATCTGAGCGTGAGTGAATGTATATACAGTCATCCTGATCACGAAAGGCATATTTCAGTAGAAGTGAAAAGTATATCCCAAAGAGGGTGGGGGATAGTACACAATCTTGCTTAACTCCACTCTTGATTTCAAACTCTTCTGAAGTTGAGCCATCAAACTTGATTATACCCTTCATGCCTGTGTGGAACGATTCCACAATGGACAGAAGAGTTGGTGGGCAGCCAATCTTCTTTAGTGCTTTGAACAGACCCTCACGACTGACCAAATCGAATGCCTTTGTGAGGTCATTGAAGGCAATAAACAGTGGCTGATTTTGTTCCCGGCATTTTTCTTGCATCTGTCGCAATGAGAATATCATATCAATGGTAGACCGGTTCTGACGGAAGCCGCACTGTGATTCGGGGTAGACTTGATCTCCCAGGACTTGAAGTCTGTGCAGGACAATTCTGGCAAATACTTTCCCAACAATACACAGAAGTGAGATACCCCTATAGTTGTTACAGTCGCTCCGATCTCCCTTGTTCTTGTACAGCGTTATGTTTGAATCTTTGAAATCCTGTGGGACTTGTCCTTCTCGCCAGCATAGCTCTATTAGCTGGTGGATCTGTAGAGCGAGTGTGTCTTGCCCACTCCTGATTACCTCTATTGGAATCCCATCCTTACCTGGAGCCTTGCCAGATGCAAGCTCATTTATAGCACACTTAACTTCTGTTATAGTGGGAAGTGTGTCCAGGTGGTCAAGAGTTGGCAGGACCTCTATGGCGTTGAGGGCATCATCCGCTAGCTTGGTCTCACTTTAGTAAAGCTCTAAACAGTGCTCGACCCATCTATCCATCTGCTGTTTCTTATCAGTGATGATTTCTCCAGTCAAGGTTTTCAGCAGTGCACTTCTTTTGATCATTGGACCACAGGCTTTCTTTATCCCTTCATACATGCTTCTGATGTTTCCCTTATCACTTGCGATTTGAATGGACTCACATAACTTGATCCAATAGTCATTCACACACTGCCTGGCAGCCTTTTGTACATCCTTCCTCGCTTGCTTCAGCTCAGAGTGATACGCGTTGGTCTTTTCTTGTTTCTTAAGAGAGCTATCCTCTTTTTATCAATCAAGGGCTGCAGTATCTGGCTGTTTGCCGCAAACCAGTCCTGCCTCTTATGATCCACAGTGCCGTAAACCCCTACCACTGTTTTATAAATAGTTTCCTTAAGTTTACTCCATTTATCATTTACTATACAATTTTCTGATGTATCATTGAAAGCGTCTTCAAGTTGCTGTTGAAATTCAAAGCACTTTCTAGGATCGTGAGTGTTAGTAATATTAATCCTGGGGTTAGACTTGTGTTTAGCTGTGTAGATTCTCTTTGGTCTCAGTCTAACCCTTGCAACAACCAAAGAATGATCTGTATCACAGTCAGCACTGTGGTAACTTCGAGTTAATGATGTACGGTTCAGATGTTGTCTCCGTGTGATAATGAAGTCCAGCTGATGCCAATGGCTGGATCTTGGATGTTTCCATGTGACCTTATGCATCTCTTTTGTTTTAAAAAAGGAGTTTGTAATACATAGGTCATTTCTTGTGCAATGCTCCAGCAGCCTTTGCCCATTATCATTCATGCGACCGATGTTGTATTTTCCAAGGCACACTGGCCATGAACTCAAGTCCTTGCCCACACGAGCATTGAAATCACCGAGCATATAAATGTAGTCGGATTTTGGAACTGCCTTGATCGCAGAGTCTAGCTGCTCATAGAATGTATCCTTCACATCATCAGAGGAAGCGAGTGTCGGTGCATATGCAGTGAGAATGGTGGCAAATCCACAAGAGGTTGCCAAGCGCAGTGATAATAATCTTTCATTACCTCCAGCTGGGATATCAATCATTCCCAGTAGTGAATTCTTCACTGCAAAGCCCACACCATGTTGCCTTTTTTCTGCCTGCCCTCTTCCCTTCCAAAAAAAGGTGTAATTGTTTTCCCTGAGTGACCCTTCCTCAGCGAGGCGAGTCTCCTGCAGGCCAGCAATATCAATGTTAAGACGATTGAGTTCAGCATCAATCACAGCCATTTTTCTCACATCGTCAATATTTGTCAAGTCAGTGGAAAATCCTGGACACATGGTTCTCATGTTCCAGGTTGCAAGCCGTAGCTTGAGGTTTCTATTCTTTTTATTAGTACCTGGTGCATTGGTTTTACAGCCTGCGATTCAGATTCTGTCCTAGCCCCAAGCACCCATTGAAGCAGGCAGGCTGTGGCGGATCAGCACCCAATTGGCTGGTAGCTGCCCAGCTTGAGGCGGGCGGTAGCTGATCAGTGACACCTGTAGTTGTCTCCCACCGTCAGAGGCAACGCGTGGCGCCCCATGTCTACGCCAACTGACAAGGACTTATAACCCGTAACAGTTGCCTCTCGCTTTGATTCCGAGACCGGTTAAGACCAGGGATGGAGTTATTGCCTCTCCATAGCACAAAGCCTGGGCTAAAATAAAGAAACCATGTGTTGCCCATGCAGCATGATCCCTCTCTAGGCCTGCCTAGTTCACTCCAGAGGAAAGTTGACACCTATAATCTGGAACAAGACAAGCTGCAGAAGCTGCCGGATCAGCAAAGCAATGCTCTAACTGTCCCCCTATCGGAGCTTCGATCCTAGACCAGCTGCTAACCAAGGCTTAGGGCCTGGTCTGCCCTGCCATGACTTATTTTGTCTTTGGGTTGCATTTCCTCGCACCAGGATAAGGCTAGTACCCTCCCAATTGCGCTCTTCCGCCCAAAGCCGTTGGCACAATGTGGGATGTCGGGTTTGGTAAGCGCCGCCCAACATTCAGCGCTGACAGAAAGCAGGTAGTACCGTCTACTGTCAGACGGTAGCTCAGTCATATCTGACTAAGACCTGACTCGCCAGGGTTTAAAGCTAATATAAAGAATGCTCGTGGTAATTAATTAATGTAACTACTAATTAGCGGCCATTTTTATATGCTAATTAGGTAACATTGCATACTATCTAAACAGGATATATAACACATATCGTGCGTTGCACAATTCCGCAGAATACAAGATACTTCTTCTTCTTCTTCGTTCATCCGGAGATTTTTTTCGGATGTGATTGCGTTGTGCCTGTTTACAGCAGAGCTGCGTTCTTGCGCCGATAGGCTGACACATCCGACTTCTGCAGGCATTTGTTGACCGGGTTAACCTTCCCGGGGGAATACAAGATACAACTTGCCAGGGTTTAAAGCTAATATAAAGAATGCTTGTGGTAATTAATTAATGTAACTACTAATTAGTGGCCATTTTTATATGCTAATTAGATAATGTTGCATCATATGTAAAAATAGATGACATGAGCAATTAGGCTGCATCGCGATGATGTATGGTTGCTAGGATGTTCGTTTAAAAATAAACAAGCTACACTAGTAAGAACATAAATTTTGATAACTTCTGCTATGACCTTGGTTCGGACACGAAAAAAAGATGCCCGGAGGAGATCTTTTGTCTTAATTTCTGCGTTAACGATCACGACACTCAAAGTTGCATATCTTCGCTTCTAATTGACATACATGCATCATCTTGGTACCATTAGATTCAGTTTCTCAAGGCCTATCTTTTGGTGGTGGTCCCATTAGTAAATACTCACATTTAAAATCTGATGGTTCATTAGCCCATCAGATGCATATCTTCACTTCTAATTGACATACATCATCTTGGTACCATTAGATTCGGTTTCTCAAGGCCTATCTTTTGGTGGTGGTCCCATTAGTAAATACTCAAATTTAAAATCTGATGGTTCATGCTATATGATTGACATCATGCTATATCGATTGATGATATAGTGACTATATATGGTGATGCAAGTTCTGTGCAACTGTGTCTGTAAAGACAGTAAAGTAAAATAATTATTAGGAGTTAAATCTCACCTGCCAAGCGTTGGGCATATGACGGGAATACCTTGTCTTCTATATTTGGTGGCTTCCAGCGAAAGCGAACAGGTTGAATATTCACAGACAGCCGTTTTAATTGTAAGAAGCTCCTTGTGACGATGATGGCCATTATTTTCAGGCTGCAAGGTGAAGTGAAGTGAACTTGGTTGTGATGGCGGGATTTACGTAAAAAAGGTGTTCATCACTATATTTTCTGGCGTTCTGAGCAATATAATATGATATTTGTTATTTACCTATATTATTTCTTAAAATTAAAAAAAGCTTCGTCATAGATGACTTTCTATTTTATAAGCTAGAAAAGAAATTAGACCGGAACAGGCATTCGTCTAAGGACGAACAGTTCAAAATTGCGTTCTATAAAATGTTTTGAAACAAACTGTGTGAATATGCGCTAAATATTATGGCAAATATAATACAATATTTAAATTATCACACATCGGTTTGTTAAACTGTTTAATATTTTTGTTTAATTCGAAAGCGTTATATTTGTTGTATTTATAATATAAATAATATATTTATATTATGTGACACGGGATCAGCTGAAATGAAAAACTTCTTCCCTTGTCGTACGAAGTACAAACTACAATCATTCATTCAGTAGCAAGTCCTTCCTCTAGGGTTGCCACTTTTTTTTGACTAAAAGTATCTAGAAACGGCCCAAACAACATCCATAAATATCTAGATTTCGTTGGAAAGTATCTAGGAAAAATATCCAGATTGAGAAAGTAAGAAATTACATATGTATTGATGTGACTGCCGCTCTCCCTAGCGATAAGTTTACGGCTGTCGCCGTTATCCCGTATATTTTCGTGAGTAACGCAGCTGCGCCCGAACCGACAGCGGTTCGAGCCGCGCTGGTAACCTACAGGGGTATGTGAGCCGGTCGCTCAGAAAGCAATGGTAAACTACTGAGCGTAATCTTGCCTTGTACATCAACAGCAGCTGAAAAATTCTGATGTTGACTGCACCATCCTGTAAGGGATATGCAACATTAAAAAGAAAATTGATGTGACTTACCTATAGAATCATGTCCTCATCTTCACTGATGCCTGTCTCACAAGATGCACTTAGCTTGGATGATGAAGTTGAAGCTTCACATTCAAAATGACTCTGGTGTACTTTTTTTTTTTTTTTTTTAGCATATCCTTTACAGGACTTAGCTGTCAACACCAGCATCTTTCAGCTGTATGTTGATCTCTTGGCAAGATTACGCTCAGTAGTTTGCCATTGCTTTCTGAGCGGCCGGCTCAGTATCCCGCAAGTCACGAGCGGGGGTCGAACCGCCTCAGCTCTCGCTCCGCTACGAGACTGTGTGATAAACGGGATTACAGAGAGAAAGTGCTGTAACCCCACAGCCAGAGAGACCGGCCTGGTGTACTTTAGCTGTTCCAATTTCTTTTATTATATGATCAGGGAGCTGATAAGTTGAACAGCATTTTCCTGCTCTCACCAGGCCAAATCTTATTGTCAATATAGCATTTAAGAGATCAAGTTTCATCCTGTTTCTTAGTTTAAATTTTGTATAATTCACAGTACTGAAAACTCTTTCCCATCAGCATTTGAATGGGGTAGTATCATGGCAGACATCGCTCATTCAAAGAGCTCACAGAATGGACTGTTACCAGAGACATCTTTAAATTGTCTTACTTCACTCCAAAAAGCTTCAGTTTCTGTTTTGTTTGTCCAGTCAACCAAATTTATTTTTGTTAACTAATATTCTGCTTCCGCCATACTAGCCCCTAAAAATTTTATAACTTGACAATATTTAGGTATGTCCTTTACTGGCTGAGGTATGTTGTTAATAGAAAAGAGTGAAATATTTTTCAGTACATCTAAATTTTCAGGAAGTCTCTGCTTCAGTTGATTGAATAATGAGACAAGAAAATCTTGACAGCGCTTTCTTAAGTTGTTCTCTTCATTTTCTGTTAACAGTCCTTTTGTTTTTAAACAATCAATTTTTGATTCGATTTGGTATCCCAGGTACGGCTTGGGAGCCAAATAGTTCTCTATAGTGCAAGTGAACAAGTCCGCTTTACAAGTTGGCAATATAAGTCTTTTACCAATTGAGTGAAATAGCAAAGTGAGGTCGTCAAGTAATTTAACTTTATCAACATTTTGAGATTCAAATAGTTTATTAACTTTTTGCACTTCACTTAAAATGGGTTGTGAAAAGAGAAGGAATGCCAATTTTTTTTTCATCACTGTACATTCCATATAGTATTTCAGCTGTGTAGCACTTTTCATTTTGTCTTGTTATTCCTCATGCTCCAGGAGCTAAATACAGACAAATACCATTGCCCTGGGTACGCCAGTTATATAAACCCCTGGGGAGCTACAGGCCAGGAAAAGATACCTGGTCAAATGCAGCCAATTTTGCCTTTGATGTTTATGAGGGGTTCCAGAGTAGACAGGAAACGATGGCGGTAGCGCTTGAACTCGGGGATGCGTACAATAGAGTTCGATATGATATTTTGATGACCGCACTGATGGAGAAGGGGGTCAATCCCTGGTTGGTGAACTGGATAGCAGCCGTCCTGCACTCTCGTCGGGTTGCTCTCCGTCTGGGCGCATGGACCTCAGAGCCACATATGTTAACCCCGGACTGCCACAGGGATCTGCAGTCTCACCGGTGCTCTTTAATGTGTATACGAGCAAGATTGCAAACCTAGAAGCACCAGGGGTTGGAAGAATACTCACATTTGCAGATGATATTCTTGCATATAGGCAGGGGAGAGATAGGGAGCAAACAGCCCAGGAGTTACAGGCGACAGTAGATAAAGTGATTGACTGGTGCACAGAAATTAGTGCTGTCATCCACCCGGAAAAGGCGGCTGTTTTGTGGTGCTCTCTGGACAACAGGATTGTAAGCGCTGATGTCCCAAGCCTCATGATAGATGGTAGAAATGTCAGCAGAGAGAACAAACTGAAGTATCTGGGGATCACATTTGACAGGAGCCTATCCTTAAAGGACCATGTGGAGACGGTCGTGACAAGATCTCAAAAGGGACTCAATGCACTTAAAACTATGGCTGCAATGGACATAGGCACAAACCGGTCTCTGTGGCTAAGGGCTTGCGAACGCCGTTTGTGAGCCCGTATACCCGGGTTCGAAACACGGTGGTGCTGGTTTTTTTCGAAAAAAGGTATAGGGGCCGGTCGTTCAGAAAGCAATGGCAAACTACTGAACGTAACACTTGCCTAGTACATCAACAGCAGCTGAAAATGCTGGTGCTGACTGCAACGTCCGGTAAGGGATACGCAACAAAAAAAATAATGGACATAGAGCAGAGAATGCTTTTCACACTATACACTATACCAGCACTTGATCCTCTCAGTAATTGTTTATGGATTAGGTCTGTTCACTGTCTCAGAGAGCCAGCTGGTGAAGTTAGAGCGCATACAGAACGAAGCTATGCGGGTCATTCTGGGATGCACTTGAGACACCCCAGTAGTGTGTATGCGTTACATCCTTGGTCTGCCGACTGTTGCTGGTAGGCTCAATGTGATGCAGGGGAAGGCATACCTCAGAGTAGCTGCAGACACAGACCACCCACTGCATGAGGCGCTGGACGCAGTTAAGGGTCGGCGACTGATAAGAGGGAAATCATGGATGGCTCAGGCGGAGGATACGATCAGACAGGTGGGTTCCAAATGTTGCTGTATGTAGCCGAGGCGCGGTGTTGGGGTGAGCACCCAACATTGCTCAAATACCTCAATGGCTCGTGAATACATAACCTATGCAGCAAAAGTCCAACTCCTGGCCTTCACGTGGCGGGCCTGTTTAAACTAACAGGAGAAGGGGCGACGGCGAGTCTCTGGCGCCGGAAAATAACCAGTATGCTCTAGATGTGTATGCACGTACATGCATGCACAGACAGGTGTGTGCGCGCGTACACATCTACACTCGAGTGAGACCACAGTCTGCTCTAGCAAAGAAAGGTGCTGAAGACGGAGGTAACCAGCCAAGAGGCGCACCACAGAAATCAGGATGCCACGCAATCACGCAAAATGGAATATGTCGACTACTGCTAATCGTTATGGTGCTCGCCCTGCTTTGGACCCCCAGGCAGGTGCAGTGCCGGGCCCTATGTCTCGAAAGGGTCCAACCCCAACTACTGGAGGTCCTTCTCAGATGTCCTGTGGAGCCAGGGGACATGAGAATAGGACGACTGGCCATACTAAACGAAGACTTAAAATAATGCACTGGAATGCGGAGGGAGTCAGCAACAAAAAAATAGAATTAGAAAAAATCTTGGACCAAGAAAAAGTAAGCATATGTTGCTTGCAAGAAACTCACCTCAATGAAAATATAGCCTTCAAAATCAGAGGCTACCAGTGTTACCGATCTGACCGAAAGAACAGGCGAAAAGGTGGGATACTGACCCTTGTAAGAAATAACATCATGGCTACCCAAATCAAAGTCTACATGGAAGGGGCTGAGTATCAGACACTTAAACTTAAGACAGGTAATACAGATCTACATCTGATCAATTACTACTGTCCAAGTGACCGCCCACAGGCACTGGACACTCTACCACTAAAAGAAAAAATGATTGTGTGTGGCGATTTCAACAGCCACTCGCAGAGCTGGGGCTATGATCACATGGGCCAGAGAGGAGAGAGACTGGAAGACTGGCAGGATGAGAATAGATTCATGTTGATTAACAAGCCATCCGACCCACATACTTTCTACTCGAGATCATGGCACTCTACAACTACACCTGACCTGGCTTTTCATTCACCAGACCTGGAGTGGAACATTACACGAACTGTTGGGAAACAACTTGGTGGCAGTGACCATCGGCCAGTCTTTCTAACCGTAGAAAATGAGCTTGTAAGTGAAAGCAGCACCCTCTCGAGGTGGAACTACAAGAAAGCAGACTGGGCAATGTACAAGCATCGCACCAGCATACTGGTTAGAAACCTGAACACTGAGAAAGACATAAATAAAGCAGTTGAAGAGTTTGGGAAATGCATACTACAGGCAGCGCGAGAAACAGTACCAAGAGGAGCCCGTAAACAATATAAACCCTACTGGAGTAGTGAACTGGAACAGTTGCATAATGATGTTGAAGTGTGTAGAAAGCAAGCAGAGGCCACACCCAGCCAAGAGCACCACAATAAATTCCAGCATGCAAAAGCCAAATTTCAAAGGGCCAAGCTGCAGGCTAGACGGAAAAGCTGGCAGGAGAAAACGGAGTCTCTGAACTTTGAAAGAGACACAAGGAAATTGTGGAAGCTAATAAAACAGCTTAATGACGAGGGCACAGGGAGAAACTCAAAAATTGCACTACATAAAGATGGAAAAATCTTAACAAGAAAGCAAGCAGCTGACCATTTTGCGGACTCGTTCGCACAAGATAGCAATATCAAAATTAGCCCAGAGAAACAACAAGAGATTCGAGAGAAGCGACAACATACAGGACAGAAGGAAATAGTACATGAGGTTCTGGAGGCACCCATCACAATCAGCGAACTGGAGCTAGCCATATCAAAACTGAAAATGAGAAAGTCACCAGGAGCTGATGGTATCTCCAATGAAATGATCAGGAACCTAGGAACAGAGGCCAAAACAAAGCTGTTGCAGATCTTCAATAACAGCTGGACCTTAGGCAGTGTTCCACAAGCCTGGAGAGAAGCAATCATGATACCCCTCCTAAAATCAGGGAAAGATAGTTCCATTGCCTCTAGCTACAGACCAATTAGCCTCACCAGCTGTCTCTGCAAAACACTGGAGCGCATCATCAATCACAGACTGCAGTGGTACATTGAAAGTAAAAACATCCTTGTGCCACAGCAGGCTGGCTTTAGGCAGTGCTACTCTACGGAAGATCAGACAACCTACCTCTCTCAAGAAATTGAGGATGCATTCCAAGAGAAGAAACTGGTGCTTGCGGCATGGATAGATCTGAAGAAAGCCTTTGACAAAGTCTGGAAAGAAGGTCTGATGAAGAAACTGAGAAACTGCAAAGTCAATGGAAGAATGTACAAATGGGTGAAAGCATACTTGCACAACAGAAGAGCCCGAGTACAGATAGACGGACTCAAGAGCAAGAAAGTACTACTGCGTCACGGTGTCCCCCAGGGCGGAGTCTTGTCCCCCACACTTTTTCTAATCTTCATCAATGATCTTGTTGCTCACCTACCGCATGGAATTAAAGCGGCAATGTACGCCGATGACCTGGTTCTATGGAGCACAAATGAATATGCATCAGTGGCCACCAGATTGCTACAAAGAGCTGTAGATACATTTGCTGCATGGGCAAATAGATGGTGTGTCAGCATAAACACTGACAAGTGCAGCACCACCCTATTTACCCTCTCTCCAAAACAAAAGGCAGGGATCATCCAGATAAATGGAACACCCCTAAGAGAAGATAAAGAACCAACATACCTTGGAGTAACATTTGATGGCAAGCTGACATGGAGAAAGCACATCAACAAAGCAGTAGCAAAAGCCAGAAGGAAAATAGCCATCCTGAGAAAGCTAAGTGGAACCACATGGGGAGCCAGTACGAAAATACTTAGCAAAGTTTACCAACAGAGCATACGACCACACCTGGAATATGGGTCAACTGCGTGGTGTTCAGCATCAAATACCACACTACAAGAGCTGGACAAGGTGCAAAATCAAGCACTTAGAGTCACCACAGGAGGGATGAGATCAACCCCTATAGTGGAAATGGAGAAGATGGGGAGGACACAGGCACTGAGTGAGCGCAGAGATACGAAAACGCTAATACAAGCAGAAAAGTTCCTCAGCTTGCCAGGCCACCCTATGAAGAACAGATTTGAAAACCTAGCTATGGGGCGGTTGAAAAGAAGTAGTTTTATCCACCAGGCCAAACGACTCTGCAGAGAAACCACTGATCTGCCCACAGTTGGTATCCCCCTAACAACTATTCCAGAGCGAACTCCATGGAAAGATGAGCATAGACTATCGTTACAAATCCAGACAAAAGTGAGAGGAATATTTGACAAGGAAGAACAGAACAGTGTGCAGCGCAGAACAGCCACTCTCAGCTTCCTTGATGAAGAATACCCACAGGACCTCTGGATCCGAGTCTACACAGATGGGTCAGCACAAAATGCTGTTCGAAATGGAGAAGCGGGAGTGTACATAGAATACCCAAATAATACTAGGGACACAGCCAGAGTACCGACAGGAAAGTACTGCCATAACTATGATGCCGAAATTGAGGCAATCAAGATAGCAACAGAGAAATTACTAAATAACAGCAATGGTACACAACCTGTGGTGCTACTAACAGATGCAAAATCAGTACTCGAGGCGCTCCTCTCTGGGAAATTGCCAGTATTAAGGACACTACTTTCTGAACTTAGCAGTCAGCATAAAGTCACCATACAGTGGATACCATCCCACTGTGGAGTACCCGGAAACGACAGAGCTGATCAATTGGCTAAGGAAGGAGCCAAAGAGGAACAGCCTGATGTGCCCGTTACATACCACCAAAAGAAAAGAATGATCAAATCAGTCAGAAAGCCACCAAAACTTGCTCAAGATGACTACCACATTATGGACAGACCAGAACAAGTCATTATTCTGCGCCTCAGAACAGGACACAATAGATTACGCAACCACATGTATACAAAATTCAAGATTGGTGAAACAGCCATGTGCACATGTGGATTGGCGTCGCAGACAGCAGAGCACATACTCCAAGACTGCCCAAAATATAACATATCTAGGCAAACCTTCTGGCCTAGAGAGACGACAGTGGAAGATAAACTCTATGGACCACTGTGTGAACTGAAAAAAACAGTTCAATTCATGCAAGAAACGACATTGCAGATATAGACATATTTCAAGCGAACGAAAGAAGAAAAAAATCAGACAGGTGTGCCCCTTGGAGAACATTAGGTGTGGAGAGGAGTCGGTCAGAGTGCCAGCGGAGCAGTCAGACTTGTGCAGAGTTATAATCACATTAAGCCGGGAGTTCAGGGAGTGGCCAGCAGGGGCCACGGAAGTGGAAATCCAGCAACTAATTCAGGACAATGCTCACTCGAGTGATGTGATTATCTACACAGATGGTTGGAGTATTGATACATGACAAGGCAGACGTGGTTGCGGCCTTGTGGGAGCACGTGCACACCTCGGAGGAGCAAATGGATTACCATGGTCTGGCAAGAATGAGACAATGAGGAGTGACGAAGGGATCTGGCTGACGCTCAACGCTCAGAGGAAAGGCGAGACGGACTTATAATCAGATTGCTACTGGTATTATTAGTGTTGGAACTCTTCGCTGGCTGCTGAGGATGGGGACGGAGCACTTATGGGAATGCCCCGAATGCTGTGATGTCGATTCCTAAATCAATCAATCAATCAATCAATTTCGAAGTGATTTGATTTCAACTCCAACCATCGGTTCACAATTACTTCAACAGCTGGTTGAATTGATAACCATCTAGTTTTGCAATATGACAGAATTTTCAGTGGTGAGGAACTGTCATTTAATGCTTTATATAAATTATTATATTGCTGTTGTCTGACAGATGATTTGGAGAACCAGTTATGTGTTTCAGCAATAAGGAATTCCAAATTCCTTGATAAACATTCTGACTGATGAGGCATGTGATAATGCTAGCTGCAAGGAATGACATACACATTTCATGAGGATTAAAGATGGCATATCTTCCTTCAATTTTGCATACACGCCATGGTTGATACCGACCATTACCGGTGCATTATCGGTTCCAATTGCAGCCAAATTCTTTAAGTTTAAATGTTTACTGACCAAAAGTTTATTCAGTGCCCTTATGCGCCATTTTACTCATTACCGGGGGGGGGGGGGGGGGTTTGCCAGATTGTTGAGCGTTGACCCAAGTCAGTTCAAAGTTTAAATAATGGCAGTTACCATAATTTACGCGCGTCCAGACCGAACATAAAATGGGTAAATGACACCGAAAGAAAAGTAAAATCTAGAAAGTATTCAAAATATCCGACTCCAAATGAAAAGTATCTAGAATTGCATCCAGCATCCAAACGTCAGAAAACGGTATCCAGATGCCGGCAAAAACCTCTGGATCTGGATATAGAATGCCATTCTAGATATTCTATATCCAGATCTAGAGGTTTTTGCCGGCGTCTGGATATCGTTTTTAGACGTTTGGATGCGGGATATAATTCTAGATACTTTTCATTTGGAGTTGGATATTTTGAATACTTTCTAGATTTTACTTTTCTTTCGGTGTCATTTACCCATTGTTTGTTTGGTCTGGACATGCGTAAATTATGGTAACTGCCATTATTTAAACTTTGAACTGACTTGGGTCAACACTCAACAATCTGGCAACCCCCCCCCCCCCCCGGTAATGAGTAAAAGGGCGCATAAATTATAATAACATTATTGATTGATTGATTGATGATTGATTGATTGATTGATTGATTTAGGAACCGACATCACAGCATTCGGGACATTCCCATAAGCGCTCCGTCCCCATCCTCAGCAGCCAGCGAAGAGTTCCAACACTAATAGTTCCAGTAGCAATATGATTATATGTCCGTCTCGCCTTTCCTCTGAGCGTCGATCGTCGACCAGATCCCCTCGTCACACCTCGCTGTCTCATTCTTACCATACTGTGGTGATCCATTTGCTCCTCCGAGGTGTACACGTGCTCCCACAAGGCCGCAACCACGTCTGTCTTGTCATGCATCAATACTCCACCAAATTTTGCCGAGCCAGCCAATCTGTCCGCCTGTTCATTCCCCAGCACACCGGAATGCCCCGGATCCAGGTGATGCTTGCGACCCGTGACCTCCGAAGCAAAGCAAGCCACTCTGCACGAAACTTGCCTGTTCTCACCCTCCCCAGCATGCTTTCTGAGTCAGTTACAATCACAATGTGTGTATGTGTCATGTTCTTTATCCAGCGGAAAGCTGCACTTACCGCCTCCACCTCCATTCTTAAGCTAGATGTTGTGTCATCATACGCCTGGCTCTCCTGCACCAAACGCCGACCATTAGCTTTTGCTAAGAACCCCCAGGCACTTCTCCTACCTCTCAACACCGACCCATCCGTGTAGATAATCACATCACCCGGGCGAGCATTATCCTGAATTAGTTGCTGAATATCCACTTCCGTGGCCCCTGCTGGCCACTCCCTGCACTCCCGGCTCAATGCGATTATAACTCTGCACAAGTCTGACTGCTCGGCTGGCACTCTGACCCACTCCTCTCCTCGCCTGATGTTCTCCAGGGGGCACACCTGTCTGATCGTATCCTCCGCCTGAGCCATCCATGATTTCCCTCTTATCAGTCTTTGACCCTTAACTACGTCCAGCGCCTCGTGCAACGGGTGATCTGTGTCTGCAGCTACTGTGAGGTATGCCTTCGCCTGCATCACCTTGTGTCTACCAGCAACAGTAGGCAGACCAAGGATGTAACGCATACACACTACTGGAGTGTCTCTGGTGCATCCCAGAATGACCCGCATAGCTTCGTTCTGTATGCGCTCTAATTTCATCAGCTGACTCTTTGAGACAGTGAGCAGTCATTGTCCATAATCAATCACTGATAGGATCAAGCGCTGGTATAGTGTAAAGAGCATTCTCTGCTCTGTGTCCATTGCAGCCATAGTTTTAAGTGCATTGAGTCCCTTTTGAGATCGCGTCACAACCGTCTCCACATGGTCCTTGAAGAACAAACTCCTGTAAAATGTGATTCCCAGATACTTCAGTTTGTTCTCTCTGTTGACGCTTCTGCCATTTATCGTGAGGCTTGGGGCATCATCTCTCACAATCCTGTTGTCCAGAGAGCACCACAACACAGCCGCCTTTTCCGGGTGGATGACAGCACTCATTTCAGTGCACCAGTCAATCACTTTGTCTACTGTCACCTGTAGCTCCTGGGTTGTTTGATCCCTATTTCTCCCCTGCCTGTATGCAAGAATATCATCTGCAAATGTTAGAATCCTTCCAACCCCTGGTGTTTCTAGGTTTGCAATCTTGCTCGTATACACGTTAAAGAGCACCGGTGAGATTGCAGATCCCTGTGGCAGTCCCAAGGTTAAAATATGTGGCTCTGAGGTCCATGCACCCAGACGGAGAGCAACCCGACGATAATGCAGGACGGCTGCTATCCAGTTCACCAACCAGGGATTGACCCCCTTCTCCATAAGTGCGGTCATCAAAATATCATAGCGAACTCTATTGTACGCTGTCAATGTCTCACTTATAGTTAAGTAGATAAGGGACGTAATAGAGAGAGGGAAGGAGCATAGAAACAGGGGATGAATCAGGGGATGAATAGAAGAGACTCGAACATTCCAGTCCGAGGTCAAAATACGCAGTACGCCCAGCCACAACCCGACTGAAGCGTGAAAGGTGAAACCCCACGTAACGCACGCAGGGGCAAGCACACCGTGTCCAAACTCACGAGAGTAGAGGGCAGACGGCCACTGGACTTTGACGGGAGAGGATCTAGCTTCTAGAGGGAGACACAGGGACAGGGACTTACTTAGATCCTTTAAATATTAACGATAGATAGAGTTTGAAATGTTTGTGTATGGTATTGGAATGTTTTGCATAATGAAATTGCATGTAATACTATAATCATGCAACGATATATTGTGTGCGAGAAGATTACTGCGATAGATATTGTAATAAACTGTAACGACGATAATCGAACTTAGAGTTCTGTCGTATCTGTGTTCGCACTATTCTACCTGTCTGAACCCGAGTTGCTCTATACTTATTTATGACACGTTGACATACGCATTCTCGAGATCAAGCACTGCCGCCATCGTTTCCTGTCTACTCTGGAACCCCTCATAAACGTCAAAGGCAAAAGTGGCTGCATTTGACCAGGTATCTTTTCCTGGCCTGTAGCTCCCCAGGCCTCTTGGAAGAAGCTTCCCCCTTTCCAAAAATCCTGCAGCTTAACAGCGACTATCTTCTCTATAATAACATTATTTGAACTGTAAACTCACTGTGCTGCGACTTATTGCTATGATGCCGACTTTTTGATTCTTTTCATGTGAATTTGGCTGCAATTGGTACAGATAATGCCTCGATAATGGTTGATATCAACCATGGCGTTTATGCAAAATTGAAGGAAGATATCCCATCTTTAATCCTCATAAAAATTGATGGTGTAAAAACAAAAAGACTGAACAGAAAATGAAGAGAACAACTTAAGAAAGCGCTGTCAAGATTTTCTTCTCTCATTATTCAAGCAATTGAAGCAGATACTTCCTGAAACTTTAGATGTATTGAAACATATTTCACTCTTTTCTGTTAACAACATACTTCTGCCAGTAAAGGACATATCAAAATATTGTCAACCAAATATAAATAAATTTGGTTGACTGCAGAAACAGAACAGAAACTGAAGCCTTTTGGAGTGAAGTAAGACAATTTAAAGATGCCTCAGGTAACTGTCCATGCTGTGAGGTCTTTTAATGTGCGATGTCTGCCATGATACTACCCCATTCAAATGCTGATGTGCAAAGAGTTTTCAGTACAGTGAATTAAAGAAAATGTAAACTAAGAAACAGGATTAAACTTGACCTCTTAAATGCTATCTTGACAATAAGATTTGGCCTGACGAGAGCAGGAAAATGATGTTCAACTTATCAGTTCCCTGATCGTGTATTAAAAGAAATTGGAACAACTAAAGCATACCAGATTCATTTTGAATCTGAAGCTTCAACTTCATCATCCAGGCTAAGTGCATCTTGTGAGACAGACATCAGTGAAGATGAGAACACGATTCTATAGGGTAAGTCACATCAATTTTTTTTTTATGTTCCATATCCCTTACAGGATGTTGCAGTCAACATCAGCATTTTTCAGCTGCTGTTGATGTGCTAGGCAAGATTACGCTCAGTAGTTTGCCATTGCTTTTTGAGCGACCGGCTAACATACCCCGTAAGTTACCAGCGCGGATCGAGCCGTTGCCGGTTCGGGCTCAGCTGCGTTACTCACGAGAATATACAGGGTTACGGCGAAAGCCGTAAACACCTTCGCCAGGGAGACCGGCATTCACATCAATACATATGTAATTCCTTACTTTCTCAATCTGGATATTCTTCCAAGATACTTTTCAACGAAATCTAGATATTTATGGATGTTGTTTGGGCCGTTTCTAGATTTATTTGGTTAAAAAAAAACACGTGGCAACCCTGCTCCCATAACAACCGCCGCCCGCCACCGCGCGACCACTGAATCACTTCTCCACGCCACTGTCCGCCTACTTAATGACTTTTGCATATGGCGTGAATGACGTAGGGACTCGCCAACCTATGGTAGTAGTAGTAGTAGTAATGGTAGGAAGTTTTCTCGGACATCCGCACCTGTTAACAGGAAGGTTGTGCTGTGCGCTGTCTCTGTACCTTTGTGTGTATTTGTTTAATTGTATGTCTTTAAACCAAGGCGATATCTCAAGTATTAAAATGATGTTATATGGTATGGTTATTTTTGAAAAGGGAAAAATATGCACCACCATGTATAAACAAATTAAATAAGCCCTTTAGGTACCCTAAGCTAAAGTGTCTTGTAGTGTCTTGTAGTGGTCAGATTTTAAAGTCCTTCCAATTGTATCTGAAACCCAGTCACTATCACAGATTTGAACCGATTACCTCCCTGGGGACAGGCCATGGACTCTAATTGCTAGTTATACATCCCTGATTCTTGTCCCCCAAACAAAAAGGGTCATGGACATTTACAGGACACTAGAGCGTCAACCTGTAATTTGACATCAGGCCAACAACATCAACAATGTGAACCTTCACCTCGGTAGCTTAGTGACCCAGAAATTACAAAGAAGCCACATTTTAATGGGAATGATAATTTAAAGTTTATTGCCCAAGCTCACAGCATTCAATGTACTGCTGTCTCCAGAAAGCATGAGATAGATCAATATAAAATGTGTGTGTGTGTGTGTGTGTGAGAGAGAGAGAGAGAGAGAGAGAGAGAGAGAGAGAGAGAGAGAGAGAGAGATGGACAGGTGTTACATGCATTCCACTTCTGTAAGTGGAAATGAATCATATGCAAGGCATATGTGTTTACATGCACTATGCCATAAATGTCATATTATAACTGTATATATGTATGTATTTGCTTTGTTCACACATGTGACACCTAACACTAACAAACGGCAAAGCTCTGTAATATACACAAACAAAAGAAACACACATTACACCGTGTAAATATACATTGCTTTGTATGAAATAAACGTTCACCAAAAAAAAGTATGTGTGTTTGTGATGTCCATGTTCATGTCTGTATGTGTGTATCACGTGTTTATGTGTCTGTATGTGTGGTTAGTGTGTCTATACTTGTGATGTCTGTATGTACAAGTGTATATATATATGTCTTTGTTCCATTGTATGTCTGTCTGTGTGAGTGTGTATGGATCTTTGTTCTTGTCTGTACGTGTGTGTGTCTTTGTGTTTATATGTCTGTATGCATGTGTCTTTGTGTGTCTGTCTTTGTGTTTGTATGACTTTTACACATTCCAATGAAGAGACTTGTATCTCTACCAATGCAACAGCTATTATTGCTGTCGCTACAACTAATATTACTACTATTAATAAACCTACTGCTGCTTCTCTTATTCTACGTTACTACTACAACTACTGTCTTCTCCTCACTTTAGCCATCACGGTTTCACTACACGTACTTTCCTCGACAATTAAACTGGTCACTTGACCACTACTTGACAATGTCACCTACCACTTTAACCATCACCGTATCACTACACGTACTTTTCCCGACAATTTCCTCACTCGACCACTACGACACTCTACAGCTCACTAATAACCGCTACTCACCCCTTATCAACGAATTTCACTAAGCCATACCCACTACAATCAATACCACTGGCCAACTTTACTTTTTAATGTTTTCATTTGTAACCCGTATGATGATAGTGTCTACACTAATACGACACTCTACAGCTCATTGATAACCGCTACCCACCCCTTATCAACTAATTTCAATAAACCGTACCCACTACAATCAATATTACCGATCACATTTACTTTTCAAGGTTTTCATTTGTTACCAGTATGATGATAGTGTCTATACCAAAAGGACTCTCTACAGACCACTAATAACCTCCACCCACCCCTTATCAGCGAATTTCACTACCCCATATCCATTACAATGAATACCACCGGCCAATTTTATTTTTTAAAGTACGGTTTTCATTTAAAATATACCCCCCCCCCCCCCCCCACCAAAAAAAAAATAAATAAAATTCCCAACATTTTTTCCACCCACCAACATTTCCCAACTTTCAATTCCCACCCATTAAAAAAGAAAAAATTCCCGGTTCGAACCACCGATCCGACTGACTCACGGGATCCTCCTCGCCTCAGCCAGATTTCCCCCCAGTAATTGCCATACATCACTACTAAGATCCTTATCTGCTGGGCTATACAGACTGTAAATTCTCATTTTCATGTCCTTTATCATTATATCTACACTCTCCCCCGATGTGTCTCCACCTTGCCGTGGTGGTGTCCCACTGACCCCAAGCGCTATGCCGATGGATATTAACCTAATATTGGACAGCTCTTGGGATAGGGACCAGACTAAGAGAGACACAACCTGCTGCTCTGCAGGTAGACTGAGGATAGCAGTCTAAATCAGGCAAACGATACCAATAATCTCAGCCCGGACATAACCTCTAAGGCTCCCAGCCGAGGTGTATGGCTGAACGTCTCTAAGCCATAAACCCTCGGAAGTGAGAGCCTGGCCGACACAAACCTGCATCAAAATTGAGGTGCTAAGCACGCTACATGCTTGGTGCAGATACTCGTTCGATGGCTCTTAGCTTGGGGATATGAAAGATCCCCGGATGAGAGGGCCTGGCCGTACTCGCCCACAGACGCACGAAGGTAAGGTGCTGAGCCGGTAGCACATGTAGCCTACCTCGTGAGCGAGTACTAAAGGTAGAAAAACACCTCGGTCGCACGTTCCGTAGATAGTCTGTAACCGTACTCATGGAGTGAGTGTAGTCAAAGGTGGAAAATTGTCTGGCTGACACGAAATGGAACGCCTGGCTTGCGAATCCATTACGTGGCAGCCCGAAACAAAAGCTTGCTGTGTGGAAGTCGAAATAAGAGTCTAACTTGTCTCGAAACCTGAGGAAGGCTAACCTCTTTAAAAATGCCCGCTGAAGTCCGAAGTGCCAGCCTACGGGCGGCAAAATAAAAATGACACTACGCAATTACGTCCGAATGTCTTTCGTGACCGGAAAAGCTCTAACTCCCTCGTGCTAGGAACATTTACCTAGTTTCCGAATGCCGCTCTTGTTCGGAACAGCTCTGACTAGGTAGTTATCCGAATGTCCGACGTGTCTGGAACAGTTCTGACACAACGACAGGCACATGTCCGAAAAACTCGCTGAGTGGATACTAACTGCAGACCAGTCTGATTTGTGCGGGAACGGCCCGGGCGAACGAATTGCCCAATATATTGAAGTGAGGCATTAAAGCAGCCATGAGCAGGACGTGACGATTTCCTCGGTGAGCCCAGCACCAGGGCGCTATGTGCCGGCCCTGCAATTATGGAAGCCACCCTGGATGGCGGGAAATGCCATGTACTGTCCCTGCCTTCCTTTGAGGGACGACCGTTGTCTTCGACCGTTCCAACTTGGCCAGCTGGGATGTGGACGGTACCTCAAAAGTGAGAGTCTCCCAGGAATGCTACCTGGTCAAAAAAGCACGCCAAAGCCGGTTGTGTTGGCCTACGGGTTTTGGCCCAAGGGCGCATAACAGACACACCGCAATCACATCTGAAAAAACACTCCGGATGAACGCAAAGAAGAAGAAGAAGAAGAAGAAGAAGAAGAAGAAGAAGAAGAAGAAGAAGAAGAAGAAGAAGAAGAAGAAGAAGATATCTACACTTATAATTTCCGTTTGGTTGTCAGAGATCACAGATACTTCGCTGCAAGGTATTGTATTTCGTGTGAGTATTAGAACTCCTCCTTTGTGTCCTTCGCGGTCAAAACGTGTGGCCTGATATCCTCTGACTGACAATTTGCGATTGGCGTTGAGGTGTGTCTCTTGAATGCATGCCACATCTAGTCTATCTTTATGAAGACGCTGTGTTAGGGAGACTTTCTTGTTATAAACTCCTTCGGCATTCCACTGTTGTATGTTGAGTGTCCGGGGTGTTTGGTCAATAGCTCTTAACCTACTCCTCTGTGCCTTGACTCCACAGAACAGGGGAAGGTGACCACCAGTAGTTTGAGGTGGACCCCTCTAGGCAGGGGGACATCACTATCACCGCCTGATGCGACTTCATGGAATTAACACCATACTGAGTAATTTTAATTTGTGACATCATGGCTTGTGTCACCACGGCTTGCAAGAGGAATACTAGAAATAAACTATGTATCAGAAAGAATCATAACAGTGAGAATAAAAGAACAAACAATTACATTATATGTAAAAATATATGCACCATGAGTAGTTTAGTAGGAGGTTTATCCCCCCCCTCTCCCAAATGGGGATCCGAATCCCCAATTTTTTCTTATATAAGCTATATGTGACGTCATCAGATCCCCCCGAAATTGGATCCCCATTTTCAAGGGGGATCCAAAGGGGATATAACTCATTTCTTTTTTTTTTTTTTTTTTGATTTAAAGATGGCTGATATTGTTAGTTGTAGTAGTGGGTGGTGGGGGAAGATTAAAGATGTTAAGTGGTGAGGTGGGGAAAAATAAAAAATGGCGCTTCATTGTTAAGCGGTAGGGGTGGTGGATTCGTAGTGGTCGATATCGGGATTAAGGTGGTGCGCGGGTGATCGGGTGTGTATGCGCGGGCGGGGCGAAAGCGAGGGATGCGAGTGGGTGATCGGGTGCGTGTGCGCGGGGCGGGGCGTCGTGGCTAAGCCGGGGGGTTGGGAATTTTTATTTTTTAAATTATGCTTCATTGTTAAGCGGTGTTGGGGGTGGAGTCGCAGTGGTCGAGTTGTCTATCGGGCTTGAGGTGGGAGGCGTGGGACTATTGTTGGTGTGTAATGGCTAAGAGTACGATGCTCTTCCACGGGGTAGCGTTGTGGCTAAGCCGGGAGGTTGAGAACAATTTAAAAAGGGCACTTCATTGTAAAGAGGTAGGGGCGGTGGGGTGGAGTCATGGTGGCAAAGCTGACTATCGGGAATTATTATTAGTTGTAGTTAGGCGTACGATGCTCTTCCACGAGGGTGGCGTAGTGACTAAGCCGGGAGGTTATGAAATTATTATTTTTTAAATGGCGCTTCATTGTTAAGAGGTGTTGGGGTGGAGTCATGACGGTCGAGTTGTCTATCGGGATTAAGGTAAAATTATTATTGGTGTGTAATGGTTAGGCGTACGATGCTCTTCCACGGGGTGGCGTCGGGGCTTAGCCGGAAGGTTGGGAAAATTAAAAGATGGTTGTTGCGTTATTTTTGTAATTTAAATATTAATGTGGCAGATTTTATTAGTTGTAGTGAGGTTGAGGGAGATTAAAGATGGCTGTTAAGTAGTGGGATGGGAGATATTTGAATTTTTTTTAAATATTATGTTTTAAATCATGATTCATTGTTAAGAGGCAGGATGGTGGGGGGTGGGGTCATTGTGACCGAGATGTCTATTGGGGTTTGAGGTGGGAGGCACGGGAGTATTGTTGATGTGTAATGGTTAGGCGTACGATGTTCTTCCACACGGTGGCATCGTAGCTAAGCCGGGAGGTTGGGAAAATTTATAAAAAAAATTTTTTTTGGTAATTTAAATATTAATATGGCTCATATTATTGTTGTAGTAGCGGGCGTGTATGCTTATTTTTCATTTCCTTCTTGTTTCTTCAGCTGCTGGTTAATAATTGTACACAAGTATTCATGTTACTAGGATGCATTTAGCTTTTTATATTGAGCTCGTGAAAGCTTCCAAATAGCTGTGCGTTAATGTGCGTATGGAGTGACCAGAAATGATACCGCAATTTAGTCATCATGTGTCCATTTTTAGGGATCTGTTCAGCTGTCTGTGTAGTTTGTTCACACGTACACATGGATGACAGACCCGCTTTGAGTCTTCGTGAAAGATTGTCTACTCTGCTGTTTACTGTTCAGAGACGGAACATGATTACCTGTTTTGCACTATGAAAATAGTTGTCAGTGTCTCTGTAGTGGGCTTTCTTCTTAACGACCAAGATGTTGGTCCTCTTTTCATTTCACTATGCCATTATTGTCTTTGCGCATTTCCCTTATTTCACGTAGGTATCTGCTTCTCATGGCTCCTAAATTCGGTTGCTCGCAAAAACTATTTCTACCTCCTTGTACTTTCTAAAAGTGAAGATAATGTCCTTATAATTTTCCACAAAGTTGTTTTGGATAGCTCTAAGTTATTGTTCTTTCTCAACCAAACCTTAAGTTTTCTTACAGTCATTGTTTCTTTGGCATCCAGCAATTTTATAATGCTGGATAATCCTGGATATAAAATCCAAAATTTTTATAATTTTAGGAGGCGAAGTGGCCAGCCTTTTGACTTGGGCTCCAAAGGTTGTGGGTTCGATTCCGGGCCGCATCCTTCGATCCACGAGTTAAATTTTTCGGAGACTCCTGTGGGTCGTCACTAGAGCTGCGGAGTTCGTGCTTTGTACGATGCTTTCCGCGCTGCGGAAAGAGACCGAGCCATATGGGATAGAACCCGGTGCAATGAAGTCGACCCTGCCGACTTTTAAGCGACTTTTTAAAGCATTTTATAATAGCTCGCCTTATGACATCTTTGTCAAAGCTGTCTACAATAACCTTTCTATCTACCGTTTGGTTATTGCTTGGTGGTTTAATTCCGAATTCTTGCACCCATCGACGAAATGACCGTTTACTCAAACCCAATGCATGCACTGTTCTTTTTTCTGAATTTGTAATAGTATAAAACAGTTTCCAGCGATCAGCTTCTATACATAAATATGCGCACAACTTCATAGCGATGCTTTGAAGTGTATACACAATTTCGCATTCAATCCCATTAAAAAATATTCACACATTTCAATGTTAGCGATAAGTGGTAAGATTTAAAATAATAATAATAATAATAATAATAATAATAATAATAATAATAATAATAATAATAATAATAATAATAATAATAATCAGATTTCATGAAATAACCCACAGTTTGACGACACCTCTGAACAGTCCCAGTTTAAACTGCGCGGGGTTCTTGGCATGAGGCAAATCCCGTGAAAAACGTAAAATATTCAACATTGAACGCTGATTGTCTGGCTACGCTGTAATACATTTAATTTATGAACTTCATCTCGGACCCGTAAATTATATACCGCATATAAACTAACTTTGAAATCTGCTGTAAAATCTCCAGAACAAAAATTGTTTTGTCGGGTGGACATAATGACAAGGTTATATGCTAAATCTCATCATTTTCCTTCAGTTGGTTACTGAGATATGGAATTTTATATTGGGGCAGACAAAAATAAACACACTATAATTATATGCATGAGGCATATCCTGGCGAAACCAACAATGACGGATAGGCATAGGGTCCTTCAGACCAAATGGTACCTGAGAGTTGCCGCAGACAGGGATCACCCGCTGCATGCAGCATTGGATATGGTCAAGGATCATAGACTAAGACGAGGCGGCAGGTCCTGGATGGCACAGGCAGAACTTTCTATAAGTCAGGTGTGTGATCTAGAGATCATCAATAGTGAAAGAGAGTGGGTTGAGGTTCCGGAAGACATGACGGACTGGCACAATGTAATAATAAATGCCAAAATTGCCATTTACTGCAAATATAGTACATTGCGGTGTATGGCAGAGGGGTCTTCGCGCCTGAGGAATTAAGGCCTCCTGGCTAGTGCAGACGCTGCGAACTGTACAGGTTAGGATTTTCTTTTTGCCCTCGACAGAAAAAAATCCCACACCTTACCAAGGGATCGAACCCGGGTCTCCCGAACGAGAGTCCGGCGTTCTAGCCACTCGGCCAGCCGCTCCTCTGTAATAATAACACTGGGTCGTAAGTGCAGAGAATAGGCATCGGGCTGCACTGAGTTTGAAGTGCAACAGCTGATCCAGAGCAACACACATCAAGGTGACATAGACGTCTACACCAATGGGTCTGTGGTGATAAACAGACGTAGTGTCTGGGGCTTTATTGCATAGGCTAATTAATGGACGAGTCTTGAAAAAGGAGAGTCTGGCAAATGAGACTACGACCTCCAGCATAAGAATGGAGGTTGAAGCAGTAACAGTGGCATTCCGGTGGCTAGAGGAGACTACTGCAACACACACTGTATTCTTTACGGATTCAAAGAGTTTGCTTAGTAAGGTGGAGAAAGGAATGTTTCGTGTGGAGTGGCTCCCGTCGCTTCAGAGGTCACAGATTGTGAGAATTGTATGGATATTTTGCCCTGGCCATGCGGGGGTACGGGGGAATGAACAGGTTGATAGGCTAGCAGGGAATGCACCTCTTGGTGGTAATTTGCCTATGGACAAGGGGGGGGGGGAGGGGTGGTCGTGCGCTTGTGGGACCAGGTGGAGAAGGCGGAGGGACAGATTGAGAACCAAAATGTGGAAAGAATGAGATTGCGGGGGATCGGCAGGGGTTCTGGAAGAATCTCAAAACTGAGAGGGGAGACCAGGAGAACGTTTAATCAGATAGCGGTGGGAACGGTTAGTAGTATGACTCTTCGCTGGCTGTTGAACGAGGGGACGGAGCACGTATGGGAATGAACAATTTAATCTTAACTCAGAAATCTAATAAGTAGATTTCATTTTATCCAATACTAGCTGACCCGGCCCGGCTTCGCCCAGACCCTGGTGGGGAGCATCTCATTTAATTCATATAAGTAGTCATATAAGTTCTCGTTCCCGTTACCGACTATCTGTCTGTCTGTCTGTCTGTCTGTCTGTCTATCTGTCTGTCTGTCTGTCTGACCCGGCCCGTCTTCGCCCAGACCCTGATGGGGAGCATCTCATTTAATTCATATAAGTAGTCATATAAGTTCCCGTTCCGACTATCTATCTGTCTGTCTGTCTGACCCGGCCCGGCATCGCCCAACTCCTGGTGGGGAGCATCTCATTTAATTCATATAAGTAGTCATATAAGTTCCCGTTCCCGACTGTCTGTCTGTCTGTCTGTCTGTCTGTCTGTCTATCTATCTATCTATCTATCTGTCTGTCTGTCTGACCCGGCCCAGCCCATGGTGGAGAGCATCTCATTTAAATTATATAAGTAGTCATATAAGATCCCATTCCCGACTATCTGTCTGACTGTCTGTCTGTCTTGGGTAAATGGAGGAGGGAGGAGGAAGAGGGAGGTGGAGGAGGAAAGAGGAGGGAGGAGGGGGGAGGAGGAGGGAGGAGTAGGGAGGAATAGGAGGGAGGAGGAGGGATTAGGAGGAGGAGGGAGGAGTAGGGTGGAGGAGGAGGCGAGGAGGAGGGAGGAGCAAGAGGGAGAAGGAGGAGGGAGAAGGAGGAGAAGGAGGGGGAGGAGGAGGAATGTGAAGGGAGGAGGAGGGAGGAGGTAGAGGGAGGAGGAGGAGGGAGGCGGAGAGGAGGAGGAAGAGGGAGGAGGAGGAATGTGAAGGGAGGAGGTAGAGGGAGGAGGAGGTAGAGGGAGGAGGAGGGAGGAGGCGGAGAGGGAGGAGGAGGGGAGGAGGGAGGAAGAAGGAGGAGGAGGGAGGAGGAGTGATGAGGAGGAGGGAGGAGGAGGAGGGAGGAGGAGGAAGAGGGAGGAGGAGGAATGTGAAGGGAGGAGGAGGGAGGAGGTAGAGGGAGGAGGGGGAGGAGGAGGAGGAGGAGGAGGAGGGAGGAAGAAGAAGGAGGAGGGAGAAGGAGGGATGAGGAGGAGGAGGGAGGAGGAGGAAGAGGGAGGAGGAGGAATGTGAAGGGAGGAGGAGGAGAAGAAGGCAGGAGGAGGGATGAGGAGGAGGAGGAAGAGGGAGGAGGAGGAATGTGAAGAGAGGAGGAGGGAGGAGGAGGAGGGAGGAGGAGGAAGGAGGAGGGGGAGGAGGGAGAAGGAGGGATGAGGAGGAGGGAGGAGGAGGAATGTGAAGGGAGGAGGAGGGATAGGGAGGAGGGGGAGGGGAAGAGGAAGAGGGTAGGAGGAAGAGGGTAGGAGGAAGAGTGGAGAGGAGGAGGGAGGAGCTAGAGGGAGGAGGAGGAGGGAGGAAAAGGGAGGAGGTAGGAGGAGGAGGAAGAGGGAGGAGGAGGGAGGAGAAGGAAGGAGGAGGAAGAAGGAGGAGGGAGAGGGAGGAGGAGGATGGAGGAGGGAGAGGGAGGAGGGGAAGAGAAAGAGGGTAGGAGGAGGAGGGGAGAGGAGGAGAAGAAGGGAGGAGGAGGAGGAGGGGAGAGAAAGAGGGAGGAGGAGGAAGGAGGGAGAATGAGGAGGGGAGGAAGGAAAGGGAGGTGGAAGAGGAGGAGGAGGGAGGAGGAAAGAGGTAGGGGGAGGAGGAGGTAGAGGGAGGAGGAGGAGGAAGGAAAGGGAGGAGGAAGAGGAGGAGAAGGGAGGAGGAGGGTGGAGGGAGGAGGAGGAGGTAGAAGGAGGAGGTAGGAGGAGGAGGAAGAGGGAAAAGGGAGAAGGAGGAGGGAGGATGATGAGGGAGAAGGAGGCAGGAGGAGGAGGAGGGAGCAGGAGGAGGGATGAGGAGGGAGAGGGAGAAGGAGGGAAGATGAGGGAGGATGCGGAGGGAGTAGGAGGGAGGAGGTGGGGAGAGGAAGAGGGAGAAGGAGGAGGGAGAGGGAGGAGGAAGAGGAGGAGGGTGGAGGGAGGAGGAGGGAGGAGAAGAGAGGAGGAGAGAGTTCGCCATTCCGAATTCATACTCGTCTAGTTCTTCCCTTCTACACGACTGTAGATAACTTCCTTACACATAAAAAGATGAATTGTTATTGATATTGCCGTGGCATGGAGGAATATCAGCAGCAGAGTTGATCCAAAAAACCAAAGACTGAGATCTACGGAGAGCCATGAACGCCTACGCCAGCCGGCACGGCACTTGATGATGATGATTGCCGTGTGACGATTCTGTGTAGTCACGTCATTTTCTTCCCTTTCCCTAGCGTTTTGGTTCGGGGATTCTTTCATCATCATCATCATATATTTACGTACGTATTTTGGGAGGGGGAGGAGGGAGGAGGAGGAAGAAGGAAAAAAAACTATGACAGTTGACAGCTCTGGAATGAAAGGAAGGCGTGTAGAAAATTTCATCTCAATCGGATGGGCCGTTCGCGAACAAATAAAGGACATGCATATTTACATACATACATATATATACACATACACTTTGTTTTATAGATATAGATGAAATAATTACACAATATGGGATCTTTTGAACCAAAAAAAAAAAAGTTCCACATATATGCTGTACTGTTATTTCAGTTATTCAACAATCTAGCACGTTGGCGGATAGTAGCGTCGATGGTGGCCATAATGAATTGACCACTAATAAACTTTCTCTGCCAACTCTATAGATTAATTTCCAAAGTAACTCGTCCCAGGTCTGAAAGGATTTTCTTGGTCAACCATAGCAGATTAAAACTTCTCCACCGCCCAAGTCTGATCAAACTTTATTTGTTTATACTGCAACTCAGCTGTAACCTCTTCTTCTTCTTCTTCTTCTTCTTCTTCTTCTTCTTCTTCTTCTTCTTCTTCTTCTTCTTCTTCTTCTTCTTCTTCTTCTTCTTCTTCTTCTTCTTCTTCTTCTTCTTCTTCTTCTTCTTCTTCTTCTTCTTCTTCTTCTTCTGCTTCTGCGTAGATCCGGAGACTTTTTAAAAACTTGATTTCCTTGTGCCTGTTTACAGCGAAGACATCCTGGTCAGCCCTCAAGGGAAGGCAGGGGCAGACCATGGGCATTCCCGCCATCCAAGGACGCTTCCATAATCGCAGAGCCGACACACTGCGCTCAGGTACTGGGCTCGGCCAAGGAATCGTCACGTCCTGCACATGGTTGCTTAGCCTCACTTCCGTATATTGGGCCTTCCATTCACCACAGGCTGTTCCTCCGGAAACCAGAAGAATGCAGTCTGCAGATGACATCCACACAATGAGCTTTCGATTCGGACTTTCACTTAATGGATTTGCTATCCAAGCAATATTCCATTTCATGCCTCTGGGACGCTTTTGTAACCGACATACCTGTGGTATGAAGTGTGGCAGTCTAAATACATCTTCATGCACCTTTAGATGTCAACCTGAATGTAGTTAAAGTAAGCTGTAGTCAACGTGAGCTTGTTGATATCTCCTTAGAGCTTGTCCTCAGATGAAGCAGGTGTGGGCCAAAATATCTTTCTCTGTTCTGCATATATAGGGCACTCATGCAGCAAATGTTTAGCTGTCATTTTACCAGTTCCACAATTACATTCATTAGTATCTCCTATCTTTAGTTTATTGAACAAGTGGTATTTCAGCCTGTTAAGTCCTGTGTGGAGTCTGAAGATTGCTACTTGTTCTCTTCGGTCGAGTTTGTAATATGCATCATCCGTCTGGTGGCCTGGATGCTCTGATTCTCATTTGGTTCTATAAGTGCTTTTTATAAACCTCTTTGCCTCATTATAGGTTATGTCTATGTCAGGCTGTGGTAGTCGTCCGCCCTCTTTTGCTAGTCTGTCAGCCTCTTCATTTCCAGGTATACTGTAATGTGATGGGATCCACTGCATTACAACTTTTTTGGATTTCTGGCATAGACCATGGAGTGATGCTCTTAGGTCAGCTAGTTCTGTGTTATTTTTGCTCTTCAGTATTGAGACAGCTGACTTTGCATCTGTGACGATAGCTATTTGCTTCTCTTTATTTTCCTCCATCAAGAGCATCTCTGCTGCAGTTTTCAAAGCCTCTACCTCCGCTTTGAAGTTACTTGAAAATTTTCCAGTTACCACTGACTGTGTTTTTTTCCCCACTCCATTTCTTAAATTTGGGAGAATTCCTCCTCTTCCATTTTCTATTGAATTTTTGGCTGATCCATCTGTATATGCATGGGTCCAATTGCTGCTTTTGTAATTTTCTTTTATGTAGTGTAGGGTTATTTTTCTTCTTTCGGTTTCATTCTGAGTGTTCTTTTACTCAATACCAGGAATGTTTTCTATCATCGCAGGCAGTTGCTGCTGTCTCCAAGCTGGGAACTTGTCTGCATTGTAAATGGGGTTGACTGTTGATATGTTAAGTATTGGATCTGCCCTAATCTTTTGTTTTGCAGTCGCTACAAAGTTGCTACGCTTCAGTCTTCCCTTTCCAAAACCATTAAACCTGCTATACATAGGGTGGTCTGTCAATCTTCAAAATTTTTCATCTTGTTGCTGGGCTCTGCTATCTCTTCTATCCTGCATTGGTTGTAAACAAGTGATCTGTTCTAGTTCATTAATAGACGTTGTCTTCAGGCCTCCAGTTATAATCAGCATTCCTTGATTTTGGACTCTATTTATTTTGTTAAAGTTTGACTTGGCTGCTGTTGCCCAAGCTGAGATGCTATATTCCAGTACTGGCCTCACCCGTCCAGTATATAACTTCTTGAGAACTTTCTCATCTGCTCCCCACGTTGTACCAGCAAGATTTTTCATGATTGCCATTCTTTGTCTTGCTCTTGTTCGATTTTTTTTTTCTCAACCTGTGTCTTCCATGTCAGGCGACGATCAAAGATGACTCCTAGTTAGTTTGGATTTTCTTCAATTACTTTTCCATTCAATACTAGCTTATGGTGCTGAGTTTTATTTGAGATGGAGAACACTGTGCATGTTGTTTTCTCCTCACTTATCTTCACTAGCCATGATTTTGACCAGTCCTCTAGCGCTAATAAGGCCTGCTGTATTCTGCTGTTAGCTGTACTAATATATTCTTCAGATGTCCATATGGCTAGGTCATCTGCAAAGGAGGATGTGTGTACTCTGGCTGGAAAATTTTCCGTGATGTCATTTATATATGCTAGGAATAATATTGGTGTCCTAAACCTGCGACTGGCCTAGCAAGGATCTTCATACTGCTCGTAGAAAAACTAAGAAGTATAAACGGACTGACCCGAACGGTTATACTTCACCTCGACACCGCAAGGTACAAGAGGAACATGATGAGATTAGATGATGAATATTGGTGAAAGAACTCCTCCTTGGGGGACACCAAGAAGGAGTTCTTTCACCAACATTATTCCTAGCATATATAAATGACATCACGGAAAATTGGTATTTGCTGGTTTGTCCTTGTACTTTTGTCCTGGCAGTTCTGTTCTCAAGGTATTGGCTGATCCATTTATACATTTTCCCACAAACATGCAATTTTTGCAGTTTTACTTTCAGTCCTTCCTTCCATACTTTATCAAATGCTATGTCTAAATTTATCCAGACCGCTAGTGTGTGCTTTTTCTCTTGGAAGGCATCCTCTATTTCCTGAGCTATATAGGTTATTTGATCTCCAATGGATCTGTACTTTCTGAATCCTGCTTGGTGTGCTGTTAAGAGTTGGTTTTCTTCCAGATGCCATGTTAGCCTGCCATTGATAATGCGTTCCATTAATTTTCCTACACAGCTAAGTAGACTGATAGGTTGATAGCCATTTGGTTCTTCCAGGTCTTTTCCTTTCTTTGGGACTGGTATTAGTATAGCTTCCTTCCATGCATGTGGGACTATTCCTCTCTTCCAGCTGTAATTTAGGACTGCTAGTAGTTTCTTTTTTGCCTTAGTGCCTAGTCCTATTAGCATTTCATTTGTGATTCCATCCTTTCCAGGTGATTTCTTCTTTTTTAGGGTATTCATTGCCTGTTCCATTTCTTCCATTGTTAGATTTGCCATCATATATTCTGCTGCTGTCTCTTACTATGATGTATCTGTTTGTTTTTGATTGCTTTCTTCTGTTCGATAGTAATATCAATGTGGTTTGTACTGGCATAGTGTTCCATTAGTGCATTTGCAGCCTTTTTCCCTGTAAGAAAGGCATTTCCTTGTTTAATTGTTATATGTTTGTTTCTAGGCCCATCATTGTTCATGGCTTTCACTAGTTTCCATAGTTTGTTTCCGTTCCTGTCAAAGTTTAGGTTTTCTGTTTTTTCCCTCCAACAATCTCTTGTTGTTTGATTTACTGTTCTTTTATATTTTGCTGAGATGGCTTTGAGAGAGATGTTCGCTTCAGTTGTTTGTTCTCTCTCTGCTGTCTTCCTGGCATCTTCAACTTTGTCCTCCAAAATTTGTAGTTCTTCAGTCCAGTACGGTTTGTAATTTTTCCTCGCTCCTCTTGGAATAGACTCAGTGGCCGCCTGTATTATTGCTCTGTTTAGACTTTCCACCATTTGCTTCATGTTGCCATATCGTGTATTTATGTTTTCACAATATTTGTTTGTTAGTACGGCAATTCTGTCCCAGTCTGCTCGTTTGTAATTCCAGCGGGGCAAAGGCTTTTGCTCCTGAGGAACATACTCCATATTCATTACAAGCTTGATTGGTCTGTGGTCAAGCACATGACGATCGATTATGTGGAGGATGTCTCCTGTGCAGAAAGCTAAGTCTGGAGTAGAAGTGGTAAACCATCTTCTGGAGTAGAAGCTCGGTGTGTCATCCACTTTGTTGAGTAGATGGAGATTTGAGTCTATTTCCCAGTCCTCACTTCGTCTCCTCTTTTGTCAGTATCCGGGTATCTCCATCTTTCTGAATGGATATTAAAGTCTCCGACAATAATGCAGTTTGTGTCAGTTATTTTCATGTTTGATAGTGTAAGATCCTTATCTGCTGGACTATACAGATTGTAAATTCTTATTTTCACGTCCTTTATCATTATATCAACACCTATAATTTCCGTTTGGTTGTCAGAGATCACAGATACTTCGCTGCAAGGTATTGCATTTCGTGTGAGTATTAGAACTCCTCCTTTGTGTCCTTCGCGGTCAAAACGTGTGGCCTGATATCCTCTGACTGACAATTTGCGATTGGCGTTGAGGTGTGTCTCTTGAATGCATGCCACATCTATTCTATCTTTATGAAGACGCTGTGTTAGGGAGACTTTCTTGTTATAAACTCCTTCGGCATTCCACTGTTGTATGTTGAGTGTCCGGGGTGTTTGGTCAATAGCTCTTAACCTACTCCTCTGTGCCTTGACTCCACAGCACAGGGGAAGGTGACCACCAGTAGTATGGGGTGGACCCCTCGAGGCAGGGGGCCCGGCACTATCACCGCCTGATGGGACTTCACGGGATTAGCACCATAATTTGTGACATCATGAATTAAGTTACGTTGCACTGCTTTGTCAAGCCTGCGGCTCAGTACATCCGATTTCGACAAGCATTTTTCGGGATGCTTTCCCTAACCTTTGACTGTCCCCAGTCTACCTACAAGGCAGCAGGTTTGTGTGTCGCTTGGTCTGGTTCCTCTCCCTTGACCTGTCTGACATGGGTGACCCTACCAGTAGCTGTGCTACCGTCGGCATAGCTCTTGGGGTCATTGGAACGCACAAGCCCTCTACCTCGTCAAGGTGGACACACGGCAGAGGGGTGATATGTGTACTATAAGTACGAACTGTCGGACATGAGAAGGTTCGTTATAATAGCAAGAATACTATGTAATAATCTATCAATGACATTTAGCCGTCAAAGAGCCATTTGCTTTGGGGCAACATCACATTATCAAAGGTACCTGAGTGAGAGCTCTCAGCAGCTCGGTGGCACACCGTCAAAAGAGAAATGCCATATTATGCTGTACTTTCTACCAATAACGCCGCTGACACTATACGTTTAAAAAAATAAAACGCCCCCCCCCCCCCATAGACAATATCGATAAACCACGGGGTTAAAGATACACCCAACACAATACAGGTCCCCAGTGACACGCCGATATAGGCAAACCAACACACCCAGACAGACAAATCAATACATCGATACCCACGCAAGGCCTAACAGACATCTACCGCTCTTATTGATTGTAATCAATACTGCTGGATGTCCCCGAGTGGTATCAGTTAAACTGACTTGATTCGATGCAACTCTTAAGACTAAAAATTATGCTGATGTTTATACACTGAACATGCCACTACAAACACTCCCCCTATCTGTCAGTCTGTCTGTCTTACAGACGTGAACCCTACGAGAAGTTATTTTGTACCATCATTACCTCTCACTCTTCACACCACTGACCACTACCAATTATGCAAATACAACATTCAAGAAATATATTTACTATACAAATGCAAGCAAGGAAACCAACAACCGATGTAATCATACCTACCACACCCTAAGAAACGCCGCGGGGGATTATCGATTTTTGACAGGAACTAACACGGCGTTTTTAATTTCTGCTGCCAACACTAGACACAGTCGATAAATGAATTATAACATACCCGCACCAAACAGCGACATCCTACCCAGAGCAGACAGCTCGATACCCCCACCATTGAGACATCCAACCTCTCGACTTAACCATTATAGTATCTCAACACCACTGGCTCTGTCTACGCACCCCCGTAATCCTAATCTGTACCCTTAAGCATACCATGATGGTAATGTTTCTGCAACGTCTGATGATAGTGATTACGATATACCCACCTTTAAAACCCTGCAATATGTTATTTTCAATGGTTTTCCTTTGAAGATAGAACACGGGTCACTTTACTATCCCTCTTACGTCAATAAGGGTACGCCTTTTTATATTTACTTATGTTGTGCTAACGTCGATCTTACACCCCGAGCGGTCACTTTTCTAAACCAGTATAATGTCACAACCACACCACTCGTCATTTCATGTTTAATACTCATTGTATTCTATATATGTTTCCCTTAATTAAAATGACATCTCTCTCTCTCTCTCTCTCTCTCTCTCTCTCTCTCTCTCTATATATATATATATATATATATATATATATATATATATATATATATATATATATATATATATATATATATATATATATATATCTCTTCTTCTTCTTCAGCGTTCCGAGCCATTGAGGTTCTTTGCTGCAAATACAATCCGTCTCCATTCGTCTCTCTGGTGGACCTTCTCTTGCCAGTCGTTGATTCCAAGTGCTTGTAGGTCTGTACATGTATTATCTCTCCACCGCCTTCTTGGTCTACCTCGGGGTCTACGGTAATTTATTTCCTGAGTGTAAGCGAGTTTTGTTTCCCTATTATCTTCCATTCTTTCTATATGCCCCAGCCATTGTAGTCTATTAGCCTTCATGATACCAGTGATTAGCGGGGACTTAAACAGATCATAAATGTCTTTGTTACTTCTTCTTTTCCACTCTCCACTTTGTGTATCCCTAATGGGTCCAAAGATGCGTCTTAAAATTTTGTTCTCAAAGGTTTGTAACAAGGCTTCGTCTCCTTTCGTTGTACTCCAGGTTTCAGAGCCATACAGCACAACTGGTCTGATCAGTGTTTTGTATATTGTGATTTTGGTGTTACGAGATAGCGCCTTTGATTTTAGTAGATGTTGTAGTGCATAGTATATCTTATTTCCAGAGTTGATTCTAGTTTGTATTTCTTCCCTTATGATGTTGGAGCAGTTGAAGATCGTACCCAGGTATTTGTATGTTTCCGTTCTTTTAATGGTCATATTATCTATTTGTATGTGGCCAGAGTTTCTAGCCATTCCGTCTCTATATATATATATTCTTTGAATCGTTTATTATTTCAATGTTTCATGTTGTACAATAGACTACCATTTCTACCACTGCGTCACTAGACGTTCCCCCTATACCCTGAAAGGTAACTTCACCACTACCACGCCCACCACCTCGGTGTATGATGATGATGTTTCTATAACACTTATGATACTAAACCATACCACACTCCTCTTAAGTCATTGAGGCCACGCCTTTTTTTCATATATACATATGTTGTACTATCGCCCATCTTACATTTCGAGAGGTCAGTTTTCTAACCTAGTATAACGTCATCACCACATATCTCCTCATTAAATGCATTCTATATGTTTTCCCTTTATTATATATATTATTAATATACCTTCTTTGAATCGTTTGTTAATGTTTCGTGTTTTATGATTGATTGATTGATTAATTTAGGAACCGACATCACAGCATTCGGGACATTCCCATAAGCGCTCCGTCCCCATCCTCAGCAGCCAGCGAAGAGTTCCAACACTAATAGTTCCAGTAGCAATCAGATTATATGTCCGTCTCGCCTTTCCTCTGAGCGTCGATCGTCGGCCAGATCCCCTCGTCACACCTCGCTGCCTCATTCTTAGCAGACTATGGTGATCCACTTGCTCCTCCGAGGTGTACACGTGCTCCCACAAAGCCGCAACCACGTCTGTTTTGTCATGCATCAATACGCCACCAAGTTTTGCCAAGCCAGCCAGTCTGTCCGCCTGTCCATTCCCCAGCACACCGGCATGCCCAGGAGAAAAGATCCAGGTGATGCCTGCTACAACACGTCATCGCTCACTTTAACCACCACCACGCCACTGGACGTACCCTCTCCTACACCTCGTACACCCACTTGATCACGCCTAATGTTAAAAATAATTTGTCATCAGGAGTTATCTTTTCCTTTGAGGTGTAAAATCGGTAAACGCTAAAAATTGATTTTATTGAGGGGCTCACAAGCCCGGCAGAACCAACAGTGGAGTTCAATGCCAGGCCTCCGATGTGGAGCGAGGTGGTTGCAGTGGTCAAGAAAGCGAAGTCCAAGTCAGCACCAACGGTGTGCCGTACACATTCTATTAAAAAAAAAAAAAAAAGATGCCCGAACGTCCTGGGGAAACTACACCGGTTACTGCAATCCGAGTGGAAGCAAAAGCACATAGCACGGAGTGGAAGACAGCCAACGGAATCTACATTCCAAAAGAGCAAAACTCTGCCGGCACTACCCAATTCAGTCCGATCTCTCTTCTGAACGTTGAGGGGAAAATATTCTTCTCGATCATGGCCGGTCGGATCACGAAATACTTGACGGGGAACAATTACATCGAGACAGTGGTTCAAAAAGGGAGGCTACCCGGAATCTCCGGTTGTCTCGAGCACAGTACCATGATCTGGGATGCTATCCAGAGAGCGAAGACGAAGAAGGAGGAACTCCACGTGATATGGTTGGACCTGGCGAACGCCTATAGGCCAGTGCCACACCAGTTGTTGTGGCATGCACTCAAGGCTTATCACGTGCCCGAGAACATAACGGAAATGCTAGTGTAGTACTTCTCGGGCTTCTCTATTCGGTTCTCGACCAAAACGTTCACGACCAGATGGATCAACTTGCAAGTGGGTATTGCCATGGGATGTACGATTTCGCCGATACTATTTGTCATGGCCATGCAGGTTATACTGGACGCGGCATCCGGCTATGCACACGGCCCGAGACTCAGCGAAGAGGTGAACACGCCACCGCTGAAGGCCTTCATGGACGATACGACAATCCTGGCACCGAAGGAGGGTGATGCTCGTAGCATTCTCCTCAGACTAGACGTTCTGATTCGCTGGTGCAGGATGAGCTTCAAACCAAAGAAATCGAGAAGCCCGTCGATCATGAAGGGTAAGGCGGTGGAAAGGAGGTTCACGGTGTCCGGACAGGCGATTCCCACGGTGATGGAGGAGTCTGTGAAGAGTCTTGGGCGTGTGTACGACTCAACCCTGACGGATACGAACGCGGTGGCAGAGATATAAGCAATGCTGGCGAACGGCCTGAGTACCATCGATAAAATCAGGCTGATAGGCAAGTTCAAAATCTGGGTCCTCCAATATATGCTTATTCCGAAACTCCTGTGGTCGCTGCTGATATATGATGTTGGCGTACCCACAGTGAGCACAATGGAAGGCACGATAAGCAGGTACAAACGAAAGTGGCTTGGAGTACCCACGTGTCTCACGACTGTCGCATTGTATTGTAAGCAGAGCAAGCTCGTCCTCCCGTTCCTGTCCCTCGTGGAAGAGTTTAAAGCCGGAAAAGCCCGACTCTCGATGATGCTGCGCGAGTCTTCAGATATAATGGCCAGCGCTTCAGTCGCCGCCTTGAGGAAGGGAAGGAAGTGGAAAGTCGTCAGCGCAGTCGAACAAGCCCAGGCCACACTCCAGCTGAAGGAGGTAATGGGCCATACCCAGGTTGGCAAGCATTGGTTCGGATTCCATGTGAATGATCCAATGTGGTCAAAGGCGTCGTCGGCCAAGGAACACATGGACCTGGTGGTTAAGTAGATCCGCAAGGAGGAAAATGACGGAAGAGTCCGCAAGGCTGCCCAGCAAGCGCAGCAGGCACAGTGGATGTCATGGGGGGCGGTTGTGCAGAGATCCATCACGTGGAAGGAGATCTGGCACATGGCACCGCTACGGCTAAGTTTTGTCATCGGATCCCTCTACGATGTCGTGCCATCAGGGGCCAACGTGGCCAAGTGGGGGGGGGGGGGGGAGGGGGAGGGGGAAAAACCAACGACCCGTTCTGTCCCCTCTGTAAGAGAGCCAAGATAATACAGACGGTGGATCACGTGCTGTCTGGTTGTAAGGTCGCCCTGACCCAAGGGTGGTTCACTTGGCAGCATAACAAGGTCATGACCGAGTTGGCCGCCATAGTGGACGTGGCAGGAATTAATGCAAACAAACAGAGGCACAGACCGAGGCCGATGGAAATTTCCTTCGTCCGAGCAGGGCGCAAAAATGGGAAAGCTGACGACTTGCCGCTTGCTATCGTCTTCGATGGTGCAAAGGACTGGGAACTGACCGTAGACCTAAAGGACGTGGCAAATACCCTGAGGCGATCCAAAAGTTTGGCTTGCGAACTGACATTGTACTTAGCTCCTCGTCAGCTAAGCAGCTAACGCTGATTGAGCTGACTGTCCCATACGAATTGAATATTGAGGAGCAACACGTGTTCAAGATGGCGAAGTACGATGATATAGTCGCAAGTCTCAGACGGGAGTATTACACCGTCAGGCTGTTCGCCATCGAGGTAGGCACTAGGGGTCTTGTCTCCCACTCCGTGTTTGATGTGCTGAAGCGAATGAGCCTGAAAGGACGATCAGGGGCCAGGACCCAAAAACAACTGTCTGAGGCAGCCGAAATAGCCTCGTTCTGGCTTTGGAACTGTCACAATCTAGAGTGGGACAAGTCTCGATACTAGTATGGTTAGAAGCGGTGACTGAAAGTCCAACGATTTCTAAATCAAGACCAAATATCCTTTTGGTAGTTCCTTGCCTCTCCTCTCTCAACAAAATAATTATTCATCTAGGGTTGTTAATTAAAACAATTTTACTACGACAAGAGAACTCTCAAAATGAGAAAATGACCCTTATTTTTTCATAATTTATTCAAATAAATGAGTATTAAACATAAAATGACGAGAGGTGTGGTTGTGACATTATACCGGTTTAGAAAAGTGACCGCTCGGGGTGTAAGATCGACGTTAGCACAACATAAGTAAATATAAAAAGGCGTACCCTTATTGACGTAAGAGGGATAGTAAAGTGACCCGTGTTCTATCTTCAAAGGAAAACCATTGAAAATAACATATTGCAGGGTTTTAAAGGTGGGTATATCGTAATCACTATCATCAGACGTTGCAGAAACATTACCATCATGGTATGCTTAAGGGTACAGATTAGGATTACGGGGGTGCGTAGACAGAGCCAGTGGTGTTGAGATACTATAATGGTTAAGTCGAGAGGTTGGATGTCTCAGTGGTGGGGGTATCGAGCTGTCTGCTCTGGGTAGGATGTCACTGTTTGGGGCGGGTATGTTATAATTCATTTATCAACTGTGTTTAGTGTTGGCAGCAGAAATTAAAAACGCCGTGTTAGTTCCTGTCAAAAATCGATAATCCCCCGCGGCGTTCCTTAGGGTGTGGTAGGTATGATTACATCGGTTGTTGGTTTCCTTGCTTGCATTTGTATAGTAAATATATTTCTTGAATGTTGTATTTGCATAATTGGTAGTGGTCAGTGGTGTGAAGAGTGAGAGGTAATGATGGTACAAAATAACTTCTCGTAGGGTTCACGTCTGTAAGACAGACAGACTGACAGATAGGGGGAGTGTTTGTAGTGGCATGTTCAGTGTATAAACATCAGCATAATTTTTAGTCTTAAGAGTTGCATCGAATCAAGTCAGTTTAACTGATACCACTCGGGGACATCCAGCAGTATTGATTACAATCAATAAGAGCGGTAGATGTCTGTTAGGCCTTGCGTGGGTATCGATGTATTGATTTGTCTGTCTGGGTGTGTTGGTTTGCCTATATCGGCGTGTCACTGGGGACCTGTATTGTGTTGGGTGTATCTTTAACCCCGTGGTTTATCGATATTGTCTATGGGGGGGGGGGGCGTTTTATTTTTTTAAACGTATAGTGTCAGCGGCGTTATTGGTAGAAAGTACAGCATAATATGGCATTTCTCTTTTGACGGTGTGCCACCGAGCTGCTGAGAGCTCTCACTCAGGTACCTTTGATAATGTGATGTTGCCCCAAAGCAAATGGCTCTTTGACGGCTAAATGTCATTGATAGATTATTACATAGTATTCTTGCTATTATAACGAACCTTCTCATGTCCGACAGTTCGTACTTATAGTACACATATCACCCCTCTGCCGTGTGTCCACCTTGACGAGGTAGAGGGCTTGTGCGTTCCAATGACCCCAAGAGCTATGCCGACGGTAGCACAGCTACTGGTAGGGTCACCCATGTCAGACAGGTCAAGGGAGAGGAACCAGACCAAGCGACACACAAACCTGCTGCCTTGTAGGTAGACTGGGGACAGTCAAAGGTTAGGGAAAGCATCCCGAAAAATGCTTGTCGAAATCGGATGTACTGAGCCGCAGGCTTGACAAAGCAGTGCAACGTAACTTAATTCATGATGTCACAAATTATGGTGCTAATCCCGTGAAGTCCCATCAGGCGGTGATAGTGCCGGGCCCCCTGCCTCGAGGGGTCCACCCCATAATACTGGTGGTCACCTTCCCCTGTGCTGTGGAGTCAAGGCACAGAGGAGTAGGTTAAGAGCTATTGACCAAACACCCCGGACACTCAACATACAACAGTGGAATGCCGAAGGAGTTTATAACAAGAAAGTCTCCCTAACACAGCGTCTTCATAAAGATAGACTAGATGTGGCATGCATTCAAGAGACACACCTCAACGCCAATCACAAATTGTCAGTCAGAGGATATCAGGCCACACGTTTTGACCGCGAAGGACACAAAGGAGGAGTTCTAATACTCACACGAAATACATTACCTTGCAGCGAAGTATCTGTGATCTCTGACAACCAAACGGAAATTATAGGTGTTGGACGTGAAAATAAGAATTTACAATCTGTATAGTCCAGCAGATAAGGATCTTACACTGTCAAACATGAAAATAACTGACACAAACTGCATTATTGTCGGAGACTTTAATAGCCATTCAGAAAGATGGAGATACCCGGATACTGACAAAAGAGGAGATGAAGTGAGGACTGGGAAATAGACTCAAATCTCCATCTACTCAACAAAGTGGATGACACACCGAGCTTCTACTCCAGAAGATGGTTTACCACTTCTACTCCAGACTTAGCTATCTGCACAGGAGACATCCTCCACATAATCGATCGTCGTGTGCTTGACCAATTAGCAGCTAGTGACCACAGACCAATCAAGCTTGTAATGAATATGGAGTATGTTCCTCAGGAGCAAAAGCCTTTGCCCCGCTGGAATTACAAACGAGCAGACTGGGACAGAATTGCCGTACTAACAAACAAATATTGTGAAAACATAAATACACGATATGGCAACATGAAGCAAATGGTGGAAAGTCTAAACAGAGCAATAATACAGGCGGCCACTGAGTCTTCCAAGAGGAGCGAGGAAAAATTACAAACCGTACTGGACTGAAGAACTACAAATTTTGGAGGACAAAGTTGAAGATGCCAGGAAGACAGCAGAGAGAGAACAAACAACTGAAGCGAACATCTCTCTCAAAGCCATCTCAGCAAAATATAAAAGAACAGTAAATCAAACAACAAGAGATTGTTGGAGGGAAAAAACAGAAAACCTAAACTTTGACAGGAACGGAAACAAACTATGGAAACTAGTGAAAGCCATGAACAATGATGGACCTAGAAACAAACATATAACAATTAAACAAGGAAATGCCTTTCTTACCGGGAAAAAGGCTGCAAATGCACTAATGGAACACTATGCCAGTACAAACCACATTGATATTACTATCGAACAGAAGAAAGCAATCAAAAACAAACAGATACATCATAGTAAGAGACATCAGCAGAATATATGATGGCAAACCTAATAATGGAAGAAATGGAACAGGCAATGAATACCCTAAAAAAGAAGAAATCACCTGGAAAGGATGGAATCACAAATTAAATGCTAATAGGACTAGGCACTAAGGCAAAAAAGAAACTACTAGCAGTCCTAAATTACAGCTGGAAGAGAGGAATAGTCCCACATGCATGGAAGGAAGCTATACTAATACCAGTCCCAAAGAAAGGAAAAGACCTGGAAGAACCAAATGGCTATCAACCTATCAGTCTACTTAGCTGTGTAGGAAAATTAATGGAACGCATTATCAATGGCAGGCTAACATGGCATCTGGAAGAAAACCAACTCTTAACAGCACACCAAGCAGGATTCAGAAAGTACAGATCCATTGAAGATCAAATAACCTATATAGCTCAGGAAATAGAGGATGCCTTCCAAGAGAAAAAGCACACACTAGCGGTCTGGATAAATTTAGACATAGCATTTGATAAAGTATGGAAGGAAGGACTGAAAGTAAAACTGCAAAAAATGCATGTTTGTGGGAAAATGTATAAATGGATCAGCCACTACCTTGAGAACAGAACTGCCAGGACAAAAGTACAAGGACAAACCAGCAAATACCAATTTTCCGTGATGTCATTTATATATGCTAGGAATAATGTTGGTGAAAGAACTCCTTCTTGGTGTCCCCCAAAGAGGAGTTCTTTCACCAATATTCATCATCTAATCTCATCATGTTCCTCTTGTACCTTGCGGTGTCGAGGTGAAGTATAACCGTTTGGGTCAGTCCGTTTATACTTCTTAGTTTTTCTACGAGCAGTATGAAGATCCTTGCCAGGCCAGTCGCAGGTTTAGGACACCAATATTATTCCCAGCATATATAAATGACATCACGGAAAATTTTCCAGCCAGAGTACACACATCCTCCTTTGCAGATGACCTAGCCATATGGACATCTGAAGAATATATTAGTACAGCTAACAGCAGAATACAGCAAGCCTTATTAGCGCTAGAGGACTGGTCAAAATCATGGCTAGTGCAGATAAGTGAGGAGAAAACAACATGCACAGTGTTCTCCATCTCAAATAAAACTCAGCACCATAAGCTAGTATTGAATGGAAAAGTAATTGAAGAAAATCCAAACTAACTAGGAGTCATCTTTGATCGTCGCCTGACATGGAAGACACAGGTTGAGAAAAAAAAAAATCGAACAAGAGCAAGACAAAGAATGGCAATCATGAAAAATCTTGCTGGTACAACGTGGGGAGCAGATGAGAAAGTTCTCAAGAAGTTATATTCTGGACGGGTGAGGCCAGTACTGGAATATAGCATCTCAGCTTGGGCAACAGCAGCCAAGTCAAACTTTAACAAAATAAGTAGAGTCCAAAATCAAGGAATGCTGATTATAACTGGAGGCCTGAAGACAACGTCTATTAATGAACTAGAACAGATCACTTGTTTACAACCAATGCAGGATAGAAGAGATAGCAGAGCCCAGCAACAAGATGAAAAATTTTGAAGATTGACAGACCACCCTATGTATAGCAGGTTTAATGGTTTTGGAAAGGGAAGACTGAAGCGTAACAACTTTGTAGCGACTGCAAAGCAAAAGATTAGGGCAGATCCAATACTTAACATATCAACAGTCAACCCCATTTACAATGCAGACAAGTTCCCAGCTTGGAGACAGCTGCGATGATAGAAAACATTCCTGGTATTGAGTAAAAGAACACTCAGAATGAAACCGAAAGAAGAAAAATAACCCTACACTACATAAAAGAAAATTACCCAAGCAGCAATTGGACCCATGCATATACAGATGGATCAGCCAAAAATTCAATAGAAAATTGAAGAGGAGGAATTCTCCAAAATTTAAGAAATGGAGTGGGGGAAAAAACACAGTCAGTGGTAACTGGAAAATTTTCAAGTAACTTCAAAGCGGAGGTAGAGGCTTTGAAAACTGCAGCAGAGATGCTCTTGATGGAGGAAAATAAAGAGAAGCAAATAGCTATCGTTACAGATGCAAAGTCAGCTGTCTCAATACTGAAGAGCAAAAATAACACAGAACTAGCTGACCTAAGAGCATCACTCCATGGTCTATGCCAGAAATCCAAAAAAGTTGTAATGCAGTGGATCCCATCACATTACAGTATACCTGGAAATGAAGAGGCTGACAGACTAGCAAAAGAGGGCGGACGACTACCACAGCCTGACATAGACATAACCTATAATGAGGCAAAGAGGTTTATAAAAAGCACTTATAGAACCAAATGAGAATCAGAGCATCCAGGCCATCAGAAGGATGATGCATATTACAAACTCGACCGAAGAGAACAAGTAGTAATCTTCAGACTCCACACAGGACTTAACAGGCTGAAATACCACTTGTTCAATAAACTAAAGATAGGAGATACTAATGAATGTAATTGTGGAACTGGTAAAATGACAGCTAAACATTTGCTACATGAGTGCCCTATATATGCAGAACAGAGAAAGATATTTTGGCCCACACCTGCTTCATCTGAGGACAAGCTCTAAGGAGATATCAACAAGCTCACGTTGACTACAGCTTACTTTAACTACATTCAGGTTGACATCTAAAGGTGCATGAAGATGTATTTAGACTGCCACACTTCATACCACATGTATGTCGGTTACAAAAGCGTCACAGAGGCATGAAATGGAATATTGCTTGGATAGCAAATCCATTAAGTGGAAAGTCCGAATCGAAGGCTCATTGTGTGGATGTCATCTGCAGACTGCATTCTTCTGGTTTCTGGAGGAACAGCCTGTGGTGAATGGAAGGCCCAATATACGGAAGTGAGGCTAAGCAACCATGTGCAGGACGTGACGATTCCTTGGCCGAGCCCAGTACCTGAGCGCAGTGTGTCGGCTCTGCAATTATGGAAGCGTCCTTGGATGGCGGGGAATGCCCATGGTCTGCCCCTGCCTTCCCTTGAGGGCTGACCAGGATGTCTTCGCTGTAAACAGGCACAACGAAATCAAGTTTTTAAAAAGTCTCCGGATCTACGCAGAAGCAGAAGAAGAAGAAGAAGAAGAAGAAGAAGAAGAAGAAGAAGAAGAAGAAGAAGAAGAAGAAGAAGAAGAAGAAGAAGAAGAAGAAGAGGTTACAGCTGTCTTGCAGTATAAACAAATAAAGTTTGATCAGACTTGGGCGGTGGAGAAGTTTTAATCTGCTATGGTTGACCAAGAAAATCCTTGCAGACCTGGGACGAGTTACTTTGGAAATTAATCTATAGAGTTGGCAGAGAAAGTTTATTAGTGGTCAATTCATTATGGCCACCATCGACGCTACGATCCGCCAACGTGCTAGATTGTTGAATAACCGAAATAACAGTACAGCATAGGCCTATATGTGGAACTTTGTTTTTTTTGGTTCAAAAGATCCCATATTGTGTAATTATTTCATATTGGATAAAATGAAATCTACTTATTAGATTTCTGAGTTAAGATTAAATTGTTCATTCCCATACGTGCTCCGTCCCCTCGTTCAACAGCCAGCGAAGAGTCATACTACTAACTGTTCCCACCGCTATCTGATTAAACGTTCTCCTGGTCTCCCCTCTCAGTTTTGAGATTCTTCCAGAACCCCTGCCGATCCCCCGCAATCTCATTTTTTCCACATATTGGTTCTCAATCTGTCCCTCCGCCTTCTCCACCTGGTCCCACAAGCACACGACCACCTCCCCCTTGTCCATAGGAAAATTACCACCAAGAGGTGCATTCCCTGCTAGCCTATCAGCCTGTTCATTCCCCCGTACCCCCGCATGGCCAGGGCAAAATATCCATACAATTCTCACAATCTGTGACCTCTGAAGCGACGGGAGCCACTCCACACGAAACATTCCTTTCTCCACCTTACTAAGCAAACTCTTTGAATCCGGTATGCCGCTGTTATTGCTTCAACCTCCATTCTTATGCTGGAGGTCGTAGTCTCATTTGCCAGACTCTCCTTTTTCAAGACTCGTCCATTAATTAGCCTATGCAATAAAGCCCCAGACACTACGTCTGTTTATCACCACTGACCCATTGGTGTAGACGTCTATGTCACCTTGATGTGTGTTGCTCTGGATCAGCTGTTGCACTTCAAACTCAGTGCAGCCCGATGCCTATTCTCTGCACTTACGACCCAGTGTTATTATTACAGAGGAGCGGCTGGCCGAGTGGCTAGAACGCCGGAATCTCCTTCGGGAGACCCGGGTTCGATCCCTTGGTAAGGTGTGGGATTTTTGTCTGTCGAGGGCAAAAATGAAAATCCTAACCTGTACAGTTCGCAGCGTCTGCACTAGCCAGGAGGCCTTAATTCCTCAGGCTCAAAGACCCCTCTGCCATACACCGCAATGTACTATATTGGCAGCAAATGGCAATTTTGGCATTTATTATTACATTGTGCCAGTCCGTCATGTCTTCCGGAACCTCAACCCACTCTCTTTCACTATTGATGATCTCTAGATCACACACCTGACTTATAGAAAGTTCTGCCTGTGCCATCCAGGACCTGCCGCGTCGTATTAGTCTATGATCCTTGACCATATCCAATGCTGCATGCAGCGGGTGATCCCTGTCTGCGGCAACTCTCAGGTACCATTTGGCCTGAAGACCCTATGCCTATCCGTCATTGTTGGTTTCGCCAGGATATGCCTCATGCATATAATTATAGTGTGTTTATTTTTGTCTGCCCCAATATAAAATTCCATATCTCAGTAACCAACTGAAGGAAAATGATGAGATTTAGCATATAACCTTGTCATTATGTCCACCCAACAAAACAATTTTTGTTCTGGAGATTTTACAGCAGATTTCAAAGTTAGTTTATATGCGGTATATAATTTACGGGTCCGAGATGAAGTTCATAAATTAAATGTATTACAGCGTAGCCAGACAATCAGCGTTCAATGTTGAATATTTTACGTTTTTCACGGGATTGGCCTCATGCCAAGAACCCCGCGCAGTTTAAACTGGGACTGTTCAGAGGTGTCGTCAAACTGTGGGTTATTTCATGAAATCTGATTATTATTATTATTATTATTATTATTATTATTATTATTATTATTATTATTATTATTATTATTATTATTATTATTATTATTTTAAATCTTACCACTTATCGCTAACATTGAAATGTGTGAATATTTTTTAATGGGATTGAATGCGAAATTGTGTATACACTTCAAAGCATCGCTATGAAGTTGTGCGCATATTTATGTATAGAAGCTGATCGCTGGAAACTGTTTTATACTATTACAAATTCAGGAAAAAGAACAGTGCATGCATTGGGTTTGAGTAAACGGTCATTTCGTCGATGGGTGCAATAATTTGGAATTAAACCACCAAGCAATAACCAAACGGTAGATAGAAAGGTTATTGTAGACAGCTTTGACAAAGATGTCATAAGGCGAGCTATTATAAAATGCTTTTAAAAGTCGCTTAAAAGTCGACAGGGTCGACTTCATTGCACCGGGTTCTATCCCATATGGCTCGGTCTCTTTCCGCAGCGCGGAAAGCATCGTACAAAGCACGAACTCCGCAGCTCTAGCGACGACCCACAGGAGTCTCCGAAAAATTTAACTCGTGGATCGAAGGATGCGGCCCGGAATCGAACCCACAATCTTTGGAGCCCAAGTCAAAAGGCTGGCCACTTCGCCTCCTAAAATTACAAACATTTTGGATTTTATATCCAGGATTATCCAGCATTATAAACATGCCAAAGAAACAATGACTGTAAGAAAACATAGGGTTTGGTTGAGAAAGAACAATAACATAGAGCTATCCAAAACAACTTTGTAGAAAATTATAAGGACATTATCTTCACTTTTAGAAAGTACAAGGAGGTAGAAATAGTTTGCGAGCAACCGCATTTAGGAGCCATGAGAAGCAGATACCTACGTGAAATAAGGGAAATGCGCAAAGACAATAATTTTATAGATTATTTCCTCTCTGCCACTGGTGGTCCCTTTAAATATGTGGTCAAAAGAGATAACAATTTATGAGCTTCGCGTCTGAAAAATTAAAGTTTCTAAACATAATTAATTACGTAGCCCCGGGGTTTAGCTATTACACATATTTAGCGGCCTATAAGGTAGAAGAAACCAAGGGGTTCTTTTGTTATGAATAAACAACAAACTTGGATAGACTAAAGGAGACTAGTTTACCCCCACACAAGGCGTTTTAATCACATTTTAAAAAGTCCAACATTTCAGATGCTGACTATGCCTACTTCCAACGAGTATGGAGCGAGCACCATATGTCGATACTGGCAGATTTCTTGGTCTGGTACAATAATAAAGACGTAGGCCCCTTTATTGAGGCATTAGAGGCCCAAGTTAGTTTTTACGCGGAGCTAGGGGTAGACATTTTTAAAGATGCCATCTCAGTTCCTGTGGTAACAATGAAATATCTTTTTAAGACCATCCCCAAAGATGTTTCATTTTCTTTATGCGGCAAGACTGATAGTGGGCTGGACACCACTATTAGAAAGAACATTGTCGGGTCGATCATTTTTCAGAGATACCATGAGGTAGGTGAGACTTTGATCAGAGGAGTGGACAAAGTGAAATCCATTTAGGGGTATGATGCCAACGCTCTTTATCTATGGGCCCTAATGCAGCCAATGCCCACAGATTTTCCTGTGATACGAAACGCAGAAGATGGGTTCAAACCCCATAAGATTGGTTTCTACACAGTGCAGTGTAGAGAGTGGTTGCCTTGGGTGTCCCATAGTAAGAACATAGAGCTAAAATCCCAGTTTAATTAACGGGAGATGTCTCTAGGCAGCCGACACATTAGAGTTGATGGGTGGGATAAGAAGTCTAAAACCGTCTACCAGTTTCACGGTTGTTTGTGGCACGGCCATCAAGACTGTGAGCTGACACGTGGTAAAGAGGTTAACCCGGTCAACAAGAAACCTTTGGTGGATTTGTTTGCCAAAACGCATGAAATTCACGATTATGAAAGAGGTCAATGTAAAAGTGGTGGAGATGTGGGAATGCGAGTGGCAGAAACTAAAAAAGGCTGATAAAGACCTTAAGATTTTTGAAGACGCGGCTTTTCCACGACTCAAACCAGACTATGGCACATACCCCATTGACACACAGAAAATTCTCGCGGCTGTATGAGCTGAGACTTTGTTTGGTCTAGTCGAGTGTGATATTCATGTGCCAGACGAGTTTAAAGAGCGATTCTCTGAGATGACGCCTATTTTTAAGAACACAGAAGTGTCTAGAGCCGACATTGGTGACTTTATGCGGCAATACGCGGAGTCACATAAGTTGTTGACTGCCCTACGTCGGACTCTGATAGGTAGTTATATTGGGGAAAAGATCTTGTTGGCCACACCATTGTTAAAATGGTATCTGACGCATGATCTAGTTGTCACAAAGATTTACCAGGTGATTGAGTATCAACGAGTACGTTGCTTTCAAACGTTTGGGGATAAGGTGTCTGATGCCAGGCGTGAAGGTGACAGTGTTACTGCCTGTACCATTAAGGCAGAGATGATGAAACTGTTGGGTAACACTAACCAACAAGGCCAAGCATACCAACGTTTCGTATTGCCGTGGGGCTGATACGGCAAAATTAAACAACGAGCCCCTATTCAAGAAGGTGACCATGCTGTTAGAGGATATATATGAAGTAGAAATGCTGAAGAAGACGACGGTTTGGGATCTCCCTCTCCGAATAGGTTATTTTGTGTACCATCATGCCAAGTTGCGCATGTTACAGTTTTATTACGATTTTTTGGATAGGTTTGTAGATAGGAAGGATTTCCAACTGTGTGAGATGGACACAGATAGTCTACATTTAGCCCTTAGCAAACCGACCCTAGCAGAAGTAGTTAGACCCCATCTTCTGGAAGAGTTTTATAGCGTTTATGATAGGTGGTTTCCCTCTGAGACATGTGATACCCATAAACAGTACTTTATTAGTAGTAGAGGTAGTGTACCAGACTGTGCCCGGTGTAAAGGTAAGAAAGTATACGACAAAAGAACCCCTGGTTTGTTTAAGTTAGAGTATGAGGGGTCAGGGATGATCTCCTTGTGCAGAAAGACTTACCACTGCTTTGGAGACAATAACAAGACCAGCACGAAAGGACTCACCAAATAACACAATACCCACATAGACAGAGACACATTCTTAGACGTACTCAACACAAAGACAGCAGCCGGTGGGACAAACGTAGGCTTCAAAACACAGGCTTCCTCAGTCTGCACATACTGCCATATGACGAGCACGCCAAAAAAAGATTCACAAAAGGAGAAAAGGGATTTTACATAAGGACACACCAAAGTGGATGATCAACAAGAAAACCAAGGGAAACATGAAACGTCATAGGGCAACAAATAAGGGGACGTTGTGAGACTACAACACCACGCGGTTGTGTTTTCTGAAGGCTCTGTGTAAAAGGGGATAATATCTGGACGCAATGATTGCGAAGATCGGCAAGTGAGCGACAGGGGAGGGATATGTTGACGAAGATCCAACAATGAAAGAACCGGGCGAGGAAAACCTAGGCGATTTCTGAAACGAATGAACCGTGGGATGGAAGACTGGGCTTCAAGGTGAACAGAGTAGAATAGGGAGCTTATTCATTGATATGTAAGTAGACGCCGACCCTGTCTGAAGGGCAGTCTATGTTCTGAAATAGCTTTATCCCGTTGTTTCTGCAGCACATATTAAATGTGTGAAAACGTTCTCCCAACTGCCGTCAGTTATTTCATGTTCTACGAATTCAGATGAGAACTGTTTCATGTTATCAGTTGACGAGTTATAGATACTTCGATTTGTGGATTTCGTTTGTAGTTATTGCGGGAAGACACATCGAAGCACACACGAACAGCATAGAAAATCATTATCCTATTTTTACATAAAACGCCAGTTACACAAAGACAACGTCACCACTTCACCATTAGACATATAATACACCTTGTTTTCAAGACCTTCTCTGGTCACACATTTCAGACATGCCTAATGTTAGTGTAAATAATGTACATAGTTTTGTAACCTGTTTTCTACTAATAGCATACGTTCACGGTGGTCACTGTAAACGCCATGACAGTTGTCTTATGAATATTGTTTGAATCAATGAATAATTTTATTTCTGTCTACATTTTGTCATGAATAATGTTATGTGTGAATTGTCTGTAAATTTTGATCATAAATACTTTTATATGAACTGTATGTAAATTGTATCATAAGTATGTTTTGTGTGAACATAATGTCACTTGTCTTATCAATATGTTTTGTGTGAGCATAATATCACTTGTCTTACGAATATGTTCTGCCAGGGGACATAATATCACTGTTAGAGATTTATGAAAATAAAAATACCATTATTAAACAGTGTTTGGTGGTTCTTTTTTAGTGTACTGGTATGGCAGCTGTCTTGTTTTTCCTATCTTGTTTTTATGTTTTCTTTTTTATATGTAGTTCTTGTTTCTTCCTCTTTCTGGTTTTCCTGGTTTTCATGTCGTTTTGGTAGTGAGAGACTCAATTTTATCTGTGGAAGACTTGATACATGCACAGAGAGACAATAACAAAATCACAAACACAAGTAACACATACACAATGGTACAGTGACAAGAACAAAAGCACAATGGAATATAGAGACAAGAACAATCTCGTATACACAAATACAAAATCATAATGTAATACAGAGACAAGTACAAAAACATATAGTTAAAATTCAAAACAATGTTTTCCCGTAGTGAATTTGAATAACGAAGACACAAACAATAGATTGCACGATTTATTGCCTGGCATATTTCGCTGCATCTGGTCAGGTACATACTGCAGAAATCACACAACTTACGTGAAATTAACTAGATAAATCCTTCAAGTTGAAATATACACATATTCGCACAGTAATGTCACTTATCTACCACGGTAATTTTAAGCTGACTAACATGTCTTTCTGTTTACACAATTCTGGCTTGCGTTGATAGATCATAATTGCTTCTGCAAATTTTAACAAGCGAGTATTTTGTGTTCTAAACAACACGCGAAATGCAGTGTTTTTTTCACATAAAAATCTAGACACGTGGTTTGTTTTTTCTGATCTTCTTCTCTGGAAGACAATTGTCAGAGTAGGCTGGCTGGTAACCTGGTAAATATCTGTCACATGGCGTGTAGTCAGAGGCTGGCTGTTGGTCTCCTGTTTGTCGGGCTGACATCTGAGTATTGTAGTCAAAGGAGGCGTCAAATATTTGGCTGTCGGATACATAAAACATTTGGTTGTTGTAGCTTGCTTGAAAGACTGGGGCAGCACACGGTACATTGTTGATGACTGGAATGGGGTGAATATCTTGAAGACAGTTTCTGATTTGGTTTAATGGTTTGGTTTGATTAACTTGGCTGAGTCGATCAAAGTCAGCGACAATCTCACTCTGCTTGGCTATTAACTGCTCAAATTCTTGCCGATTGAGTGTCATCCCCATCGTGGTTGGGAACTTGTTCTCGGATTCACCAAAGAAGCGACGGATGTGTAACGTGGTCGTTCCTCTATAGGATGAGACAAACACTGCCTTGACACCAGCGCCCACGGGTCTAACGGCCTCACCACCACGAGTCATGTAGACCCAGTCATGAGGCACAGTCTTGAGTTCGGTAGTCATCTTCGGAATGAATGGCTGTTACCGACCGCGGGTTTATATATACTAGTGTTTGACCGTAAACCGGTGTCAGCTAGTTTTAGTTCAAGCGTATCATGTTAAGATCACCTTGTTTTGTGTAAACAGGTGTCAGCTAGTTTTACGTCAAGCGTAACATGTTACGGTCACCTTGCTTTATGTATGGCGTGACTAAGCGCCCTACTACCCGATCGTTGAACCATTGTTTGTTTGAAAAGGGCCGGAGAATGCGGATCATGCTCGCCCCACGACCTTTCATCATGATGAAATAGATAGCGCAGAGGCCACAGGCGTTACTTAATACGTCTTGTAACACACGTGTGTAAGTGGTCTGTCTGAGTGATGGTCTATAAACTTGAGGAGGTCACCGTGTAAAGGTGGCAGACCAAACGAACCAAAGGACTCACATTTGCCTGAGCCATCATAATACATAGCCATCCAGTGGGAACCGGGTTTATCGCTGGGGTCAGTGTTTACGACAAACGCCGCAGCTCTGGTTCTATCTAAGTGTCTAGGTAACTGATCTCGAGCGCACACTCTAACCTGTAACCGACGCACACACGTATCAGCTAGTAGTATTCTGGTAATCTGTTCTGTGTTCATTATGAGGCGTAATCTGTTAGCACTTGTCTGGTCTTGAAAATTTCAATTATCCCGTCGTGCTCGGAGTAGACGATTACTTGTAATGGTTCTGGGGTGGGTGTGTTGAACTTAAATTCCAGTGTTTGAGGTCCCGTCCTTGGCATCTCAAATTGGTCTCCGTCCAGTAAACTGGGACTCAGATCAAACGCATGCAGAATATCCATCCATCCATCATGTGCCATGCCGGTAAGCGTGGGCGGTCATGTTCTGCCATCTCACTCGATCACCAGAGTCGTGGATCAGCTCCGTGTTTCTGTCTCGACCATGCCACAAGGCCAAGCCATCCAGGTACTTGCTTCTAGGTCTTCCCCTTGGTCTGTTCCCCTCGATCTTACCAGTTGTCACCAAATTCTCCAATCCATTTCTTCTCATAACATGCCCAAAAAATTTTGACTGTCTACGTCTAATTTCTCTAATCAATTTACGATCTTCATTTGTTTCTTGAAGGACTTGTTCATTGGTCTTTCTGGCTGTCCATGGTATTCTTTGCATTTTCCTCAGAAACCACATCTCTACAGCAGAGTATAGCCCTGTTTATATTGTGTAAAGTCAATTGAATTACCGGCGTCCTTACCCACCAAACCCATGGCTAGATTATTACAAAAAAGGCTCGTACATATTGATTACGTTCAAAGTCCATGGTTAAAGGTTTGCTGGTGGCAGATCGTCCATCGACAGTTACGTTAAGATACGTCAGTCCAAAGGTTTGAAAATTATATGACTTCTTGTTGTAGGAACCGTTAAAAGCTGATGATGTATTAAGTCCAATCACGATGCGAGTGGGTGTTTGACTCATAAACAGATTGTCTTGGGTATGAGATAACATTCCTTGGGGGATAGCTAATGTTTTTAGCGCCAAACGCTTGATCGGTACTTTCGTGTTGGTTCTCATCAAGGCTTTCTCGTGGGCGAGAGCGATGGCCGGGTTCAGTCTGGCTTTACGAACCACAAGCGTGGCATATGTTATAATGGATGAATAACCCAGTGATCCATCGGGAGCCAAGAGGTTAAAGGTGGCTTTGGAGGGAGTCAGCTTAATTTTTACATCCACACCGTTTATCATGTAGCGGTCTTGCACAAAAATGTCAGCGCGTAGTCGACCCATCATATCTATTTCTTGACTCTCACTGGCTAGTTGACGTCGTATTTTTAGTCCTTTGTTGTTATCGCCTTGCACGTCATCGAGGAAGTTGGCCGTATCATAGTAATAAAGGGAGGCCTAGAGATGACTTTTCTTGGCTTCCTCACCATGGTTTAGCGTAGCTTCCATGTAGGCTCTATACGGATATGTATTTTCACTAGGGGTGATTAGCGTGTCGTTGAGTGAGACGTCTACTTGAGAAAAGAGACTGTGGAGGTAATACTTGACCGGAACGACGTCGGCCGTGTGTGGTAGATTGTCACAATTAGGTAGTGTGACTTTAGCTCTGACGTGTAAGAAAGTGTTAAACAGATCCAGATACTCTTCAATGGCACCAGATATAACACATTCTATAGGTGCGCCTGGAGCTAGAGACGCGAGTGGGTGTATCTCCACACACTGTCCCTCTTCTACCGCCGTTTGCGTGGGTGGTACGCTAAACAGATCCAAACCAGAATGAAGACAATAGCAAGAGTTGGGGTGAATCAGAGCCATTATGCGAATATATCCGAGTGCTGTGGCTTCTTCTTCTTATGAACTCGATGGGGGTGCGGGGGTCAGTTTTATACGTTTACTGGGTTCACCGGGTGGCGCTGGTCGTCTCTTTCTTCTAATACCACTACCTGATTGGCTAACATGCTCGACCGCTCCTTGCAGTAGACGCTGACTGGCTTGTTTGGCATGCTCTTTAAAGGATTCTCCACCGTTCCTACCAGCTAAAGCATCTTGGGCCACTCGCAGACCCATACCGACACCTTCTCTGAGTAAGGCCTTACCACCGGTCTTTAACCAGTGTAGAATCGTGCGACCGAGTCCACTGAAGAAACTACCGATACCACGGCCTCTCTGACTCCGACCACCTACAAACACGGGCATACCATGTCCAGCTTGATTACAGTAAAAGTCTTCGTACTGTCTGGGATTTCGCCGTTACGCCACATATGTCACCATTATTCTAGATCTGAATGTTTCCGAGTGCGAAAATGTAACGTCAGCACTGAAGTTCCGGTAGTGAATGAAATCTTTGTGCAGGTATCGGTGGCTAAAAGTATTTCCACCGTGTCGAAGGAGTACCGACTCAATGGTACATAGTGAGGTTTGTCGTAGGAGCGAAACACTGAGGCCGAGAGCTGATTCATGATAGGGACCGTCCTTAGTAGTGGGACCATGGCGTCTCCGACTGGTCTTGCCGCTATAAGATCGCAGTAGACGTAGATATTTTTCAGGTCGTTATTCAGATCTACCGCCACTTGGCCTTCCATTATTGGGTTGGCATGCGATATCTTCGAGGAGTGAAGTCCTAATATATCTTTCAATTTTTCGCTAAATATAGCCACGGCCCCAGCTTCGAATATTTTCACGATGACTTTCTTTGAAACCTTATCGAAATAGACTCGCGTGACTCGCGTCTGATCATCTACCTCCGACTCTTTCATTAGTCGATTCAGCTCCGCTATAAACGCTTCTGGTGAGCTGTATAGGCCTGGGGGACACAGTTTTCTGGAATGTCTTCTGGTTGGTGAGGCGTATCTTATCCACACTTCATGCTCTAGCACATTGCAGTAGTAGTTGGGAAATTGAATTTCGGCCAGATCCACTTCGTAATATTGACTCACCTCAATAGTCTGCGGTAACTTGACGAAATAGTGACCTGGAGTATTATTGGGAAACATATTCGGCGAAGCATTGCTCGGTAATATCACGTAGAAACTCATAATTTAGGATTAGGTAACATGTACCGCAGACAACTGCTTAGAAGTGCGATCCACAACTTGCCCTCGGGTGCGTCGACGCTGCCTCGAGACAGATTGAATAATGAAACGCCAATGACGGTGTATATAACTACCATCTGACAGAAGAAGACAATCTCTAGCAGCGGTATTCGCTGCCCAAACATCCACCAGAACGAGGTTCTTTCGCTATGTGAGTTATTTTGTGGGTTCAATACCGTAGTCTCCCCGTTAGTTTCTTCCATTAGTCTCGGTATCTGGTTAGGTCTGAGACCCAACTGTTGAATGACGAATTATACCCGAATCATTTCACTAAATACTCTTTACCACCACCTCTCCTGGGTCTTGTCAGACTGTTTCGATCCGATACACTTGCTTATCTCCAAATGCTTGAAGCTTTGAAGCTCTTCACGGTAGAATGAGCCTCGTAGTTCCTCCCCCGAATCGTCTTTTAGCACATATGTCACCGGACTGGTCTGGTTTATACGACTGACGGTAAAAAGTTCTTCTGTCCACGAGGGTGTATAGTCTTTTTTAAAAGGTTGTTTAGGTTGAGCCAACCTGACCCGATCCCCGGCTGTAAAATGGACCGTCCTTGAGGCGACTGTCTTCTGGTACATATTATTCCACACCTCTTCTAGATTGTGGTAGTTGACTTGCACGGGCGCCATGCGAATACTTCTGTGATACGAAAAGTTGTAGTTGCGGATCAGCTTATCTATCACGTCTACGTAGCGAAGTGTATTGGTCTTGGTGAAATACCACCACATTTTTTCTTTGAGGGTTCGATTGAATCTTTCCACTATAGCGGCTTTAACGTCTTCGTTCTCGGTCGTAAAGAAATGCACACATCGGTCTTTCAGAAATGTTAAGAAGGTCCGGTTAACAAATTCCGACCCTTTGTCAGTCTGAAAATGTAACGGTTGTCTATCGGCAAAAATTTTACCCACGACCTCCACTAGCTCTTTCCCCGTCTTCTTCTGGATAGGGATGGCCCAAGCATATTTACTAAACACGTCGAGAGACGTCACTAGATACGACATCCCATCATTGTATCTTTGTAATTGTCTCATATCTATCAAGTCGGCTTGAAACTGCTGATTTATACCACCGGTTATGGTTTGGCGTCTCTGGAAACGACGACGGATCGGTTTATGTAAAGTATACGTATCTTGGTGCCGTAGCCAAGCCTCTATCTTTTTAGCGTTCAGTTGACTTTGCCGTTTTAAGGCGGCGGCCCCACCATAGGCTCCGGATTTCTTCGGGTCGTAGTAATACTTTCTTATTTGCGCGGCCATTTTTCCCATTTGGGCGTGGGTATTCTACTCTTCTTCTTACTTCGCATAAATCTGTACGGTGGTGTGGACTCTACAACTTGACTTTTAGTCGGTGTTTCTTGAATGCGTGTTGGTTGAGCGGGTGTCTTGACTACTGATGCCGGTAAAACGCTGACTTCGGGTTTTTGTACCGGTGGCGGTTCCTTGATATCCACTGTGCCTAAGGACTTATGTCTGTACTGATTGAGTCGCTTCAGATAACGCTGCAAGGTTTGCTGATACACTCGGGCTTTTTCCCGCGGTGGTAGATCTTCGGTTTCCAGGACTTATTGCATTTGTTGATCCAGATCACGCAAGTTATCGGTTAGTGTGTCGGGTGGGACATAGAGCTTTTCCAGCAGCCGGGGGTCGATCAAGATCATTTTCTTCATTACAAACCCACGACGCCTTTCAACACGTTAAGAATGGGACCTAATAAAGCACCTATGAAACCACCTTGTTGCAAGATTTGTTTCCGTTTCTTGATAGACATTTTCGTACCCGTGACCGCTCTCAGCCTGTTTTTGTGCCGCTGCAGTCGCCTCTTCTGAGCCGGTGTCAGTGGAACATTACCTTTTAATACATTGTGACAGCATTCACAAATTGATTGGACGAGGTCCGGGGACGCTGTTTTAATTACGGCTTTTACGGCAGCTGGTATCGCCTCACCCAAGAAGCGAAGCATGGCCCCGTGACGTTTCACCCGGTTGGACATACTATTTGGGCACGTAGACGACTTAACGCTGATCGGGGAAAATATTGCTTCGTAAATCTGATCTGGTGTTTCCTGTCGAAGGTCAAAGAGCAAATACCCATGTGGAGCCGCTGTCGCGTCCTTAAAACTCTCTTGGACATATGACACGCGATCGGGGTACATCTGTTTGGCCAGATTGGTAATCTGCGATCCGTCTCGAGGGTTCTTAAATACCACTAGGTAATGCGAATTCAAGCTGATGGTTCTGTGTTCTTTATTCTTACCAAAGAGGTTGTAGACTATATACATAACGCTGAGGTTGCGATAGTGACTACCCTTAGTAAATAGTTTACTCACTCTATCATCTATTTCGGCCATTAGGTCATCTATCACCACTAGTCGACGTCTATATCATGTCCATTTTTCCATATCCGGTAAACCTTCGTTAAACTCGACACCCTTCATAGTCTCATACAGGGGTTGCCATTCTCCGTAGCACCATATAACGTCCTCTGACAACGGTTCGATCATGTCTGGAAGATGGGTCAGGAACTTTTGCACAAAGACGGATTTTTCACTCCCAGTTGACCCCGCAATCAAAGCTGTAAAAGGATGTTTCCACCTCGGATCCATGACTAATAATAAACACCTACCCATCGACGTCACACCTTTTATTGGGTTTGAACACCGACCGCCCGCACCACGTACCCGCGCACGCACGCGCACCGATCACCGGATTTTAAAGGGATGTAATAAGACCAAACATGAGTTATACCCCTTTGACTCCGCATCTGAAATACGGAGTCGATTTTCACCGGATTGTGTGACGTCATATAGAGGTTATATAAAGAAATATTCCGGATTGAATCCGGAATCTAGAGTGGATAAACCTCTTACTCAAGTACTTCAGTTTACTCTCTCGACTAAGAAGACATCCATTCAACATAATACCTGAGATATCTGCCTTGACGATCCGGGAGTACCACACAACCGATGATGGACGTCAGTCTCGGCGATCGGGCAAATCTTGAGCTACAGCCTACGATGGGTGACGTTGTAATATGCTGTTGTGATAATTTGGTCCTGTCCAGCGTGTGTCGCGTGGTCCAGTGGTTACACACCCGCTTCACACGCCAGTGATCCGGGGGTTTGTTTCCGGGTCCGGTCAAGGATATGCAATGATGAGGAGTATAACAGTGTGAAGGACTAAGAAAGACTGTTGGTTTCATATAAAATAAGGTTTATTTCCATGGTATGACAACTTCTACAAATATGGCGTCCTTCCAGTTCCAGGCCCTGATCTTGACTGCCCCCTGACAACTAACTACGTCACGACTTGAGCATCTCTCTTCCCATTCTCCCCCGATGCTCAATCGTGCTGTAGTCTTTTCCCACCAAACTCTAATACCCTACTTCTGTTACACCTCCCCATGTTTATTAAAGAATTTTTCTTGTAAAGGAAAAAATCTTTACTCCTAATCCCCTTACTCTATTCCCTCTTACCTCTCACAGTTCCTCTAATCTTCCCCAAACCAACTCCAACTTAAGTAAATATTCTATTTTTTAACTCTTTCCCCTGCTATATATCAACCCACTTCTTCTTCGTTTCTGACCCTTCAAAAACATCTTCGTTTCTGACCCTTCAAAAACATAACATATTTTAATAACATTTAAATCTCAACTTTATACAATACATCATAACACATCTTCTTAAATACTTCTTTTCCACTTCATAAGCAATCCGCTTACAATTTCAAACGCTGTACTTTTCTGATACCAACTCCCTATTTTCATCACCAACCCCACTAATTCTCTACTTTCAACCTGTAATCACTCTCACACAATAGAAAGACAAAGAATCGGTGGCCACCGGTATTTAAAAGAAGCAGTAGAACTCTTCCACACAAAGACCACACTCATCTAAATCCCACACCCCCTTTACCAAACCATACTCCTTTACCCTCCTATGTCATTTGAGACTTTATGTAATAAAGTCTAAAATAATTATATCTCCTACAGTACCACTCATTATGGTAAACGTTTACGCTGCTATCTACAGCATCAAAAAACATTATTCACTTCCAATTGTCTATATATTACAGACTACTTTTATGTCTCTCAACCACAAAACATATCCCGAGGACACAATTAAAAAGGTCTATTATTCCTTAAGACCTCCTCCAACATTATACACATCCCCTCACATAACTAATCTTCTTCTATACCTCACTCAGAATTCTCTCGCCGACAATTTCAGCGACCCCTTACTGTCCATTTATTATGGGCACATCTACTAAAACCTCCACTGATGCCGTCATCAACAGCAACAATATACTACCCCCAACTCCTGTCTGTGATTGCTTGCAATCTACTTTATCTCAGTCCATATATTACGGACCCACAAAACCTCCTATCATTTTGTCTCCCCAGTGACAATGTTCAATTCTTACTATTTTACTGCTATCCACAGTGTCTAATCACTCTTCAGATTTAAACATGGATTGAATTCATGTTTACTCTTTGTCTGGGATAATCTTCTTATTTTTCTATAACCCAGCAATCTCGTGTATATCATGGCTCTTTTAACCCCACGGAAACTATGTTCAAAACTTTTCTCATATTTACCCCACTGCTATATTCATTAATCTTTTCTTCTCCCATATGTCTTCCAATCCCATATTTTTTTTCCCCCAACGCTGACTTTAGTGTAACTCTAAACTTTCCCATAACCATCCCCGGTATATGTTTCCACTACTTCATAACCATATCAAGCTCATTATGCTGATTATTACAGCAACAAAATACCCATGAACTTATTCTTCACAAAGATAATGTGTCTCTCTATTAGCTCTCAGTAGTTTTATTAACTCTTTTCTGAACGAAGGGTCCTCATTAAACCCTATATATTGTCTTTATTCTAGACAAAACTATGTGAACTAAACATAACTTAATTAACTACTATTTAACATACAAAACAGCGAAATAAAATCACAACAGGATATCATACCCCCCCCCCCCCCCCAATTTTTATAACATCATTTATGTTTCCCCTCATATCAATTAAAGATATGAACTCATTCAAAGAAAAACATATATTAAAATAATACAACATACATCCTAATCTATTGTTACCTACTACTATTGGTCTCTTTTACGGACCAATAGTTTATACACAAAAGTCTAAGAACACAATAACCCTATTCTAAAATAATAACAATCATTTTACGGGACCAAATCAAGCAAAAAAAACACATTATACATGAGGCAATAAAACAATTGTCTTCTCGCTAAAGAGAAGGTTTTCAAAAAAACATAACCCCCTTAAAATTTCTACGTACAGTGGCCCATCGACATTGGCCTCCTATATGAGCTATTCATTCCACTATTTCTATAACCGAGAAAACCAAACACTTCACCGCCAAGTATGTATATCTGTTAACTACAGACCAATTTCTTAACTTAGAACAATATCTGTTCTCTCTGCACAAAAAAATCATTAATCAACAATGACCGTTCTATCATTGATTCTCTCCCCTCACAATTTTCTACCTTTTACAAAACTAACTTCTAACACATCACAAATATCATCTTAAGCAAGCACTGTGACTACATGTCAACTCACTTTATCTATGACTAATGTGGCGATTATCTCAACGTCATCTCAATGTACCAGCAGTCATCTATCTACTAATAGAACCTGTGGCTCGTCACACTAATTGTTTCCCTTGGATTTGTACCAAGCATCACTACAACTTGTTAATCATTATTACCGTTATCTACGGTATCTCCACTCTACTACTACCAGCAAAAATTTTGTCTATTTACTATAGACCTCACCCACGCTAATTCTACTTTTTAAGTTTCTCGTCTATCCGACGCAATTAATATTTCATTCTCCTGCATCAGTACTTTCTTAACATCTCACCACAACTACTCTAAACTATCCTCAAGTCTCTCCTAGCAGTCTTGCATCGTGACGATAATCAAACCGGTCACCCTTATCGGAACACGTTCTCCAATATTCACTAATCTTGTTTATCTCCGTATCTTTCACTCTTCTTCTTATTTATCGGGATTCTTACAGAACAGCAACCCACACCACTTATAACTGACAACGGACCTCACTTTCCTCATTTCTCAGTATTAGGCATTCATACTTCCACCTGTCCCTGTCAAGAATACTAAACATATTTTATGAAACGTCATTCAGAATGTTAACTCTCTTTCTGTCAACCTGTCATAAATTCCGTCCAAGATCACACATTTCCAAAAAAAAGACATCACACCTTTCTAATCATGTTCTTTCTATCTCTCAATTTTCATATACTCAGTTACTTTATGCTCCACGTTTTTTCAACATCACTTATCACTCTTCGCATATTCACACGGACAGTGATACACAACCTCGCTCTCATCTCACGACTATTCTCGCATCTCGACAACCTAACGTGTCTATACTATTACTTCCAAAAAAAAAACAATTTAGACGCCAATTCAACATTCCAACAATCACTCACCACAATCTAAGCGTATCGACCTCCTCTACACACATTGACCCAAGATATATCAGCGCAACTATTACATTTTATCGATGTACTTCACTTAGGCGACGTCTCCAACCCTCACTCCTTCTTCACTCATCGCGACGAATACCTGTTTGTCTAGAATTATACTCACGTACGAACTAAACGCCTCGTACATGCATGCTGTACTTATCATTTACCATCAGCCATTCTCGACGTACATATGTTTGTCTTATTTCTACTTTTTTTTTTTTTATCATTCACTCGTTTTCAAAGGTCAGCATCTATATATTATCTCTCGCAACTTATATCTCTTTTACAGCACTATCAAGTATCTCTCAAAACAAACCTCATTCCGCTGAGCCAGTAACCTCGTAACTATCATTCTATACTTCTCCACATAAGAACTTCCTCAGACTTAATCAGCTCTTCTTTCTCCACAAGCACGACGTAACTCGTATTCTTCAAGCATCAACTTCTACAGTCTTTTACTCTTAATATTCTCATGTTCAACTGACTATTTTACACAGGACTCTCAATTCCTCTTCAATCTATATCTCCTCATCAGACATTCTCGGTTCACCTGTCAACAATACTATACTTTCTTCTCCAACCAACAAGCAAAACTATCTCAGACATCACGTTATATCTCTGAGTCGAACCATTTCTAGTACGAACCTTCCTACTCTACTTTAATCGCTCTAGTTATACATCACTCAACGTGATTAACTCTCTGTATCTATCCATTCCGGACAAAGGACTATTTTAATTTCTACCTTGTTTACTCTCCCTACATCGTAACCAAACATAAGATATCCTGTATTACGTATCCACGTAGAATATCATTTGCTGTAACTCAACAACACCATCGCCTACCTTGTACCATGTGATGCTACACCAAAAAATTCATCTGCCTATTTTAGACAACCCATATATCTATATGCTCAAACCGCAATTCTTCTCTAAACCAAAACTATTCCATTTTCCTTCCTCACCCAAGGAATTTTAACAGTTATAGAGTGTGTCCAAGTTAAATATTTCGTTGTTTCTCAATACATTAGTATGTCTTTCTCTAATTATGTCATCTTCACTATCCGTTGTTAACCTGTTAAAGTACTCAGGTCTTAAGGTCATAAGGTCTTCTATTTTTCTTAAGTCATTTTCTGTCGTTGAGTAAATTCCCGCTATCTGTCTACTATTATTCTTCTTCTTAAATGATTTCTATTTCCTTTATTTGCGTCGGTCTGCTCACTGTTTCCTGTATATCTTACGTAACGTTTGCACTTCCCCATCTCGTCTTCAGATGACACACTGATAATAGTTCCTTCATCAGACTCATAATAATTTACTGCAGACACGTCGACCCTATTTCCATAGTCGGCTTTAGAACGTCTGACTTTCTTTCTCTTTCTTGGTATTCGTCCCTTAGCCTTCCCTACGTTCTTGTCATATAAACTGGTATCTAGTTCTAAAGAGTCACTAACTAAAACTCTGTCCGTCTGTCTACCAGCAACTACACCGTATGAGGGAACATCACGCTTCGATTCAGGATCTGTACGTAGTGCAATTCTCTCATTCTCCGAATCATCAGTATTAATATTTGTTTCAGCATCACTATAATATGTGGCGGTAGGAATATCTTCTCCGCAACCTGAACTCTGACAGCTAATATTCCTACACCATTTGGGAATTAGTTTCATGTCTATACCTGAGGAACTTGACATGGCAGTACCTCTATTAACTATCATACTACTATTTCTTCTTTCTTCAATACTTTTCTTCTTTGGCTTTCTTTCGTCCTTAGTTCTCGTCTGTCTATCTTTCTTAACTTCAACCTTGTCTCCCTTAGTCAAGTGAGTTGGTTTTGACTGAGTTTCTATTAAGTCAGTCTGACTTCCCTTTGTTATCTTGCTGGCTGGTTGTACCTGGACCTTTTTCTCTACTGTATCTATCTGAGTCTGCGTACTATTTTCTATCGTATTACCTGCCTGCGTCTGTGTATCTCGGTTTATTTTCTTTACTAATATCGTCGTCTTCTGTTCAATCCTAATATCGGCAAGTACTTTAGGAGTCGTTGAATTCTTATCTTTGGGTTCTACTCTGTCCTTCGGTCCTGACTTCAAATATTGTCTCTGTCTCTTTTCAAACCAGTCGTTACGTCTTTTTCTAGCGGTTGCACTGTGAGAGGGCCAGTCCCATGATTTCCTTGAAAGGTTTCTCTCACTCCCATTTTTGTATTTATAACAGCTATACCAGTCCGACCTTTCACTATTACGTCTGTTCTTCTCACCGTCTTTTACTCTATATACATTAGGCCTTGGTTCGTCATAACCATATTGTCTTCTGTCTTTATTAAGCAATGGCTGTCTCCTGTTATTCTTTCCTACTCCATTACAGTCTACCATAATTCTATAAGGGTCTTGTCTAGTCGTTCTGTTCTTCAACGCTTCCACAAAATTCTCTACTTCAGTAATTGACACCTTTAATTCCCCCAACCATGTACTAACACGTTGTAATTCCACATACAAGTAATTCATATTAACTTCCTTTGAAATTTCTATCCACCTGAAACAATATTTCTACTTCTTCCTCTGCATATTCTTTGGTACCTGGAGAAAAAAAAACTCGTCTTGAACTCAGCCGAAATTATGCCTGTTTCTCCACTGTGCTGTGATGGGTCTGCTATGCTGAAATATTATTATACAGACCAAGCAAATTTTCACATTTGTAATTTACTAATTTAAGAAATACAAATCACTTATACCATAAGAACAGTTCAATCAGTTAATAGGTGTACAAATTACCCCACTCTTGTTTCTCGATCCACACAAGATGTATTCTCCTAGGTTCGCCGTCAGGTTAAATTCAACGCTGTATTAGTTGAAAGCAATCGCGCACTTCAGGTAGTTCGTTCCTTCTTCTAAGGTAGGTTCTCTTCTTGGGATGCCTCAGTACCGTACTTCAACCCTTGGTTGGGTCCCTTCTGAGATGGAGTACATCAAACCGACGTCTTGAGAACGACTCACACGTAACAGAACCCAAAAGGATTAGCGAGGGGGTCTTATTTGCAGTAGAGCCCCGAGATAGTCTGACACGTCAACAAAACATGGGCCAATCCATGAAGTAATGAGGTATTTATTTGCTGTCTTGATTGTCTTTTTTTTCTTTCTACCACGACTCAGTTGTTAACGAAGCTCAAAGCGAAACCTATTAACATTGTCCATAATAACATTCAGTATTCTGGAAAAACTTTGAATAAGTCTTAAAGTTTCTTATTAATTTCTGCAAACTTGCATTGAGGCGAGGCTGAACTTGCTTGTGCTATTTAAAAGTTCTTGCTCACCTGAAACAACGATCAGACTGGATTGACGTTCAGCAAAACTCCTGCTCGCTCGAGACAACGGTTAACCTGGCCTGAGTTTCAGCAAAAACTCCTGCTCGCTCGAGACAACGGTTAACCTGGCCTGACTTTCAGCAAAAACTCCTGCTCGCTCGAGACAACGGTTAACTGACTTGAACTTCTGCAACACTCCTGACACGTTCGCTAGAGTAATGGACAAGAAGAGCCGTCAGGATGGTGTTTACAGTTGATGCTTGCCGCTGCAACCTGTTATGGCAAGTAGGTCTTCAGCCTTTTTCTGACGCCAATTAAATTTTGATATCAAGTCTTGAAAAAGACTTACAGACAACCACCCCTGGCCGGGCTTTTGGTTGCTGTACTTCTCACAGATAACTTATTGGCCATTTTTCCAACTGCGCTTTTTTTTTTAATGTTCAATACTTGTTTAGAACCGTGCCGAAATTCTGTTTCTGGCGATCGACACAAACGGACCAAGGATCTTGAGCTACTTCGATGTATTATATAGTAGACATCGTTTTTAGACTCCGCGATCTTATTCAGTAGACAGCATTTTGAGACTCCGCGTTGTTACTCAGTAGACAGCATTTTGAGACTTCGCGTTGTTACTCAGTAGACAGCATTTTGAGACTTCGCGTTGTACCAGGCTCGAATCCTGAGTCGTGGGCTCCAAAATTCGTAGTATAACAGTGTGAAGGACTAAGAAAGACTGTTGGTTTCATATAAAATAAGGTTTATTTCCATGGTATGACAACTTCTACAAATATGGCGTCCTTCCAGTTCCAGGCCCTGATCTTGACTGCCCCCTGACAACTAACTACGTCACGACTTGAGCATCTCTCTTCCCATTCTCCCCCGATGCTCAATCGTGCTGTAGTCTTTTCCCACCAAACTCTAATACCCTACTTCTGTTACAGGAGCTCAAACGAGAGCGAAACTCGAGTCTAGTGCTTCCATATTGACGTGGATAGACCGTAGGTTCATACCAGAATACGATCAGCGTTGCCAATGGTGGGTTGTGCTCAATATTTAAATCTCAAATCCCGAAAAAACCAAATAAATCAATTTGATTATTGCTCGCTGGACTTTAGGCGGCCTGGTGTGCCTTGTCAGTGAGAAGACCTGATCGTTCGGGTCCACATCGATTGATGGACGTCAGTGGCGGCGATTGGGAAAATCTTGAGCTACAGCCTACAATGGGTGACGTTGTAATATGCTATTGTGATAATTTGGTCATGTCCAGCGTGTGCCGCATGGTCTAGTGGTTACACACCCGCTTTACACGCCAGTGATCCGGGGGTTTGTTTCCGGGTCCGGTCAAGGATATGCACTACTGACGAGCTCAAACTAGAGCGAAACTCGAGTTTAGTGCTTCCACATTGATGTGGATAGGCCTTAGGTTCATACCAGAATACGATCAGCGTTGTCAGTAGTGGATTGTGCTCAATATTTAAATCTCAAATCCCGAAACAACTAAATAAATCAAGTTATTTTAATGTTTGAAAGTATAAGGTCCTTATCTGTTGGGCTATACAGATTGTAAATTCTTATTTTCACGCCCTTTATCATTATATCAACATCTACAATTTCCGTTTGGTTGTCAGACGTCATAGATAATTCACTGCAAGGTATTATGTTTCGTGTAAGTATTAGAACTCCTCCTTTGTGTCCTTTGCGGTCAAAACGTCTGGCTTGATATCCTCTGACTGAGAATCTGCTATTGGCGTTGAGATGTGTCTCTTGAATGCATGCACATCTATTCTATCTTTATGAAGACGATGTGTTAAGGGGACTTTCTTGTTAGAAACTCCTTCAGCATTCCACTGCAGTATGTTGAGTGTCTGGAGTGTTTGGTCAGTAGCTCTTAACCTACTCCTCTGTGCCTTGACTCCACAGCACAGGGGAAGGTGACCACCAGTAGTATGGGGTGGACCCCCTCGAGGCAGGGGGCCCGGCACTATCACCGCCTGGTGGGACTTCATGGGATTAACACCATAACGATTAATATTCATCTGTGGCACCATGAATTGATTTAGTTGCGTTGTCAAGTTTGTGGCTCAGTACATCCGATTTCGACAAATATTTTCGGGTGTGCTTTCCCTAGCCTTTGACTGTCCCCAGTCTACATATAAGGCAGCAGGTGTGTGTGTGTGTGTGTCTTGGTCTGGTTCATCTCCCTTGACCTGTCCGACGTGGGTGACCCTACCAGTAGCTGTGCTACCGTCGGCATAACTCTTGAGGTCATTGGATAGCGCAAGCCCCTCTACCTCGTCACGGTGGAAACACGGCAGAGGGGCCAATCCTATTCAACGCTGCCGTTGTTGACCCAGCTCATAATACACGAATATGGTTGCAGTGGTAGTATTTGCGACAATATTTTATGTCAATTACCGCTCCAGTCCGACTTACGTAACACCATCATATTCAAAATGTGGTAGCTTTCATAATATTCATCACTAACTTATATATTCTTCTTCTTTTTATATTTTATAACTATTATTTATCCAGGTTTTTTAAAAATATTTTAATTCATTATCTATATAACCAATCTAATAGTAACTAATCACATAATGAAATAATCAATCAATAATATATAATTAATCAATCCATAATATCTAATGTTATTTATGACTCCATTCCTTTTCAATTGATAATTAATACTATTCAACATAATCAATAATTACAAAATAATAGTAATATTTAACATTTATGAACTTATCAATGTTTGTAATTTATCATTTAATCAAATGTCTTTAATTTATTAATAATCTTTATAATCTATATAATTAAATAAAATGCATTTAATATCACTCAATCAATCAACTAATTGTGTTAGTAAATAACAATCAATTGATTAGAATTGTTATTGCTTTGAACATAGAATTAAATCATGCAGGCAACAGATGCAAAGCATTAATATTTGTGTCTACTATATGATAAAACTATAAAGTAATTGAGACTAGTTAAACCTATATCCTCAGCGGTCGACAGCTTCATCTTAGTATCCATTTCGATTTATGGATGCAATGTCGACTGCTAGTTTATAAATATGTTCAACAATTTTTTGTAAAGTGATGTTTCTATCTGATTATTGGCTTAGTACATATAATATCATCATTAGCTCTCTGGCTTTAACCATACTATGTTAGCGAATCAGGCCAATAGGAAAGTCTTCCCAAACTTCCCACTAGCTTGATCACATTCTCTGCAAATCTTTTCTCCTCAACAATTAATAATCTTCGTTTATGTTGAATTACTACTTTTTCTTTTTGTACCCATAGAAGTTAGTGTATCGTGCTACAAATCCTTTCTTCGGAGATCCTACTCTAGTCTTGGTACCGTACAGTATGACAGTCCCTCGGATTAGGGAAATCATGTCTGGTGTAGGAGTTGAACCAGCCACTTCGACATCACTTCGATTTTCCGTCAGCCTATATTGTACCTCTTTATTGGATATCTGTCTCCGTGTACCCTTGATAACTGTAGCTGAAATTATACTTGTACACAAAATGATATGAACAAACATTCTTTAAGATCATGCGTGAACCAGTCCTCAACTGCTGTGTATTCTAACACCGAACCCAACACAACAAAACACAACAGCGGTAAGCCGAGAACATGACACATGATCTGACATACTAATCATTCAATTCTGTTTTCGCACCCTGACAAGCGCACCCGTCGATACACACAGACGAGAGAAAACCTCCCTATATCGGCGAGGAACGTCCTGGTGGTCAACCGAAAGTCATACCAGGATGCAATTCCAACCAGTGATCTCCCACAATCAACCCGGCGGTGCCGTACCCGAAGGAAGAATTCGATGTTACGAAAAGCATAAAACCGCCAATATAATGCCAAAACTTCACCGACACGAATCAAACCATCCAACTCATTAGCTGGTATCACACCCAAAATCCAAAAAATAATATCAAACAAGACTTAATCATGCAAATATTTAATTCACCAGGTGTTAAATCAATGTCTGTTAGTTTTCCACCGGGCAGTTGACAAATAATTGCTAGTTCCACTTCAATCAACAAATAAATACTTACTTCTTTATATCGAACAATATTAATACTATAAACAAAATATCAATCATTATCATGCAAAATTCATCAAATTCACCAATCAAGGTTAGTATACTTTATCACTGGGTTTATACTTACATACCCAGTTATCTAAAAATGTTAATTTGTTAATATCACAACATACACAACATTAATTATAATAATAACATAAAAAGTTAATTATAATACCGCATAATTCATTAACCATTAATGTGATCCTATTATCCTATAATCACATATTTAAATATTTAATTCACAACAACTAACTTCTAATAACTACTAATAACTAGTATATGTAAGCCCATAAAATTGCACACTAATTACTACTGAGTTGCCAAATTTGTAAACTAATATCCAGCTTTAACAATAATAATATGCTCACTCAAATAACTTCCTAAAGTGTTAATTAAATTTTAGAATAATCTAATATCATTGTTCTAATGGGACGCAAAGGTGTTTCTAAGGCACCGGGACCATGTTCCATAATGGCCAAGGCCTACTAACACGTCCTAGTCGTGCGTCCTGGGCGAAAGGTCCCTTTTAAGGTCCTGGCTAACGTAGTAGGATCGCTGATTCTTCCGAAGTCGGAGAGTATCTGCCTGCACGGCGAGGAACCACCAGTCTGCACACCAATACGCCAAACATGGTACAACGGATACTCACGCAAACCCCAGGTCCGGTATGACATCACACTGATGCTACACAACAGGATGTCTTCATCCGAAATACAGGACTTCATGCTGGAGTTCACAGCCAGCGAACGAAAGCAAGCAAGCAAGCAAGCATTGCTCTAATGAATAGCTGGTTTGTTGACATCCGCTAGGGACTATACACGTAAGAGCGTGGAGCTAAAGTAAACGTAAAATACGATTGCTCTGTAAACATAGGAATCTTTTTTATTCCCAGTTCTAGTATTTCTTAAAGTCTCTATTTCCTAACAACCACATTTGTATCTAAAACGAATCTTTCACCTTGTTATTTAACGTTTTATAATTATGAGCGACCACAAAGAGTTTGTGTTTTACGGCTCATCCGTCTGAACTTTCCAGCTGTCAACGCCCGATGCGTTGTTGTGTTAAACCCTACACAGCTGTTGAATCGAGTATCATTGCCTATTGACCTCACAAGAGTCCGAGAAATATTTCCAAATTAGGTCGGATCAAGATCATTTGTTCCCCGCTGTGATCTGCTAAACATCTGATTTGTTGGACGTCTGGCATGCGTGTGGGGCGGCACCAGGCGTATGGACTCCTGCGGGACATCCCCTGCCTCTTCCCTAGCAAGCAGGCAATGCTAGAGCGACCATTTATTTCCTGCAATATCCAAACTTTGCTTAAGGAATTAATTTAACACGGCAATCGTCGCCGGAGCTACGGAGCACGTGCTCTGCGCTTGACACATCTTTCAGAGGCTAGCGAAGAGAGAGTGAGTGAGAAGAAGACATAAAAATAGGAGGACAGGCGCCAGGAGAACAAGACGAAAAGTGGAGATATTAGGTTTCAACCACGTAAGAGTGGGATACTGGAATTGTCGTAGTGCCAGGCAGAGAGGTCCTGTATTGGAGAGGCTTATATATGATTTTGATGTCCTCATGCTCCAGGAGCTAAATACAGACAAATACCATTGCCCTGGGTACGCCAGTTATATAAACCCTACTGGGCAGAAGAGACATGGGCAAGGTCTGCTGGTGAAGAAAGGAGTGAAGCATGTGGTACTTGACTTGAGCCAGTGGAATCATAGTGCAAGAGAGGTCAGGGTATACAAATGGAGATTGGTGGCTTAAGTTGGAACATCATAAATGTATATGCTACAGTGGACTGTTTTGTCAGAAAGGAACACTGGGACTGGCTTAAAGAATTGGAGGAATTACCAGATGATAGGCTACTCATATGTGGAGACTTCAATGCGAGGAGCAGAGATTGGGACAGTAGTGGAGAAAACCGACAGGGAATTGCCCTTGCGGATGCCATGGTGGACTCCGATGTGGTCTGCATAAATGATGGTAGGCCGACTAGAATGGCAATGAGGCCTGGCGATGCAGACACAGCTATTGACTTGGCACTTGTCTCCCAGTCATCAGTCCTTGATGTAAAGTGGACTGTTTTGAATGACCATGGGAGTGATCACTTGCCATGCTCAGTCCTGATCTCTAAAGCCAGGAAAGTTAAGGCTGGGAGAGCGCGCAAGATCTTCCGGTATGAGTGGACCGATAGCCTTCTTGGACGCCTCAGACAGCGGGCTTGCAACAGGAATGTTAAAAATCCTTTTTTGCATCCCCCATGGTGGACCCCAGAAGTAGACCATCCTTGTAAAGCAAAGAGAGCTGCAGTGAAGCAGCTAAGGAAAGTGCGACAGACACCCAAAGCGCACGAGAGGAAGTGGACACCGCGGAAAATGTCAAGAAAAACAAGGTGGAGGTCTTCAAGCGCTTTGCTGCAGAGGCCAAAAACGCAAAATGGGAATGTTTCATGAAGGAGATTGGAGGTGATAAAACACTGCGAAAATTCTGGAAACTGCACAGACAAATGCAAAGAAAAGATTGGCCTATGACAGTTGGAACAATTGATAGAGATGATGGTGTGCGCGTGACAACAGACAAAGAGAAAGGGGAGGCGTTTCTCCAGAGATTTTTAGAGCAGACCAATCATAATGATGCGGACATCAGAGATGCAGTTAGAGAGGAATTATCTGGCACCATGAAGAATATGCATTATGAAGACGTCATACGGGTTGAAGATGTTAAACATATTTTGAAAAAGGCAAACGACACGGCACTAGGGCCCGATGGCCACATGAAGGCTTTGAGCGATGCAGACCTGAAGGAAATGACCGACTGCTTTAACTAGAGCATTAGGACAACATCAGTACCGCAGGATTGGGTGCACAGCTATCTCATCCCTCTCCCAAAACCATTCAAGGATCATTCAAAGCTTAGTCTCTTTAGGATCATCACCCTTCAAAATACATTTGGGAAGGTTCTAGAGAAGATAGTCGCTGTCAAGCTGGAAGAGTTCTTGGAAAGGGGGAAGCTTCTTCCAAGAGGCCTGGGGGGCTACAGGCCAGGAAAAGATACCTGGTCAAATGCAGCCACTTTTGCCTTTGATGAATATGAGGGGTTCCAGAGTAAACAGGAAACGATGGCGGTAGCGCTTGATCTCGAGGATGCATACAATAGAGTTCGATGTGATATTTTGATGACCGTACTGATGGAGAGGGGGGGGGGGTCGATCCCTGGTTGGTGAACTGGATAGCAGCCGTCCTACATTCTCCGTCTGGGTGCATGGACCTCGGAGCCACATATTTTAACCCCGGGGCTGCCGCGGGGGTCGGCAGTCTCACCGGTGCTCTTTGATGTGTATACGAGCGGGATTGCAGACCTGGAGGCGCCGGGGGTTGGAGGGATACTAACATTTGCAGTTGATGTTCTTGCATGTGGGCAGGGGAGAGATAGGGAGCAAACAGCCCAGGAGCTACAGGCAACAGTAGACAATGTGATTGACTGGTGCACTGAAATGAGTTAGTTAGTTAGTTAGTTAGTCGCAGTTCCAACTTCACAGCAACGGGTCGTCCCCATTATGCTCCATTCCTGTGCCAGTGAATATCACACAAAACGCTCCCCACTGCCCAATGTGAAAAGTGGAAAAGACAGGAGTCTTTTCCACTTTTCACATTGGGCAGCTGTTTTGTGGTGCTCTCTGGACGGCAGGATTGTGAGAGCTGATGTCCCAGGCCTCACGATAGATGGTAGAAGCGTCAACAGAGAGAACAAACTGAAGTATCTGGGAATCGCATTTGGCAGGAGTCTGTCCTTCAAGGACCATGTGGAGACGGTTGTGACAAGGCCTCAAAAGGGACTCAATGCACTAAAAACTATGGCTGCAATGGATACAAAGCAGAGAATGCTTTTCACACTATACCAGCACTTGATCCTCTCAGTGATTGGTTATGGACTAGGACTGCTCACTGTCTCAAAGAGTCAGCTGGTGAAATTAGAGCGCATGCAGAACGAAGCGATGCGAGTCATTCTGGGATGCGCCAGGGACACCCCAGTTGTGTGTGTGCGTTACATCCTTGGTTTGCCGTCTGTTGCAGGTGGGCTCAAGGTGATGCAGGCGAGGGCATGCCTCAGAATAGCTGCAGACACAGATCACCCTTTGCGTGAAACGCTGGACGCCGTTAAGGGTCAGCGACTGATAGGAGGGAGATCATGGATGGCTCGGGCGGAGGATGCGATCGGGCAGGTGTGCCCCTTGGAGAACATTAGGCGAGGAGAGGGGTGGGTCAGAGTGTCAGCGGAGCAGTCAGACTTGTGCAGAGTTATAATCACATTGAGCCGGGAGTGCAGGGAATGGCCAGCAGGGGCCACGGAAGTGGAAATCCAGCAACTAATTCAGGATAATGCTCGCTCAGGTGATGTGATTATCTACACAGATGGGTCGGTGTTGTGAGGTAGGAGAAGTGCCTGGGGGTTCTTAGCAAAAGCCAATGGTCGACGTTTGGTGCAGGAGAGCCTGGCATATGATACCACAACATCTAGCTTGAGAATGGAGGTGCAGGCGGTGGGTGCAGCTTTCCGCTAGATGGAGAATACGACACACACACACATCGTGATTGTGGCTGACTCAGGGCATGCTGGGTAGGTTGAGGACAGGCAGGCTTCGTGCGGAGTGGCTTGCTTCGCTTCGGAAGTCACGGGTGACAAGCATCTTCTGGATCTATTCTCCGGGGCGTGCTGGTGTGCTGGGGAATGGGCGGGCGGAAGGATGGCTGGCTCGGCAGGACTTGGTGGAGTGTTGATGCATGACAAAGCAGATGTGGTTGCGACCTTGTGGGAGCATGTGAACACCTCGGAGGAGCAAATGGATCACCATAGTCTGGCACGAATTGCGACAGCGATGGGTGACGAGGGGATCTGGCCGACGATCAACGCTCCTTAGAGGAAAGGCGAGACGGACATATAATCAGATTGCTACTGGTACTATTAGTGTTGGAACTCTTCGCTGGCTGCTAAGGATGGGGCCGGAGCGCTTATGTGAATGCCCCGAATGCTGTGATGTCGGTTCCTAAATCAATCAATCAATTAATCGCATCTGATTTGCGTAGCTTCTATCGCGTGTCTACTTACACTCGTATCCACTGCGACGATTATATTAATAACTGTTCTACACATTATTTTCTCATGACACAATTCAATTGACAATTTACACGAATGCTTCACAGTATTATCTTATTTCTGTCAAACTGTATTTTTTTTTAATGTTGCATATCCCTTGCAGGACGGTGCAGTCAACACCAGCATTTTTCAGCTGCTGTTGATGTACTAGTCAAATGTTACGTTCAGTAGTTTACCATTTCTTTCTGAACGACCGGCTCCCATATCAACACGTTATAACACAACGCGACACGGTCTGCTGCACAAATCGGTCGAAGCTGCGTTTCGAACGCCTGGTAAGCGGCTCACGAACCGCGTTCGCAGGCATTTGGCCACGGAGGCCGGCCCAACTGTTTAAGTTCCCCGTAATCTTATATATAAATTAGGATCTCCGTCTGTCTGTCTGTCTGTCTGTCTGTCCGTCTGTCCTTTATGCGCTCGCGAACGGCCCATCCGATTGAGATGACATTTTCTACACGCCTTTCTTTCATTCCAGAGCTGCCAACTGTAATATTTTTTTTAGTGTGAAATCGCCTGCTTACCCAGTATTATTTCATTTTTCATTTTTCATTGTAATTTCATATATCTCAGGGGACCTAACTCTATAAAAGTTATTTCAAGGGGCATAACTTTTCTGTATAACTTATAGTCATATTGTGGCATCGTTTTCAAAGATTTATAAACTCTTTGTCCATAGTTATGTACCGGCATATGAGTTATAATAAATAATGATACAATCTGTAAGGTATTTTTAAAGTTTTCATAAAAATAATGCACAATGCATAACATTGTAACTCATCTTTTTTTGCTTAAGAAGTTACTGTAGTCATGCAGGTGATTAGAAAGCGTTTTCATTAAAAATAATGGATGGTGTGTGGAAGGGCATTTTTTTAAGTTACTTTTTTTTATTGTATGAATTTAATGAGACGCTACCCGCCAGGAGCTGGGCGAAGTCACGCCGGGTCAGATAGATAGACAGACCCACCTTTTCGCTGCAGTTGTCTACTCCTCCTTTTCCTTCTTCTGCTGATGCTGCTGCCGCCGCTCCATTTACCCAAGTTAATTGTTGGGGGAAGATGTAAAGATCTTTCAAGTGCTCTTTCTAATGCTTTTTGTAAGTTGGTCTTCGTTTATCTAAGGTTGTTCTAACTGCAACCAATAAATGATTAGACAGACAGGGAGACAGACAGACAGAGAGGGACGGACGGACAGACAGACAGACAGACAGACAGACAGACAGACAGATAGTCGGTAACGGGAACGGGAACTTATATGACTACTTATATGAATTAAATGAGATGCTCCCCACCAAGGACTGGGCGATGCCGGGTCAGACAGACAGACAGACAGACAGACAGACAGACAGACAGTCGGTAACGGGAACGTGAGCTTATATGACTACTTATATGAATTAAATGAGATGCTCCCCACCAAGGACTGGGCGAAGCCGGGCCGGGTCAGCTAGTCATATAATATTTATCCTTGATCCGTCAGTCAAGTCGTGTCTAGTCGCGTTAACGTGTCGACTGCTGACCTTTATACCGCTGTCCATCCTGTGACTTCTCGCGCGCGAAAGGTCTTAATTCCACACCTGTTTTGACATTATGTTAGCGTCCAATAACCAATTTCACAATTTATTGTCAAAGTTTATATATTCTTCTTATTCATTTCGATATCACAATCTTCTAATTCTCACAGCCATTAAGGATAATTAGTTCACACTGTCTGTCTTTCGATGTAACTGGTAAAACTTTTATTTTCGATGTGTTCTTTGTGAAACTCACAATTAGGCAAATACTTCAACCATGTCTCTTGGCCAAACTATTAAATAATGAACTATCCTACGGCAATTTTTCGCGCACAGTCAAAATCTTCTGTATAAAACCAGTTCTTCACGAATTCTTAATCCTTTCCCACTTTCATAGAATGTTTATGTTCTTTGTATAGAATTTTAATACACGTAAAGATTGTTAACCGTTCTCTGCATTAGTATAGTATAGTTTCACTGTAATTCTTCTGTTACTATACATTTCACGGTTGTACACTTGCTACGTGACCTCCCGGTAGACCCATTGATACTCTCATATTTTTTGCTGCTTTTCTTGAACAATATCTTCTGTCTAGTAGGGTGTTATTTTCCCGGAATTTCAATCTCCGCTTTAAGCTCCCCATGTTGCCACATTGTGTGATGTTTTATACACTGAGAATGTATGTCTCTTTATCTCCAGGACTGGGATCAACTCTTCAGAGTGTGCTTCAAACCAGTCTGATGACTTAGTTTGCTTCTTGCCAAATGTTGATAGTGCTGCATTGTAGATGGTGTCGCGAAAATGACTCCATCTCTCGGTGGCAGTTTCGTTTGTGGGGCCAGGCAGTCTCCGCTAGAGCCTAGGTGAATTTGTTGACCTTCTCTTTGTTTTGGGTGCCGCTGGTGTCAATGCGTAGTCTTCCTTCTGTTCTGCTTCTGTAGATTCTCTTGGGTTTTATCTACACCTTGCTGGAGACGAGTGAATGGTCGGTGTCGCAGTCGGCACTGTGATAGCTACGAGTCAGCCGTACATTGCGGAGATTGCTGCGTTTGGTGAGCACCCGGTCGAGGTGGTGCCAGTTCTTTGTTCTAGGGTGCCTCCATGACACCTTGTGTTGAGGTTTCGTGTCAAAGAAGGTGTTGGTCACGCACAGATTATGATGGCCTCAGAATTCCAAGAGACATTGTCCTTTGTCAAACTGTCCTAGACATGAAGGCCAAGATTTGTGGTCGGAGTCAACCCTGGCATTGAAATCTCCAAGGATAAAGAGATGTTGTTTCTCTGGTGTTTCACTGACTTCTTTGCTAAGGTCGTCATGAAACGTGTCTTTAGATTCTGATGCTGCAGTTAGTGTTGGGGCGTAAACGCTTATAGTGCTAATTGGGTCTGCCTCTGTCTGGAGTTGGAGCTTCAGTATTCTTTCAGTGCCATCACTTGGTGGTATGATGGACTTAAGCAGTTTGTTTCTGACAGCGAAGCCAACTCCATGCTCCCTGGTCTCTCTGCACGGCTTGCCATGCCAGTAGAAAGTTGTCCCTCTCCTTGATGTTTCCAGATTCTTGGAGCCTGTTCTCTTGCAGGGCGACAATGTCTATCCCCAGTCTTAGTAGTTCGTTGTTTATCACTGCAGTTTTGCGGGCATCCAAAATCCGGTTTAGATCGTCTGAGATGCCAGGGGTCATGGTTCTTACGTTCCATGTTCCCAGCCTTAGGGCCGGTTGTTTTGTGTTGATTTTCTTGTTGCTAGGTGTATAGATTGCGGTCCATGTGTCAGGATTTTCCCCCTAAGCTTCACACACCCTCAGGAGCAGATAAACCGTGGCGAGACAACACCTTATTGACTCGGAGCTGCCCAGCTTAGGCGGGCGGTAGCTGTCTAGGGAGATACGATGATCTCTCCCACCGTCGGAAGCAGCCCCTGGCGCCTTGCTCTACGCCAATCGAGCATTAAAACTTATAACCGGTAAAGGCTGCTTCCCGTGTTGTGTCACCGCTTACGCGGTGCTGAAGTGACCTCTTCAGGGCGCAAGCCTGGGCAGTGGAAATCGGAGAATCAGCTGCTCTCCCGCAAATCCACAATTTATCCCTATTTCGATAAAGTCGTTTAGTGATGATATTATGCTTGATCACTGTTTGCAGTTTTACAGAAGACTTTATAATGTTAATCGATATAATGTGAACACTCCTTCAACTTTACTTCATATACCATATGAATAACATTTGGTGGAACTGCGGTAAAGCTGTGAAAATGTAAACAATATAAAATGACACAAAGAAGTGCAGCTTTACATAACAGAATTACGACACATACAGGACGTTGCGGCGATTAGCGTTCATCAGCAAACAAGCACACACACAAAACACAACTTATAGTCTCGGAGAAGATCTCATGTGACTACATTAAGACGTGACGACAGGACGAGAAGAATAAAAAGATGAATAAATGAAAGCAATGAAGAGAAAATTAAAAATGGAATAAATGTTCCTACTTACCTCAGAATTCCGAGCTGTGTATGATATGATTGTAAGTTCTATGCAGCCGGTTTGGGAGGACTGATAAAACTCTGGGATAAGTGCATCAATGTTGGTGGAAAGCCTCACTATGTTGAGAAATGAGGGGACGATGTATGCATAAAAATAAACTGGTTTCAAGTTGTTATCATTGACACAAACTCTTTTGTGCCACACGAAGAAAGTTGTTGTCTAGGGTCTAATGCTTCTACTATCTCACTGCAGAGTGGAAGCTGAGCTACCCACCTATCTCACACTACAGGTCACCACTGCAGCACACATCCATCACTCAGTGAATAAGATTGAATTTGCGCACATAATATTCCTTTAATTCTGAATTAACAAGGTCACACGTAACATATAAATCCTGAAACAATAATTCTCTCAGAATATATCTTCATCCCAATGGAACACTTCGAATAACACTGCCTCTCAAAGCCTACTAAATCTCATCCCACCCGACAGGTATACTAGCCTCTCTCTAGGTCCGACTCAAAGTAACCCACTCTGGGTCTCGAATTCCACTCACTATCCCTGGAAACCCACAGTGCGGAGTTCTCTTCCTAACTTCGTCACGATTCTTCACTTTCTCAGACCACGACCCCCTCCTAGTCTGGTGTAAACTCAACTGTCCAAAACGATCCGACCATCAGAAGGTCTCAGCTTCAACTGTCCCCCAGTCAATGTTTTCCACTGCCTTTTTACCTTTCTTTTCCGCCCCCCCCCCTGGGCTCCCCACCACATTACTACCCAACCTAAAACTGTCTCTCTTCCCATCCACACTAGCGGGCTGAAAACCCCATCACACCCCTTAACTCACTGTCTCCAACTTTCGTCTATTCTTTCTCATGCCCGGTCACTTGTTTATGTACTAGCAAGGTCACTGTCCTTAATGTCAGTGAACCCAGGCATATGTCATTACCCCCTCCTCAAAAGAAAACATCGTTTTCAAATTTTGGGAGACTAATACTTATCAAATATGTGACCCAGACACATTGCCTGGGTAGCCCTAAGTATGACTCCATCTCACTTTAGGTATCACACTAAATAATACATCGAATAATCATAGTAAACTCCCATATTCCCCACACATCAATACAACCAACTTTCCATCTTGTGTACCAATGCACGAGCTAATACAACGCATAATAATCAACATAACATAGAAAAACATTATCTTTGTGTACCCTCAGGTCTATTAATATCTTCAAAAAACACACAAACTATGCTAATAATTGTCCAAGAATACATGTCGAGGCGCTGCATTGCCTTTGTCTTCCCTCGCGAAACATATTGTATTACTAACCCACCATAATAACCCATACCAGATAGGATATAGAACCTCCTGTTACTTGTTTATGTGGCCTCATGCCCTTGGTAATTCCTTGACAGCAGGTCTGCCATGGTGTTGTCTTCGCCCAGTATGGGCATTGGAACAAAGGTGTATTCCTGCAACAATATGCTCCAGCGATGAACCCGTGCATTCTTTATCGCTGTCGTATGGATGAATGTAAGTGGTCTGTGGTCAGTTTGTAGAATGAATTGTCTGCCCAACAGATACCTGGAGAGTTTGTGTACCGACCATACAATCGCCAGGGCCTCACGTTCTAATGTTGAGTAATGTTCCTCCGGTTGTGAGAGTTTCCTGCTGACGTATAGTACTGGATGCATGAGGTGGTTCTTTTCTTGCATCAAACATCCTCCGATTCCTGTCGATGATGCGTCTACCCGGAGGGTAAATTGTTGATCCAGATTAGGGAGTATTATAATGGGATAACTGGAAAATACCTGTTTAATCCTTCTAAGTGCATCGTCACACTGCTGCGTCCATACAACTTTGTTAGGTTTGCCATTTTTAGTCAACTCAGACAACACTGACGTGATGGCAGAAAAGTTCTTTATAAACTTATTATAAAAGTTTGCTAACCCGAGTAAGCTCCTAACTTGTTTCTTCGTTTTAGGTATTTGGATATCCAGAATTTTTTTTTTTTTACATGTGTATCTTCTGGTTTCAATACCCCGCTGCCAATAACATGTCCAAGGAAACTTATTTCCTCATATTCAAGTTGGACCTTGGACAGCTTAACAGTCAAGTTATGTTGTCTCAAACTCTCGAACAAGGATTCTAATCCTGCCACGTGATCTTCCATGTCACCGAACAGGCAAATGTCGTCTATATAATTGATAACATCCTTGCGTCCCTGTAACAGTGTCCTCATCATCCTCACGAACGTTGCTGGTGAGTTAACTAGCCCAAACGACATGTAATTCCACTGAAATAGCCCCTGTGGGGTGGCAAACGCTGTTACCGGTTTTGCTGTTTCACTCATGGGTATTTGCCAGTACCCTTTTGCCAAATCCAACTTGCTAAAATACTTTGCAGAAGATATTTGCGTCAGTACATCATCAGTACTGACCATGGGCTCCTGATCTACAATAGTAATGCTGTTCAATCTCCTGAAATCTATACACAATCGTAAGTTGTTGTCCTTCTTCATAATGACTACTATGGGGAATGAGTATGGGGAGTCTGATCTGGAAATTATCCCCATTTTCTGTAACTCTGTTATCTCACTGTCTACCGCTGCTCTGTAATGATGTGGGATAGGGTATGGTTTCACTCTAATTGGTTGGTCCTCTGTTAGCTTAATGTCATGTGTCATTAGGTCTGTCTTTTCTGGTATATCCGTCAGGACATCAGAGTAATTCTGTAATATCTTGACTAGCCTTGCTTTGTCACTAAGTTTCAAGCTGTCATTAATGGACACATCTTTCCATGTTTCTGTCTGTCTCAGTGCCACGATTGGTAAGTGCATTTTCACGTCATTGTCGTTTGATGCTTCTTCGTCAATGACAACAGAACACGCTGTCTGACTTGCCTCCTCGTCAATAATTGCCTCTGTGACGGGCTGTAAGGCTTCTAGTGGTGGAACGAATTGTCTTAGCATGTTAACGTGATACAATTTGTGTTTCCCTTTCACCTCCACCCTGTAGTCCACATCTGATACTTTACCAACAATTCTGAATGGGCCTTGCCAAGTCACTAACAACTTATCAGAAAGATATCAGCTTTGACTTTCTATTAGCATACTGTCTATACCTAGCCCCCGACATTTCCAGTGCATCACGTGCATTCTGACATGCATTAATAATTCGGTCTCTAATATTCACTACTAAGTCATACGACGAGATCGTATTACTATCATTACTCTTCCCTGTTAATAATTCTTTCAATATGGTCATGGGGCCTCTTGGGTTTGCCCCATACAACAACTCAAATGGTGAGAATCCAGTGCTTTCTTGTGGCACTTCTCTATATGCGAACAGGATAGCTGATAAGTACTTATCCCAATCACTTGGTTGCTCTGTAGTGACTTTCGCTAACATCTGCTTAAGAGACCCGTTCATTTTTTCACAAATTCCGTTGCTCATTGGGTGATAAACTGATGTGAAAACTTGTGTAATGTTCAACAGTCTGTTCACTTCTTTCATCATCTGAGAGGTAAATTGTTGACCACTGTCTGATAACATTTCGTTAGGGAAACCTAACCTTGACAATAACATTAGCAATGCTTCCGCTACGGCTTCTGTCGTAATATGTCTTAACGGAACGGCCTCTGGCCACCTGGTGCAGAAATCATCCATGGTCAAAATATACCTATGACCCCTGTTGGACATCACTGCTAATGGCCCAATGATGTCAATGGCCACTTTTTGAAACGGTCTGACTTTCAGGTCTGTAGCTTGTACTGGTGCTTTTGCCGTCTTTCCTTTTGGATACATTTTCTGACACGTACAGGATCTACAATATATTTTTATATCTTTGCTAAACCCTGGCCAATAAAACTGGCATAGGACTCTATGTTGTGTACGCGCTATTCTCATGTGCCCTGCGATGGAATGTCATGCGCCGTTCTCATAATCCTCTCTCTATATGCTAAAGGTACTACTACTTGCCTACGTGTAGTTTTGTCATCTGAAAACCGGCGAGTGAGAATATTGTTCTTCATTTCGAAGCACCATCTACCCTTCTTTGATTGTCTATGTTCTACTTTACTACACCCTTGGAAACATTTGTCCAGAGTTGTATCTTGTCTCTGGGAGTCACTAAAATTCTGTTTGAGATCCATTCTCACCTGCTCAGTTGTACTATCCTTGTCGTCAGTCCCTGTATCTACTTCGCGTGCCATCTCTTCCTCAGCTATCGTATCTAATCTTGGTTGTCTTCTAGTAACTACCGCGTTGTTTCTCACCTCATATTTTTTATCCCAGTCCTCTATTTCTTCTTCTGTACGTTCTCTCACTGTTGGTATATTTCCAATGATCAGATCTGCCACCGGTGAGTCTAGAACACACGCTGTCACTATTCCTGTGATAAACGGTGTTGTCACTGTGATCTCGGCCAATTGGTAAACTTCTACTGTCCCATTAAAGGTAATAATCTAACCTTTTTCCCTGTGTAAGCTGAGGGATCTACCAAACTTCTTCTGACCCCGATCGTCGTACACCCAGAATCCCTGAGGTGTAACGCTGGACTATCATTGACAAATCCATGGTGCAGCTTCAGCCTACCTCCTAAGTGTACCGATGACATCGCTGGGAATGGGTGCCCACATTTCAGGATAGGTTTACTGGTTGTTTCGAACAAAGGCTTACATCCCTCACAACTCTCATTGTTAAGTGTCTCAATCACTTGGGCTACATTAGCGTGCTCAGTTTCCTCGCCGGTACATTGGTAGCTGAAATGGCCCTTTTTCCCACATTTAAAACAGATTATCTCCTTTTTCTTGTTGTTTGGTGGCCCACTGGATGGTTGTACATCACACTCCGCCATTTTGTGCTTCCAGCTCCCACAATTCCAACATCCGGCATAACCATTCGGATGTCTTTTAAAATTCCCCTTTTGTATGGGTACCGTCCTGCTTTGCCAAAATGGTTGCCATGGAAACCATTATCTTGAGGTCCTTGTTGCTCATACCTCTGTGCTGAATCCACACTTTTCGCCCTTGGTCTGATAACTGGATTCTGGTTCTGTTTTGTATACGCTGCACAGACTATTTCCTCACGCAATTGTCTACCAATAGAACTGTTATGATGTGCAGTCATATAGTTTTGCCATAACGAGGACATTGTGTCTATGTCCTTTGGTTTACGTTCTTCAAAGAAAGCCACTAAGTTTGTATTACATGATGATAAAACCTTGTCTCTGAGCATCAAATCCACTAATCGATTAACATCTTTCCCAACTTCTGCAAGCTCCGTCCATTTTTTAAATGTGTTCTTTACTGTATTGACAAAATCTGTAAAATCCTGATTTGTCTCTGGCACTAATTGTCTGAACTTTGTTCTGTATCCATGTTCAGTTAGTTGGAACTTTGTAAGTAAGCGTTGACGCAGAATAGTATAATTGTTTCTTTCTTCCAATGGTAAATTAAACATGGTATCTAGGGCCTTTCCCGTTACTCACCCAGCCTCATAGAGTATTCTCCTTCTGAGATGCCTAAAGCTTTCGCAGATGCTTCGAATCTCGCAAGATAAGCTTCAAGATTGTCCCGGTCCGTAAAATATGGCAATTTTAATCATTGTGACGACTGCGAAGGTCTTATGTTTTCTTCACTTTGACCCTTAGATGAAAATTCTAACTTTTTTAGTGCAATTTCAGTTTCCATCTGACACTTGAGCTTCTCTTTCTCAATTTCCACCGCATTTGTTTGTTTTAACTTTTCAAGTTCCATTTGTTTCTCTTTCTCTTCCTGTAGACGTTTGTTTTCCATTTCAGTCTGCCTCTGTTCTCTTTCAGCCTGTCTTTGTTCTCTTTCCCATTGATTATATTCTTTCATTTTTGCTTCTGCAAACTCCTGCAAATCTTTTCCCTTCAGGCCTAACCGTTCCCCTGCTTCGATGTATTCCATTAAAGTAGGCATCTTGTAATTGTTGACACTTAGCTGTCCGTCAGTCAACTATAAATGTAAAGACTCTGCTGCTAGTCTTTGTGTACCTTCCCTAAGTACACCACCACTCAGACTGTACGTAAATTCGTAGTACTAATAATATTACTCTGTACTCACCCAGTCACTCTACAAGCACTAGGTAGTGAGGGGGGATTATTACAATAATCCCTCGATGATATAACATATAGCTGTAGAAAAATTCCTGGAAATATTGTTACACACACACACACACACACACACACACACACACACACACACATATATATATATATATATATATATATATATATATATATATATATATATATATATATATATACACACACACACATATATACAAACGAATGAATGATAAACAATTAGTGATGTCTATAAAACGCTAGACGCACAAGCTGAGTACACGGAGACGGTGATCACAAAGAAATAAAGCACAGTAACATCTCCATGCTTGTGTAATACGACCACATTGCGCGTAATATATATAAATATATATATATATATATATATATATATATATATATATATTTGTATATGTATATATATGTATATGTATATATATATATATATATATATATATATATATATATATATATATATATATAAACTGAAAAAGACCACTAGACAGTAGATATTACGAAGGATCACAATAATATTTGTATCCGAAGAACCAAATATAATATGTAAATATAATGACAAGAAGAAAGAAAGTATAACTTCAAAATATACACAAATCTGACGTTAGACACAAAGGGGCACGGTATATAATCCAGGGACCACCATTGCGTCACTGCAGAACAAAATAAACCGACCTTTTGATTTACTTCCCAGAAAATATATGATGCACCTAAGAATTCTGTTTTTGTAATGCCTGGCAAATACCTCGAACCATCACAAAATCTCCTACTCTTTACGAATACTGGACCACATACAAATAATTGCGTAACACCCGAAAACAATATATAAGACGATGAGGGCAAACAAAATGTCCAACTGGTTGGCCGACACAATGAAGTCTTCAGTTTGTTTGAAATAGTTTCTAATAATATCCTGGAAATATCTGTTTGTTAATGTTTTAACGTGACTACGACGCTCGATCCCAAAACGAATTATTGTTTTGTTGAGTGGTTACTTATTCCTGCACGTGGTGATAGTAATTGTCCAAAATGTTCTGTCTCGACACAGTCCGTAACGTTTTTGTACCCTGATTGTATAATGTATGTTATGGATTCACGTTAACCGACAAGGTTAACCAGACTAAATGGCAACCAATGACCAGCGTTTTAAATCTGTATAGTAACGATGACGGCGCTTGATTGACTATTGTAGAATGTTTGCTCAGTGATACGATGACGACAGTAGAACAATTCACAAAGACGCAAAATAAATTCAGGTTTCAGTTAAAAAACAACTTATTTATCTCGGTCTGCTAATGGAAAGTTTTTTAGTACTTTCCTTGTACACGTCCTTGACCTCGCACGATCACCTCCGTATCTCTTTGTAAAAATAATCCGTACTGGATCTGTCTGTGATTAAATTAATGTTCCCTCTTTTTCAGATACACTGGAAATTTTTCCATTATACACAACAGTCCTTTTAATATTCTGCTATTTTTATCCTTCATAAATTCAACATCCCCACACACCAGACGTGAATATGTTACGGGCTCTAGGCTGTTCAATAAAGCCGGCCTTATTATATATTATTTATATATTTTGCAAACCTTATGATGTGATATATTCTATTACCAAAGGTACCTATAATCTTTATATGTACCTTTGGTGAGCCGTAGCTTCACCAGTGACCCCTAGTCCTTTGCTTTTCTTGTGTTTCAATAGAATTTTAATTATGTTTCTAATTCAATATCTTTTTCATTTTCAGATCCCGTTTACCCCACCCTCCATTATGGCGACTTAGAAAAGAAAAGTTAAAGCCGAGTGTCTCATTTTCAGTGAATAATGGGGAGTAAAGTACTTCTTTATGACCAGAAAACCATTTGCGTAATATGCAGCCAAAACGTTGCCATTTTTAAAAAGTGCAATCTTCGGGGTTACTATGAAACAAAACATAGATCAACAAAATCAAAAATTTCTGAAAAGTTACGATCTGAGAAATATGAGTCCATAAAACGTTGTTTAGAAACACAGAGAAACCTCCTCACAAGAAACTTTACTGGAAATTAATCTGTCACACGTACAAGTTACAAAATAGTGCATAAGATGGCAGAACGAGGAAACCCATTAACTGATGGCATCTTCATCAAAGAGTATGTGACGGAAGCAGCAACTGCCATGTGTCCTGAGAAAGCCGATTTGTTTGGAACTATCAGCCTTTCAGCAAGTTCACGTAAGCGGAGAACAGAAGAACTTGAAGAGAACATAGTGCTACAGATACGCGAGAACGCTAGGAACTTGTTGCGGTATTCTCTGGCGCTGCTTCGGAGATCACGGGTGGCAAGCATCGCCTGTATATTTTCTCCTGGGCATGCCGGTATGCTGGGGAATGAACAGGCGGACAGATTGGCTGGCTCTGCAAAATTTGATGGAGTACTGATGCATGACACGGCAGGCGTGGTTGCGGCCTTGTGGGAGCACGTGTACAACTCGGAGGAGCAAATGGATCATCATGGTCTGGCAAGAATGAGGCAGCGAGGAGTGACGAGGGGATCTGGCCGAAGCTCGACGCTCAGAGGAAAGGCTAGACGGACATATAATCAGATTGCTACTGGTACTATTGGTGTTGGAACTCTTCGCTGGCCGCTGAGAATGGGGACGGAGCGCCTACGGGAATGCCTCGAATGCTGTGATGTCGGTTCCTAGATCAATCAATCAATCAATCTCTGGCGCTGGATGAGTCTATTGATCTCTCGAGTAAATCACACTTCTCGTGTTCATTCGTGGTGTCAATTTGGACTTTCAGAAAAATTGGCATCCGTTTGCATCATGCATGGAACAACAACAGGAAAAGACATTTTCGTGGAAGTGCAAAATGTGTTGCAAGACTATAACCTTCAGTGGAATCGGCTTCGAGGTGTTACAGTTGATGGAGAAAAAAACATGGCTGGAGTGAGGAAGGTATATCAGGGGAATATCAGGACTCAGTTGGAAGATCTGCAAATCCTGGGCGCTCTGTTCATACACTGCATCATACATCAGCAAGCACTCTGTGGGAAATACACAGATATTTCGTGTGTACTGAAACCAGTCGTTTCTGCTGTGAACTTCATTCGGGGACATGCACTCAATCACCGCCAGTTAAAGGCTTTTCATGAAGAAATTGATTCTGAATTTTGTGACTTGTGACACACATCATTGAGGTGGCTCAGCTGCGGTAAAGTCGAGTTTCGTTTTTACAAACTCCGAAATGAAATAGATGTTTTCTTTACTGAAACAGATACAGCTGATCCACAGCTGTCAGATCCTACTTGGCTGTCAAAGTTTTGATCGACATCACATCCCACATTAAATAAACTGATCTCGAAACTTCAGGGAAAGGATAACCTCGTCTGTGATCTCTACAGAATCATCAAAAGATTTCGGAGAAAGCTGTCATTGTTTGAAGCACAACTGTGGGGCGAAAACTTTTCTCATTGTCACTGTTTTAAAGAGTTTTGCGCTACAATCGCCGAAGATGCCAACCTCGATTTTCCGGGGACAAAATATTATTCTTGAAAAAGCAATATTTGGAGAGATTTTCAGATCTTGGCAGAGTTGAAAGTGACATTCTTTTGTTTCAGAATCCGTTTGATTTTAAACTTGGTGATGTGCCAGTTGAGCTACAGTTGGTGCTAATTGATTTGCAAGCAAATGACTTGTTGAAAGAGAAGCACAGAGAAGAAAACTTGTTGAATTTTACCGCTGCTTACCTGTTGTTGAGTTTCCGAAACTGAAGAAATTTGCCTTTGGTATGCCTTCAGTGTTTGGAACAACTTATGTCTGTGAGCAAACATTTTCAAAAATGAAGTATGTGAAGTCAACACATCGAACGAGCTTGACTGATGAGCATATGAAAGCAATTCCCTTGATTGGATGCAGCAATTCCAAACCAAACAATGATGATATCTTGAAAGTCAAACGTCAGTTTTACAAATCTCTTCAACCTTGTTTGCTGCCTAGTTTGTGAGATTTAGATATGTGCACACTATGTCTGGTGTAACTATCTTTGTGCTAACGTCGCCTTCTTTGATAACGTTTTTTTCTTCTCAGTAAATACATATGTTGGTTGTCTTTGTTTGTTTGTTTGTTTTTTGGTGTGTATTGCACGTCACTCACCCATGATTAACATGGACTTTTAAACTTAGTTTTTCGACTTTTTCCCAAGAACTTTCGTTCTGGCTTGGAAGTGTTGTATAGAATGATTTTGCAACCCGCGCTCATCATTTTGTCAGTTATCCGGCCCACTGTGAAAAATGTTTGGTGACCCCTGCCGTAGACTAACAGAGGAAAATAAGCGTCCTAGATCTCCTTCGATGGGGGATATACTTACCTCATTAACATATAAATAATCAATCAATGGACATAATCCAGTTAGTGGGATTATAGAAGGAAAGCAACGGGTGCAGTAAGTTGAGTTGAGTTGAGCTAAGAACCGATATCTCTTCACTCAGGACATTACCATACGCGCCCCGTCCCCTCGTTCAACAGCCAGCGAAGAGTCATACCACTAATCGTTCCCACCGGAATCTGATTGAAAATTCTTGTCTTTCCTCTCAGTTTTGAGATTTTTCCAGAACCAGTGCCGATCCCCCGCAATATCATTCTTTCCACATACGGGTTCTCAATTTGTTCCACCGTTTTCTCCAGCTAGTCTCACAGGCGCTCGACCACCTCTCCCCCTGCCCATAGATAATCTACAACCAAGAAGTGCATTCCCTGCCAACCTATCAATCCCGCATGGCCAGGACAAAAAACCCGGACTATTCTCACAACCTGTGACCTCTGAAGCGAGGATAGCCATTCCACAAGTAACGTTCCTTTCTCCACCTTACTTAGCATACTCCTCGAGTCCGTAATGAATGCAATGTGTGTTGCAGTGGTCTCCTCTAACCAACGGAATGAGGCTGTTACTGCTTCCACCTCAATTCTAATGCTGGAGGTCGTAGTTTTTAATATGCCAGACATTCCTTTTTAAAGCATCGTCCATTTGCCTTCGCGATGAAACCACAACCACTACGTCTGTTTCTCACCATCAGTGTAGATCACTTTGTCACATTGATGTATGTTCCCCTAGATCAGGGGTGGCCAACCTTTTCAGGAGGCGGGCCAAATTTCAGAAATAATATTTCCTGCCGGGCCACGCACCTAATCTTTGTTTGTTTGTCAAATAAAACAAACAAGCAAGCGTGCTACACCTTCGACCACATCATCGCTTCCCAGTAGATGAGATCGTGGTCAAACGCTTGCCTGGTTTAATGTTTTAAAAAAAATCACAAACAAGAAATGGATATATTAATCTTTTTGTAAAGAAAATAAAACATAACTGAGAATCAAACATATTTATTAGACAATTTAAAAATATTTAAAAGTGAGACACCTGACTATGTTTTGCAGAACAAAGTGTATCAACATTGATCTCGACTGATGTTGTCGCTACACGCAAACAGATTTACAAATGACCACCAGTAATTCGTGTTCTCACTTGTGATTTGATGTACTTCATTCGACTTAAAAGCAGTTCAGGCGCATAATTGTTTCCAAATAGCGAAACCATCGACAGAGCATATTTGCAAAACGCAAGATATTTATCCTTGTCCACATACGTTTTATAGAACTCTTCCAAACCAACATGATGGAATTTCTCCTTTAACTGTGTATCATAACACATTTCACAATGTTCCATTTGTATCTTATTAATTAATTGACCTTTCTCTTGTAGACGAGTATTAACGTCATTTAGGTGGCTAGTTATATCGACCAGAAATGCAAAGTCGCAAACCCACTCTTTGTCTTCAAACTCTGGGATACTTTTTGACTTGCTTGAAAAGAATGGGCTGATTTCTTTCTGCAAATCAAACACTCTTTTCAAAAATTTGGCTTCTGCATAAAATGTAACGTCATTATAATCTGAGTCCAAAGACTTTAGAAATTCTTGGAACTGACGGTGATCCAACCCGTTCGACTTAATGAAGATCACTATTTTGACGACCACTTTCATGACATGGTCCACTTTGAGGGACTTCGAACATAAATTCTCCTGATGAATAATGCAATGAAAATTTAGCATTGAAGTATTACCAACTCTGGAGGCCTCATTTCAATCAATTTTACTAAACTTTCGTGTTTTCCAACTATTGCTGGAGCACCATCCGTTGTTAAGGCCGATAAGTAGTTAAATTGTAAGGAAAAGCGATTGAATGTCGATGTAACTGCCTCTAAGAAATCTCGTGACTTAGTAGTGTCCTTAAGTGGATACCGTGCCGCTAATTCTTCTGTCTTTTAAAAATGGACACCAAACCCATGATAAAAATTGCCAATTGGGCAGAATCTGCCATATCTGTGCTTTCATCCAATGCTAGAGCATAAAATATAAACTCGGATGCTAGACTTTTCAAATTATCTTCAATATGTTTTCCAATGTCGTCCACACGCCTAGTATTAGTCTGACGGGACAGACGTACTTTTGAGAAATCCTCCTTCTTTTCTGGACACAGAATTAAACGACGCTCTCCAAACGTTGCTTAAACATTTCACCATCTGAATATGGCTTCGTTGTGTGTGTGTGTGTGTGTGTGTGTGTGTGCGTGCGGGCGGGCGTGCGTGCGTGCGTGTGTGTGTGTGTGTGTGTGTGTGTGTGTGTGTGTGTGTTTTAGTATCATGGCTACTGCGTAACTAGCTTTTACATAGTAAATATCTTTTGTTGTGCAGAAATTGTTTTAAAAAAAGTCATTTTCTTGGTCTTGTCGAAAATGCCCTTTGTAATCTCGTAGTGCCGTTTGATGTTATATTCTTTCAAAACAGAAACAGATTCTTTGCGTATCAAGCATATGCTCTTTGTATTAATTTCCACAAACAAATAGTTTATAGTCTTGAAAACTTCTTAATTCTTATATGATTCTTCTCTTTTTTGGTCCAACATCTTTACTTGTTGAAGCCATTGCAGGTCTTCGTTTTTAACTGAAAAAAAAAAAAAATAAAACGCTACTTTTTTTCTTTCAGTTAATAATAATTAATTAATTAAAATTAAATAAATAAAACTTTTCAGGGTTCACTTACCTATAGAATCGATATGGTACACAGGATATTTGGTTAAAGTAGTTTGAACTCTTATTATAAATATGATAAATGTGTATTTTAACGTCGATCGCAAAATCTCTCCAGACGCAGTGGCGACAGTATAACGAAACTACAGAATAACACGGAACTTTGTCTTCCGGTACTTTAACCCACTCTTTTTTACGATTGATAGTCTCTAGGCCAGCCACACACACACACACAGTCACACACACACACACACACACACACACACACACACACACACACACACACACACACACGCACACACCATACACACACAAGTAGTATAAATGAACAAAACTCTTCAGGTTTTTCAAAAATGTAGGCGTGTTCTAGTGACTCATCAGAGGGGGTGTGGTGTTCAAGTGGCCCCCTGTAATTGTAGGTGCGTCTAGTATACAACATTTAACATAAAACAGCCAAAATAACAAACAAACGAATCAAAGAAGGTATATAATAATGTTAATACAACATATAGAGAGAAAAAAAGGAAAAAAACATAGTCAAGTGGCCCCTTATATGTGAGGGTGTGCAATGACGTAGTCAAGCGGTGGTAAAGAAGTGGTCAAGCGGTTAAGGGGTGATCAAGTGACCCTTTAAATTGTAAAGGAGAGTACGTGCAGTGATGTGGTGGTGGGTAAAGTGAGGGATGACGTGGTCAAGCGAGGGTCAATTAGTGGTCAAGTAGTAGTCAAGTGGTCGAGTGACCACTTAAATTGTAGAGGAGAGTACAGTTAGTGATGTGGTGGTGGTTAAACTGAGCAATGAGGTGGTCAAGTAGTGGTCAAGAGGTGGTCAAGAGGTGGTCAAGAGGGGTCAAGTGGTCAAGTGACCCCTTACATTGTATGGGAGGGTACTGTAGTGACGTGGTGGTGGTTAAAGCGAGCGATGACGTGGTCAAGGAGTGATCACGAGTTGGTCAAGAGGTGGTCAAGTAGTGGTCATGTGGTCGAGTGACCACTTAAATTGTCGGGGAAAGTGGGTGTAGTGAGTTGGTGATCATGGGGTGGTCAAGCAGTGGTCAAGTAGTGGTCAAAGTGTCGAGTGACCACTTAAATTGTAGAGGAAAGTACGTGTAGTGAAACGATGATGGTTAAAGTGATCGCTGACGTGGTCAAGTAGTGGTCAAGTAGTAGTCAAGTAGTGATCAAGTGGTCAAAGGGTGGTCAGATTACCTCTTAAATTGTAGAGGAAAGTCCGTGTAGTGAAACGATGATGGTTAAAGTGATCGCTGACGTGGTCAAGTAGTGGTCAAGTAGTGATCAAGTGGTCAAAGGGTGGTCAGATTACCTCTTAAATTGTAGAGGAAAGTCCGTGTAGTGACACGGTGATGGTTAAAGTGATAGATGACGTGGTCAAGTAGTGGTCAAGTGGTGGCCAAGTGATGGCAAAGTGGTCGAGTGACCATTACATTGTAGAGGAAAGTACGTGTAGTGAAATAAGGATGGGTAAAGTGAGGAGGAAGCAGTAGTAGGTTTATTAATAGTAGTAATATTAATTGTAGCGACACCAATAGTAGTAGTTGTAGTAGTAGTAGTAGTAGTAGTAGTAGTAGTAGTAGTAGTAGTAGTAGTAGTAGTAGTAGTAGTAGTAGTAGTAGTAGTAGTAACACCAATAGTTTAAGTCATCATCATCAGTAATATTAATTGTAGCGACACCAATAGTAGTAGTTGTAGTAGTAGTAGTAGTAGTAGTAGTAGTAGTAGTAGTAGTAGTAGTAGTAGTAGTAGTAGTAGTAGTAGTAGTAGTAGTAGTAACACCAATAGTTTAAGTCATCATCATCATCATCATCATCATCATCACGTGTCTTACCGGCTGGCGTAGACGATCATACCACCCGACAGATCGCGCTCTCTGACAACATTGACAAATTCACGGCGGATTGACTCACGCTACAGGGATGTCCATTAACGGCGTTATCTTCATGCAATGGTGGTAGTCGAAGCACAAATAGTACCAATAGTACTAGTCATCATCAGCAGCAAGAGTCTTATCACCTGGCATGGGTGAGTATGACACTCCATAAGTTATAATCTCCGACACCATGCATATAAATAGTAATAATATTGATAATAATAGTAGTTGTAGTAATAGTAGTAATAGTAACAAAGTAGCAGCAGCAGTAGTAGTTGTAGTAGTAGTAGTAGTAGTAGTAGTAGTAGTAGTAGTAGTAGTAGTAGTAGTAGTAGTAGTAGTAGTAGTAGTAGTAGTAGTAGTAGTAGTAGTAGTAGTAGTAGTAGTAGTGGGAAAGGGAGAAAAAGAAGAGGTGGAGATGGACTAGTAGTAGTATAAGAGTAGCATTAGTAGTAGCAGTAGTAGAAGTAGTACTAGTAAAAAAGTAGTAGTAGTAGTAGTAGTAGCAGCAGCAGCAGCAGCAGCAGCAGCAGTAGTAGTAGTAGTAATAGTAGTAGCGAGGGTGCTTGTTGTTTCACTAAGTATTTGTATATCTTATGTAGTATAAAGCTAATTTGTATTGTATGGTGTGTAATGTGGTGCTGAAATATCTGTCTTTTGTAGTTGTAAGAGATGATGACGTCATAACCCCCACTCTATCATTGTCGCCTTATTGATAGTGTCTTCAGTGCTGCGAAAAAGGCTTATTGTGAGATATCGATAACTCCCTTCTCCAGACTGACTGCATCAGGGGTGCATGACCATTAGTAGTAAACAACGATACGGCAACTACAAGGCAACTACAAGGCAAATTGGCGTCGAATAAAGCGTAAGTACACAACTTATGAGGTCATCGGGTGTACGCTCTATCACGGTCGACAAATAAGTGGTCCCTAAGTCCTCAAATTACTCACTCAAAAAAACATATATGATAATAAGGCACCCACCCAAACAACGATAACGGACAACAACAAACAAACAAACAAAATGACATAAACGTCAAAATGTAACACATACAAAGAAATCAACAGCTACTGAAAAATAATAATGATACGACAAAATGACACAAACAATGAAAACCGACACATCAACAAAATGAAACAAACAGGTAAAACTGCTGACACAAGCAACGACAAACTGACACAACCAAATAAACCAAAATAGGTAAATGTAAACGTTGAAATGTAACACGCAATAAGAAATTGACAAATTACAATATCACACACACACGCGCACACACACACACACACACACACACACACACACACACACACACACACACACACACACACACACACACACATGAGAACTGAAACAACCAATGAAAACTGACACAAATATAGAACCAGGCATCTGACATCCAAATGAAAACCTCAAATTGTAACACACAAAGACACCGACAACTACTGGGGGAAAAATAACACAACTACTGATAAATGACACAACAACAAAATGAAGCAACCAATGAAAACTGACACAACAACAAACTGACACAACGACAAACTAACACAAGCCAAAGAAACCAAAAGATACAAATGTTAAAGTCAAAATGTAACAGACAACAACTAAAAATGACACAAGCAAGAAAAACATGACACACCGACAAAATGACCCAAACAAGGAAAACTCTAACAACCAATGAAAATTGCCAACATAAACACTAAAAACCTAACACAACGACAAACTGATACAACCAAAGAAAACAAGACATCCAAATGTAAACGTCAAAATGTAACACACACACACACACACACACACACACACACACACACACACACACACACACACACACACACACACACACACACACATATATATACACACACACACACACACACACACACACACACCAGAAACCGACAACAACTGAAAATTACACACACATGAAAAATGACACAACACACTAACTCGACCAACGAAAACTTACATAAACACCGAAAACTGACACAAGCACCGATCAATGCACCTAAAGAAAAGCAAATCATTAAAAAATAGGTAACAGAGACATACACAAAAAGAGATCGACAACAAATGAAAAAAAAATGACACAGCCACTTAAAAATGACACACCAACAAAATGAAACAACCAATGAAAACGACCAACAAAAAACGTTAAAATAAATACATAAACACCGAACGAGTCACCCAAAGTAAACAAGACAGCCAAAATGTAACATATAACAACTGAAAATGACACACACAAGAAAAAATGACACAACAACACACCAACTCGACCAACGAAAACTTACACAAACACTGACAACTGACACATCAACAAAATGAAACACCCAATGAAAACCGACACAACCAAGACTCACACACAACACATTCAGAAAAGACATAGTTGGAGAGAAACATACCGTGTATAAAATGGAAACTAACCGTTTATAATCTTCTTTGTTTTTTTTTTTTAATTTTCTCAACACATAAATGAACAGAAACACGGGCACAACAAAATGCTTCTGTAGTTGTCTATAAGGCTTTCTCCTTGATAGATTTCTTACGTTGGTTCCCCAAATGAATCGGATTACCCATAGAGGCGATGACGGGTTGATTTTCTTGATGTTCTGTTGAAAATGGTGGTTTGGACTGGTTATTGTAAGCATACGCATATGGGGTTGAAACTTCACCAGCCGTGAGTCGGTTACTGTAAGTAGGTGTATAGGAACACATAGAATCAGTGTTCCAAATGGGTATATTAATGTTTGACTGTACCCTGTAAAAAGCCGCAAGAATTTCATCGCGCATATCCATCAGTTGTTCAAATTCACCACGAGGTAAGCGTCAGTCCAACTTTAGTGGGAAATTTCAGTTCTGATTCTCCAAAGTAACGTCGCAAATGTAACATCGCCATAGCCCTGTAACTTGACATAGAAGCGACTTTATGATCAGCACCCAATGGTCTAATGAATTCAGCTCCGTTGATCATGTAAACACAATTGGTTGCAGACATCTCGAACGCTTGGTAAACGGATCACAAAATGTAGACAGCCCAGCTCATTTTATACAGATTGGCTTATCGATTGTTTAAAAACATGTCTGGACTTGTTTTACATTTGTAAGCAGTAACCAATCAAAAAACGAGACGCTGGCCAAAATTCAAATTTCCCACCTTTAAGGGAGATAACTCGTCTAAAATTAATTTCTTCGATATCAGCTTTGTTTAAGTCCATGTCGTCATCCTAATTTTTCTGTGTAAGTTCATCTCTTCGGTAGTTTAAATTTTGGTACGTCCATTTCCTCAGAAGCAGATTTTTGTAAGTGCACGTCAGCATCAGAATATTTTTTGTGTCTAAGTTCTTGTCTTCGACTTCGCCAAGGCCTATTTTTCGTGAAAAAGCAGAAGTCTATTGGCTAGAAAGTCAACATGAGTGGTCAATTACTACCACTTCCTGTGGACAGCTATTCTTACGCATCCACTAAAGTTGAGAAAATGAACCTCCGTTGAACGGAAGCTACCACGGACTTGAATTGTTAAACCCTTCTGGAAGTAGTAGCGGCATCTTAACGAGGAAAAAGATTGAAGTAGTTATCCCCCTTAGTCTGGGAATTATGAAAATGTATGCCCCCGCAAGCGATATTATACGTGACGTCATATAAAGAATTAAAGAATAACAACTGGGACTCCGCCTCATTTTCACACCATACAGACAGCATCGTCAGCGTAATCTGAACTGCTTGACCTAAGAAACTGCCCAAACCCGGTTTTCACAGACTCAAAAGCTCGTATATAAATCCGAGCTGGTAACAGTCACTCGTTGTGATCCGAAAAGGACTAAAGACCTCAAGTTATTCATGGAATCCAAACTCACAGTGGATGAGATTACATCCCAAACGAGCCTACAAACCATTTTAAATATGACATCAATTTTGTCAACACCTAGAAAAAATGATCAATAAAGGATGTCCTTCTTCCAAAAATCGAAAGAAACGACAAAGAGAAAAACGAAAACATGGATTACTACCCTTGCAAACAAAAGAAATTCCTGACTCCAATCACACTGGATGCATAGAGCAAAAGCTTTATTCCCAAAGTATAGTATTGGTGCGCGATCAGAGAAATAAAGACAATGTTTTCCAAAATAATGTCTATCAAAGACCATCAGAGCATGCCGGTTCGGCAACAGTAACACAGCTTCTACGTTACCTGTTTTGAATGATGATGATTCTTGTTTCTTCATCCCAGCTCTCTCATTAGACATTTTGTTCTGCAAGAAACCTACTTCTTGTAGTCAGGCAGCAGTAGACCGCCAAGAGACAACATTTGATTTGCTTGGTGATTTTTCTTCAGATGAAAATATTGACCTTCTGTCTAGTAATCATGGCCCAGACTCAGAGTCTCTCAAGAAAATTAATGCTTTGTGGAATTAAAACTATCCTACTGCTGGTTTCCGAAGTTGCTCCTCTGTCGCAGCAGATGAAATACATCACAAAACGAGTAAGGTTTGTATCAATAATAACGTTCATGAACATAGTTTCCAAGAACAGGTGTGTTAGTTCTAGTGTCTAATTTTACACTTTATTATCTGTTCCTCTTTATTTTAATATGAATTACTAGATGTTGAAGTCTTGTAAGTTTCAGTGTGATTTTTTTTCTCCTCCACAGGTTAAGTTTGCAGCAGAACCTCACTTTTTGACAGTTCATATCATTGGCACCGAAGAACGCAATGGTAACTGGCATCATATAATCAGAGAACGTGAGAATTTTGAAAGGCGTATACTAGAGTTGGAACAAATTCTTACTCCAGTCCTGGGGGAAAGTCACAGAGTCAAAGTCCTGGAGCAGAGAAAAGTGTAAGAACAACAGTGAAAATCGATTGTCACAACAATACATTTGTAAATTATAAGAATTAAATTTGTCGAATTAATTATATTAGTGATGACCATAATATGTGACTTAATTCTAACACTAGTTGTTCACTTTAAGGGGCTGCGTGGTCTCGAGGTATGGTGTCCGCCTCGAGTGCTGGAGGTCCAGAGTTCAAGCCCCGGTGTGGATCGGGATTTTTTTCACGTGGACTTCTAGTAATAAAATTTCCTCTGGTCTCTGGGTAGTGAGATCGGACGCCCGTGTGTATTGTTGCGTTTGTAAAACATCCCTTGTCAGTTGGAATTCGAAAAAGAGTAGCCTAACGGCGGTGCCTGGGCAAAATTTCGAATTAAAAATCTACCCAAATTATTTCAGGATCCTCGCCGGTGCTACGGAGTTCGTGCCCTGAGCTGAGTTTCTCCAAACTCTTGCATGAGTTAGGGGGAGAACGGAGCACTTATGGGTTACACCCGTGTGCCGTGAAGTTGATCCATCGACTAAACTAAACTAAACATCTGATGGGAGACGCCTTGAAGAAATTAGAACAAGAACTGCCATTGCGAAGGAAGCCTTTTGCAAGATGAAAAACATACTGACCAATAAAAAGATATCAATTGAAACGAGAAAACGGGTGTTGAAGTGCTACATAGAACCCGTACTTTTATATGGATATGAAGCATGGACAATGAGCAGACAAGCTGAAAAACATCTGATGGCTGTTCTGTGGAAAATGCAAAGAATACTATGGACAGACAGAAAAACCAAAGAACAAGTCCTTCAAGAAACAAATGAAGATCGTAAACTGATTAGAGACATTAGACGTAGACAGTCAAAATTTTATGGGCTTGTTATGAGAAGAAATGACTTGGCGACAACTGGCAAGATCGAGGGGACGAGACCAAGGGGTAGACCGAGAAGTAAATACCTGGATGGCTTGACCACGTAGCATGGCTGAGACAGGAACACGGAGCTGATCCACGACTCTGGTAATCGAGTGAGATGGCAAAATATGACCACCCACGCTTATCGGCATGGCACCAGATAGATGGATGGATTTCCTTCTTCCCAGTGACGACCATTATCTGTGTCTTCTTACAATTTAATTCTAACCCTAGTTGTTCACTGTATGGAACAAACGCATCTACTAAATGTTGCAGGTCCTATACATGGTCTGCAATCAAGACTGTATGGTCTGAATATCTAATGTTATTGATGCATCGTCCTTTCATGTCTTCTATATTTCTGAACATATTTTCACTGCACATTGAAAAAAGACCTGGACATTACACATCCCTGTCTCATACCTCTCTTATATTGATATTGACCATACTTCATTATCAATTCTTACGGCAGCTTGTTGTTTCCAATGTTAGTCAGGTCTTAGTCAGATATCACTGAGCTACCGTATGGCAGTAGACGGTACTACCTGCTTTCTGTCAGCGCCGAATGTTGGGCGGCGCTTACCAAACGCGACACTCCACATTGTGCCAACGGCTTCGGGCGGAAGAGCGCAATTGGGAGGGTACAAGCCTTATCCTGGTGCGAGGAAATGCAACCTAAAGACAAAGTGTCATGGCAGGGCAGACCAGACCCTGAGCCTTGGTTGGCAGCTGGTCTAGGATCGAAGCTTCGACAGGCGGACAGTTAGAGCATTGCTTTGCTGATCCTGACGCTTCTGCAGCTTGTCTTGTTCCAGATATGTTTGTGCTACCTTTCCTCTGGAATCAACTAGACAGGCCGAGAGAGGGATCATGCTGCATGGGCAATACATGGTCTCCATATTTTAACACAAGCTTTGTGCTATGGAGAGGTATAACTCCATCCCTGGTCTTCACTGGTCTCGGAATCAAAACGAGAGGTAGCAGTTCTTCTTCTTCTTCTTCTTCTTCTTCTTCTTCTTCTTCTTCTTCTTCTTCTTCTTCTTCTTCTTCTTCTTCATCTTCCACTTCTGCCCTCAAGCGCCGTGGGGAGGAATAATTTGCGTTCCAGAGCCCGATGGGTGGCACTGGATAGTGTCATTCCGTGTGCTTGTACAATGTCTTTCATGTCGTCAATCCATTTTCTTCTTGGACGTCCTCGTGGTCGCGTCGCAGATGATGTAAGGTCAGTGATGGTAGTTGCTGGTGTTGCATTCTAACGACATGGCCAAACCACATGATCTTCTGTCTTTCAATAAATGTGGCACAAGGTGTTGTCCCACAGTCTGTCTGATAATAGCATTTCTTACTCGGCCTCGGATTATTAAGTTGGCAGCTCTCATTTCGCAGGTGTCGATTTTGCGAAGGTGTAATTTGGATAAAGTCCAGGTCTGAGATTGGTAGCATAGGGTTGATGTGAATATGCTGTTTATTATCTGTCGTTTTGCGGACATGGGTATATTTGGATGTTTCAGTAAGGGTGATAGTTGATATGTAAGTGCACTAGCTTTTTGACATCTGATTTCGATTTCTCTGTCCAATCTGCCATTTTCTGTGATCATACGGGTTATAAGTCCTTGTCAATTGGCGTAGACGTGGGGCGCCACGGGTTGCCTCTGACGCTGGGAGACACCTACAGGTGTAACTGATCAACTACCGCCCACCTCAAGCTGGGCAGCCCCCGGTCAATTGGGTGCTGATCCGCCACAGCATTCCTGCTTCAATGGGTGCTTAGGCTTGGACAAAATCTGAATAGCAAGCTGTAAAACCAATGCACCAGGTACTAATAAAAAGAAAAATAGAAAACCCAAGCTATGGCTTGCAACCTGGAACGTAAGAACCATGTGTCCAGGATTTTCCACTGACCTAACGAATATTGACGATGTGAGACAAACGGCTGTGATTGATGTCGAACTCAATTGTATTAACATTGATATTGCTGGCCTGCAGGAGACTCGCCTAGCTGAGGAAGGGTCACTAATCGGTCTCTGTGGCTAAGCGCTTGCGAAAGCGGTTTGTGAGCTCGTATACCCGGGTTCGAAAAACAGCGTTGCTGGTTTTTTTCGAAAAAGGTATAGGAGCCGGTCGTTCAGAAAGCAACGGCAAACTACTGAACGTAAAATTTTTGCCCAGGAATCACGAACAGCGAAAATTCTGGGGTTGACTGCTACGTCCTGTTAAGGACATGCAATTTTATTTTATTTTTTTTTAGAGGGCAGGCAGAAAAAAAGGCAACATGGTATGGGTGTTGAAGTGAAGAATTCGCTACTGTGAATGATTGAAATTCCAGCTGGAGGTAATGAAAGACTATTACACCCGCGCTTGGCTACCTCTTCTGGTTTTGCCACCAATATCACTGCATATGCATCACTGCATATGCTTTCTGAATGACCGGCATCTATACCGTTTTCGAAAAGAAAAAAAAAAAGCACCCCAGTGTTGCAAATCCGGGTATACGGGATTATGAATCACGTCCGTAAGCTCATCTCCACGGAGACCAGCATTTGCTGATAGCCAACCGATGCATTTTCAGACTAACAAAGGTTCAGAATTCTTCAACAGAACCTTCTTAAAATTTCTGTGAAAGACGAGGGTGTGCATTTCTTTACGACAGAGAATGACGATGTGAAGGCCGCCGTAATAGAAAGATTCGACCGAGCACTTAGATTTTTTTTTTTTTTATGTGTCGTTACTTTACCAAGACCAATACACTTCGATACATTGGCATGATGGATAGTTTGATTCGAAACTATAATGGTTCATATCACCGAAGCATTAGAATATCTCCAGCGCAGGTTAACAACAGTAATCAAGTAGAAGTGTGAAATACTTTGTACCATAGGACAGGCATATCAAGGAAAGTTCGCGACCGTGTCAGAAATTCTTAACTGAGACAAACATCTAAAAATTTGTATTTTCCGGGGTGGACAGAAGAAATGTTATCAGTCAGTTACATAAATCAGACCAGCCCGGTGACGTAAGTAGTGAAGAGTGCTAATCGTAGTCACCAGATGAAGAGGATCCTCGCGAGGGAATCCCTCTTCCTTCGCGAGGGGGAGTTATGAGGTAAGTCATGGTTCGTGTAGGAGGGAAATGGTGGGTAAAAAAATGGAAATTGGGTCATGAAAAAAAAGTGTCGGGGCTGTGTGGGAAAATCTGGAAGGTAGTACCGGGAAGTTATACGTCGGTGAAGTGTGGGAAAATCTGTGTTCGTTTCATAACAGAACGGGGTGTATGAGGGGTGGGGAAAAAAGTCATTAAGTAATGGATTGTAAAAACGTTGGTGAGGTTAGATTATTTTGAACTGTTAGCACATTGGCGGTGTACATTAGTACGAATAGAAGGAATAGTTGCGGTGGCGATAGTAGTCATAGTGGGTATGGGTTAGTGAAATTAGTTGATAAGGGGTGGTATGTAGAGGTTCGCAGTCACTATCATCTGAAAAGAACTGATGGCCGCAGGAGTCTGGTGGGGTGGGATTAATATTGAGGGGATGGTGACCTAGTTCTGGGTGATGTCTGGAGGACTCCGCCCTAGCATCAGTGGTGATGGTTGTCGGTAATTGTTGTCGGCAACGGTCAACCCGCCTGAAGAAAGGAAAGACTATCCTGATCTTTGATTGTCAATAACAGACAGTGTTGGTTGGTTGCAGACTTGCCGTTATTGTGGATGTGAAATAGTAAAGTGAGCTAGGAGTGGACACCGTGGTGCTCGCGTTTTGTGAGTCTGTGAGTCGATCAGGTGTTAGACCTACAACTATTGGTGATGATCAAAGGGTGGTAATGCAGTGGTCAAGCAGTGGTCAAGTGATGAAATTTTTTAGGGAAAAGTGGTTGTAATGATATGGTGATGATCAAAGGGTGGTAATGCAGTGGTCAAGCAGTGGTCAAGCAGTGGTCAAGTGGTCAAGTGAGGAAATGTTAGGGAAAATTAGTTGCAATGATATCGTGATGATCAAAGGGTGGTAAATTAGTGGTAAAGTAGTGGTAAAGTAGTGGTCAAGTGAGGAAATGTTAGGGAAAATTAGTTGTAGCGATATGGTGATGATCAAAGGGTGGTCACACACTGGTCAAGCAGTGGTCAATCAGTGGTTAAGTGTATCAAAGGAGGAAATTTTAGGGAAAAGTGGTTGTAATGATATGGTGATGATCAAAGGGTGGTAATGCAGTGGTCAAGCAGTGGTCAAGAAGTGGTCAAGTGAGGAAATTTTAGGGAAAAGTAGTTGCAATGATATCGTGATGATCAAAGGGTGGTAAATTAGTGGTCAAGTAGTGGTCAAGCAGTGGTCGAGTAGTGGTCAAGTGAGGAAATGTTAGCGGAAACTAGTTGTAGCGACATGGTGATGATCAAAGGGTTGTCAAGTAGTGGTCAAGCAATGGTCAAGTAGTGGTCAAGTGAGGAAATGTTAGAGGAAACTAGTTGTAGCGACATGGTGATGATCAAAGGGTGGTAAATTAGTGGTCAAGTAGCGGTCAAGTAGTATTCAAGTAGTGGTCTAGTGGTCGAGTGACCACTTAAATTGTAGAGGACGATGTGCGTAAGATTATGGTAGTGATTAAAGTGATCGTTGACGTGGTCAAGCAGTGGTCAAGTGGTCGAGTGAATACTTAAATTGTAGGGGAAAGTACGTATAGCGCAACGGTGGTGGTAAAATGAGGAGGAATCAGTAGTAGTGATAATAGTACTAGCAATATTAGTTGTAGCGACAACAAAAGTAGTTGGTGCCTTGTTAGAGATACAAGTCTCTTTTTTGGGGTGTGTAAAAATCTCAAAAACACAAAGAGGGTCACACAAACACACATACATACAGACAAGACACAAACACACACATACAGACAAGTACGCACATCTCCTACCATTACTAGTGTCACCACAGCTATACACAAGTACACACACAAATACAAAGACAACCAAGCACACACAAACACAAAGACAACCATACACATCCATCTCCTATCATTACTACTGTCACCAGCAGCTATACACAGACACACTCACTCATAAACACATACAAATACACAAGTACACACACAAATGCAAAGACAACTACACACACCCATCTCCTACCATTACTACTGTCACCACAGCTATACACAAGTACACACAGACAGACACTCAACCATAAACAAAGACACAAGTACACACACACAAACACAAAGACATCACAACCATCTACACACCGACAGACACACTCACCCATACACACTTGATACACACTTACAAACACGTACAGCGACAAATACACATACAGACATCACGAGTACAGACACCCATATCCTCTTCGTTGCCCACAAGACTAAACTACACAAACCACATACCCTGTATGTTAACGAACACGGATGTCCGAGAAACCCCTACGTCATCAGCGCCATAGGCAAAAGTCATTAAGTGGTAGCGTGAATCATCGCTCACATGAAGGCGGGCAGTGGCGTGAGAAAAGCCTGTCTACAAAACTCCCACGTCAGCTATGTAGGGGCGTGTGAAGACCCAGTGTATAAAATAGACGGCGTCTCCTCACTCGCTCTACATCAGTTTACGTGGTGACTTGGCTAGCTACAGAGGTAAAACACGCTGGTGTGAGCAGTGTTCGTGTCGTCGGCAGATATTGTTCACATGGTGATTTTGCTAGCTACAGAGGTATTTGTGAAGCAGGTTGTTGTGAGCCTTATTCGTGCCGTCTGCATCTGTTTGTTGATAAAACAGTGAAACATATTCTGTATAAACCAGAACTTTTTGTGGTTGTAAGAAAATCAAGTGTGTGACTTATTCATATACCATTTTATCAATATGGCCACCAAACATGGTTTCATGTGTTCGGTGTGCGACAAAGACTTCCGTGATAACTATAACCTTATCGCCACATTCGGACCATTCATGATACGAAAGATCAAGCACACTTATGTGATAAGGCGTATAATAGAAAAGACAATCTACAAAGACACATACGAACACAGCATCACCCGCCTATGGATACAGCAGAAGCAAGTACTTCAACACCAGAGACGACACCGCCACCAACCTCAACGATACCACCAACTGAAACCACTATAACTAACAGTCAGACACAGCCAGACGAGAATATTCTTGAACTACTGATAGACGATGAAGCGGCCATCTTAGCAGCCGGGAAACCAGAGACACTACACAGCCTTCCACCCGATATTCAACAAACATATAGAGAAAATTGGGAAGCTATCAGGACACATCACAAGATTAACAAGTATTTATCGACATACACATTCTTTATTAACCCCGAGATACAAAGCCCTATCAAGTGGACAGATTCGTTGTATAAGATTTTCAACGCTCAAATTTGTCGCTTTAAGATAAACTTTAGCTTTCATTTAGTGTTAAGACATAGAGGAACACAAGATCTTAGATTCTATCATGCGTCATTTAACAATAGTTATGTTTTAGAATTTCCAGCGCAAATAAATAACAGACACGACTTTGATGGTTTTATCAACACAGTTCACGAAAATGACATTCATTCCTACGCCATGCAACAACGTACAGACACCAAATATACACTAGAAACAGTAGCTGGCATATGTTTTTACCTCTTTCATATGCCCGAGTTCCCGATATACTGATGTCTAGGTGATATATCAGCCCAACTACATTGTTATTTTTTTTTTCACAAACCATGTATGTCATTGATTTTTATTCTTATGATATATCATTAAACTGTTTTGATGAATATGTTGTGAACACACATATTTTGGTGATACAATAAATCATATTGAAAGCAAGTTTTTATTTGTTGGGTGATTGTTTCAAGTGGCTGGCTTTCACGTGGTTGCCCCAGTTCTTTTTCCAACACTGACACACAAACACACAATCGAACAAAGACAAAAACACAATGGAACAAAGCAAAAAAAACAATAAAAACAGAGAGACAAAATTAAAACACAAACAAACAAAAGTAAAATTTCTCAAATGGTTTTTATTGATATACAACATCAAAGTACATTTTAAAACTGGCTCTGTTTACGACCCAAACGGATAAGAGGGACTTGATTATTGTAGAAAGATGTCTGGCCTTTCAGAGACCTGTCTTGACTGTCGGTACACGTAGACTGGTCTGGCTTGTATGTAGCTTGGTCACCATATCTTAGTTTCTCAAAACCAGCTAGAATGTCAGCCTTCATCGAAACGAGAGATTCAAACTCTGCTTTCGTAAGTGTAATTCCCACATTCGAAGGATACATCATCTCAGAATCATAATACTGGTGTAGATGGAGTGTCGTCGTTCCTCTGTCTTGAGAAACTGTCACCGCTTTCAAACTGTTGGCTAGCTGACTGGGCATATCAACAGGTCTCGACATGAATAACCCATTGGATGTAGACATCTTGATCGTTGTAGACACAAAAAGACGAGTGGTCGTCTCAGTTTATAACGATGAATTTATCTAGTTTTAAACAGATCTGGACTTGTCTTTTTTAACCACGGAGTAACCAATCGAAACACGAGACAATCGTTCACGTGTTGTCTGTGTCCAAATGGTTGCAGGATACGTGACATGCTCGAGCCGCGACATTTCATCAACAAGAAATACAAGGCGTACAGACCACAAGTGGCGTTATTAATGTCTTGTAACATACGGGTGTTGTACACTGGTGGTCTGTCGGAGTTTCGTCGTATAAACCGGATAATGTCGGCGTGTAATGGTGGCAACCCAAATGAATCGAAATATTCAAACTGACCTAGACCATTAAAATATAGGGCGATCCAATGTGAGCCAGAGTAAACACTGGTGTCAGTATTGACGATCAAAGCGGCTGGTTGTGTTCTATCAATGTGTCTAGGCAATTGATCTCTAGCGCATACGTTGACTATCGAAAGTCGTCGAACAACCAGATCAGACATGAGTAATTGTCTTAGCTGTTGGGTATCCATTATGCTATGTAATCTGTTAGCACTTGTCTCGTCTAGGAAACTTCTAGGACCGAATCGAGTTCGGCGTATACGACGACTTGTAGAGGTGCATCCGTTATAACATCAAACTTTTGGGCCAGATTTCGCCAATTCAAACTGCTCCCCATCTATTATACTGGGAGTCAGATCAAAAGCATAGAGAGCATACCCTTGACTAAAATTTTCATAATTGATACCATTCCTAACATCCTTACCGGTCAGACCTAGGGCCAAATTGGTACCATGGAAAGCTCGCATGTACTGACTCGTGGTATAATTCATGGTTATGGGTTTGCCTGTGACACTACGCCCATCTACCATCAGACTCAAATAGTTTAACTGATAATGATTGAATATGAAGGGGTTCGTGTTTAGCTCGCCGTTGAAACAGGAAGCATTCACTAAACCGATCACCACCCGGGTCGGTGTCTGGCTGAGGAAAAGGTTATCTTGTGTGTGGGAAAACTTACCTTTCGGGATAGAAAAGGTTTTTACCACGACTCTTTTAAAAGGATACTTCGCATTGGATCTCAATAAGGCTTTTTCGTGAGTCAGAGAGATAGCTGGATTTAACTTAGCTTTCCTCACCAAGAGGCTGGCGTAAGTAATGACACTTTTGTACCCACCGTTTACATCCGTGGCAATGAAATTAAAGACGGATTTTGATGTGGTTAATTTGATTTTAATATCGACGCCATTCAACATGTACCTGTCTTGATTGAAAATGTCGGAATGTAGGCGACCCATCATATCCAGAGGCACACTATAGCTGGCTAAAGATCTTCTTTTGGCTAGACCTGTATTGGTATCACCCTTCGTGTCTGTCATATACAAAGGAGTATCTTGATAGTATAGAGCTGACGTCAGATGACTCTTTTTGGCCTCTTCGCCATAATTCAGAAGAGCTTCCAAGTAGGCCCGACACGGATACGAATTTTCACTCGGTGAAATAAGAGTGTCGTTCAGGGACACGTCTACTTGAGAAAACAAACTATGCAAATAATAATTTATAGGACCGACTTCGACTGTGTTTGGTAGGTAATCGCCATTGGGCAGTGTAACTTTGGCTCTCACGTGTAGAAAAGTATTAAACAAATCAATGTAATCTTCTCCAACACCAGAGATGGAGAATTCGATGGGTGCCCCATAAGCTAACGTGGCCAACGGATGAATCTCCACAAACTGTCCCTCTTCCACGGCCGTCTGGGTGGGAGGCACACTAAACAGATCCAGACCAGAATGCAGACACTCGCACGACTTGGGATGAATTAACGCAATTATGAGAAAATATCCGAATGTCCTGTTTGGTGGTGATGTGTCTTATGAGTCGACGGCTTTCTGACTGTTTATTTTATTCTTTTACTGGGCTGACCTGGCGGGGCGGCTCGTTTTCGTTTCCTAACCCCACTACTTGATTGGCTAATGTGTTGAGCAGCGCCTTGTAGTAAGCGTTGACCAGCATCTCGGGCGTGTTCTTTGAAGGACTCACCAACATTCCTACCAGCTAGGGCATCTTGAGCCACTTGCAAACCCGTCCCCAGTCCTTCTCTCAATAGGGCTTTGCCACCAGTCTTCAACCAAGGAAGAATTGTGCGACCAAGACCACTAAAGAAACTACCAATTCCATGACCTCGCTGACTTCGACCACCCACAAAAACAGGGAGACCACTTCCGGCTTGATTGCAGAAATAGTCCTCGTACAGTTTGGGGTTGCGTTGGATTGGCACGTCCCTAACTATGTTTAGCCCAGATCAAACCGTTTGGTTGTTCGAAAATGCAACGTCACCACTGAAGTTCCACCTGTAAATGGAATAGGTTTCCCCTGCTTATCGGTTATAAGAAGTTCAATCGTGTCAAACGAAAATCGACTGAGGGGTACGTAATGTGGTTTGTCATACATCCTAAATACGGAGGTGGTAGATCTGTCTAGAACAGGTAGTGTCCGCAGTAATGGTACCATCACATCACCAACCACCCGCGAGGTGACAATGTCGGAATAGACGAAGACATTTTTTGTGCCCTGGTCTAAATCTACTTCACCCACACCAGATAGACTGGGTTCAGTCTTGGTGACATGTGTCGAGGGAAATTGTAAAATTTCTGCCAACTTGTCACTAAGTCTAACTTCAGCCCCCTGCTCATATAATTGGAAACGAGCCTTATTCGAGATATTGTTATAAGAGGACATCATTCGGTTATGTTCTTGCAAGGCATCGTCGAGACGCAGCCATTGCAGTTCATTAATAAATCTCTCAGCCTCGATAAGCAATCTATTCAATTCAGCAATGAATTTTTCTGTTGATCTGTACAGACCAGGCGTCAGCGTAATCTTCATCGGTGGGTCGTTTAGCTCCTGAGGTGAAAAGTACTTTATCCACATTTTATCTTTCAAAATATTAAAATAGGTGTTGGGAAACTGAATATCTACCAAACCAACTTCGTACTGGGAGGTGAGCTCAATAGTTTGTGGGAGCTTGACAAAGAAATGTCCGGCATTATTTTGGGGGTATATTTGTAACGAGGCATTACTGGTCAGCGTTACGTAAAAACCTATTTTAGTCTAATCGAGGTCTGAATGTTTCCTGATTCGAAAATGTAAAGTTAGCACTGAAGTCCCATCCTTGAATGAAAGTGTTTTACCCGTATCGGTAGTTAAAAGTATTTCCACCGTGTCGAAGGAGAATCGACTCAATGGTACATAATGTGGTTTATCGTAAAGATGAAACACTGAAGGTGACAGTCGGTCCAATATAGGAACAGTCCTTAGTAAAGGAACCATGACGTCTCCAACTGGTCTCGCGGCTACGAGGTCGGAATAGACGTAGATATTTTTAACTTCGCTATCCATCTCTAATTCTATATTACCGTATAATAAGACATTGTCGTCTGATAGAGTCGAGCTTGGAAACCCCAACATATTCTTCAATCTGTCACTAATTTTAGCCTAGGTACCTTTTTCAAATATTATCATCCCGACTTTTTTCCAAGGTGTACCTAGCACGAATTTGATGTTTACTTTCTCGTCTACTTGGGTTTCTACACACAAATTATTCAATTCCTCGATGAAAGTTTCAGGTCCGGTAAACGGACCAGGTGGACATATAAGCGTTATAGGTTCTCTACCACTACCTTTAGGTGGAAAGTATTGGATCCAAATTTCCCCAGGCAAACCGTTAAAATACGCATTGGGGAATTGAATCTCGGCCAAGCCCACTTCGTATTGGGTCGTTACATCAACGGTCTGCGGCAACTTGACAAAAAAGTGACCTGGGTGGTTGTTGGGAAATACCTTTGGTCCAGCATTGCTCGGTAAAGTCACGTAGAAACTCATCGTTTTTCTAATTTAGGATTAGGTAGCATATATCCCAAACAACTACTCATTAGAGCTACCCACAGCTTGCCGTCTGTTGCGTCTGTGCTGCCTTGAGTCAGATTGAACAAAGACACGGCAATTACGGCATATATAACCACCATTTGACACAGAAATACAATCTCTGGCCGCGGTACACGTTGTCCAAAGAATGACCAGATCGATGTTCTTTTCCCATCTGTCGGTTGTGGGCGCACCACAATAGTTTCCACCTTGTCTTCGGTCACACCACTAGTCTCCATAACCAGCTAGTTGCGTGTCAGCTATCCAACTATTGAATGAATTGGGATAACCAAACCACTTCACTAAATACTCTTTCCCACCACCTCTCCTGGGTCTTTCTTGTAAGATTGTTTCGATACGATACACTTGCTTGTCTCCAACTAGTTGTATTTCTTCTCTGTAGAATGAGCCCTGTAGTTCCTGTCCCGGATCGTCTTTTAGCACATAGGTCACCGGACTGGTCTGGTTTATGCGACTGACGGTAAACAATTCTTCTGTCCACGAGGGCATATACCCTTTTTTAAAAGATTGTTTGGGTTGAGCCAGTCTGACTCGATCCCCAGGTGTAAAATACTCTTTTTTCGATACATATGTCTGCTTATACAAGTTATTCCACACCTCTTCTTGATTACTATAGTTGACTTGCACAGGGGCCATGCGAATACTTCTGTGATACGAACCATTGTAGTTCTGGATCAATTTATCTATCACGTTGACGTAGCGCAGTGTATTGGTCTTGGTGAAATAACGCCACATTTTTTCTTTCAGGGTCCGGTTGAATCTTTCCACTATCGCCGCCTTCACATCTTCATTCTCGGTGGTAAAGAAGTGTACACCTCGATCTTTCAGAAATTTTAAGAAGGTCCGATTGATGAATTCCGAACCTTTATCGCTCTGAAAATTTATCGATTGGCTATCACCAAAGATTTTGCTCACAGCGACCACCAGAGCTTTCCCTGTTTTATTCTGGATCTGGATGGCCCAAGCATATTTACTAAACACATCGATGCAAGTCACTAGATTCGGCTTGAAATTGCTGATTTATACCACCAGTTATGGTCTGGCGTCTCTGGAAGCGGCGACGGATCGGTTTATGTAACGTGTAGGTATCCTGATGACGTAACCATTTATCTATTTTCTTCAGATTAGTATGTCTTTTTAAGGCAGTGGCTCCACCATAGGCTCCCGGCTTCTTAGGGTCATAGTAATACTTTATTAATTGCGCGGCCATTTTTCCCACTTGGGGGTAGGTATCTTACTCTTCTTCTTGCTTCGCCTGAGTTTGTAAGGTGGTGTGGTCTCGACTGTTTTGGGGTCGACTAGTTGAGTTTTAACCGGTTGAATAGGTGTTGGTTGAAGAGGTGTTGGTTGAAGAGGTGTCTCGGCTACTGGTGTTGGTACACTGGTGACTTCAGGTTTTTGTTCCTTGATATCCACTAGTCCTAGAGGCTTGTTTCTGTACTGTTCAAGTCGATTCAAATACCGCTGTAGTGTTTGGTGATACGCTCTGGCCTTGTCATGAAGTGGTAGATCTTCTGTTTCCAGGACTTGGTGCATCTGACGATCCAAATCATGTAGACTATCATTTAGTGTGTCGGGTGGTACATAGGGTTTTTCTAGCAACCGAGGATCGATCAAGATCATCTTCTTGGCCATTACAAACCCACCACGCTTTTCAACACATTTAGTATGGGGCCTAGTAAGGCTCCGATGAAACCACCTTGTTGCAGGATCTCTTTCCTTTTCTTGAGCGATAATTTCTTATGGGTGAGTGCTCTCAGACTGTCCTTGTGTCGTTGCAGACGCTTCTTATGAGCTGGTGTCAGGGGAACATTACCTTTTAAAACGTTGTGGCAGCATTCACAAATTGATTGGACGAGATCCGGGGAAGCTGATTTCATTACTGCCTTCACAGTGGCTGGGTTGGTCTGACCCAAAAAGCGTAACATACCCTCGTTACGTTTGTCGGTTAGACATGTTATTTGGGGACGTAGACGACTTGATGCTGATCAGGGAATATATGACTTCGTAAGCGTAGCTGATCCGGTGTTTCCTGTCGCAGGTCAAATAACAAATACCCGTGTGGAGCCGATGTCGCGTCTTTAAAACTCTCTTGGACATATGACACACGTCCTGGATACATCTGCTTGGCAGATTGGTAATCTGAGACCCGTCTCGAGGATTCTTAAACACCACTAGGTAGTGTGAATTGAGACTGATAGTTCTTTGTTCTTTATTCTTACCAAATAAGTTCTGTACTATATACATAACACTGAGGTTGCGATGATGATTGCCTTTAGTAAATAACTTAGTCACTCTGTCATCTGTCTCAGACATTAGATCGTCTATGACCACTAACCGACGTCTATCCCCTGTCCATTTTTCCACATGCGGCAGACCTTCATTAAATTGAACACCCTTCATAGTTTCGTAGATGGGTTGCCATTCCACATACCACCATGTAATTTCGTCTGGAAGGGGGTCTACCATGGCTGGTAGATGGGCCAAGAACCGTTGGACAAAGATGGTTTACCACTCCCTGTTGGACTCGCAATCAAGGCCGTAAAAGGATGTTTCCACCTAGGATCCATGAGTATTAATAACCAGCTACCTAGTCGGGTTGATGTTTTATAACGCGTCGGGTGATAGTATTAGCCCATTTGACCACCAACTGCACGCCAGTGGGTCTCGGATAGCTATCGATATAATAATTACACAAGCAACGGCCGACTTGAAACAAGTTCACAGCGACCTGGTGACTATGGCGTTGACTATTATTAGTTCCTTCAAGCCCACAAAGACCAATAACTCGAGGTTGTGTCGGCTAGTACGCCACATAGCCAAACAACAAGATGTGTTATTCACGAGACTAGAAGTCCGTATCAAGTCCGAACACGTTTTCCCGGTCTTTGTTTCAATCGCTGATGAAGTCTTTGCCGATAACGTCATCAATTATGGGAGAATAATAATGGTGTTTACACTTGGTATTCGTCTGGGTAAGCATCTGGTTAATAATTCTTACAACACAGACATGAATGTCCAGGCCCTAGATGACAGCTTCGCTACATCTGTAGGTACGTATATGACTGATAAACTACATCCTTGGATACTGCAACATCAAGGTGGATGGCGTAATTTCTATACTTGATTGCAGGCAATAGTTGAATAAATACATAGTAACAAATGTACAAGTGTGTATGGGTGAGTGTGTCTGTCTGTGTGTAGATGGTTGTGATGTCTTTGTGTTTGTGTGTGTGTGTACTTGTGTCTTTGTTTATGGTTGAGTGTCTGTCTGTGTGTACTTGTGTATAGCTGTGGTAAAAGTAGTAATGGTAGGAGATGTGTGTGTGTGTAGTTGTCTTTGCATTTGTGTGTGTACTTGTGTATTTGTTTATGAGTGAGTGTGTCTGTGTATAGCTGCTGGTGACAGTAGTAATGGTAGGAGATGGGTGTGTATGGTTGTCTTTGTGTTTGTGTGTGCTTGGTTGTCTTTGTATTTGTGTGTGTACTTGTGTATAGCTGTGGTGACACTAGTAATGGTAGATGTGTGTACTTGTCTGTATGTGTGTGTTTGTGTCTTGACTGTATGTATGTGTGTTTGTGTGACCCTCTTTGTGTTTTTGAGATTTTTACACGCCCCAAAAATAGACTTGTATCTCTAACAAGGCACCAACTACTTTTGTTGTCGCTACAACTAATATTGCTAGTACTATTATCACTACTACTGATTCCTCCTCGCTTTACCCACCACCGTTGCACTACACGTACTTTCCCCTACAATTTAAGTGGTCACTCGACCACTGCTTCACCACGTCATCGATCACTTTAATCACTACAATAATCTTACGCACATCGTCCTCTACAATTTAAGTGGTCACTTGACCACTTGACCACTACTTGAATACTACTTGACCGCTAATTGACCACTAATTGACCACCCTTTGATCATCACCATGTCGCTACAACTAGTTTCCGCTAACATTTCATCACTTGACCACTACTTGACCACTGCTTTACCACTAGTTGACCACTACTTGACCACTAATTTACCACCCTTTGATCATCACCATGTCGCTACAACTAGTTTCCGCAAACATTTCCTCACTTGACCACTACTCGACCACTGCTTGACCACTACTTGACCACTAATTTACCACCCTTTGATCATCACGATATCATTGCAACTACTTTTCCCTAAAATTTCCTCACTTGACCACTGCTTGACCACTGCATTACACCCTTTGATCATCACCATATCATTACAACCAATTTTTCCCTAAAATGTCCTCCTTTGATACACTTGACCACTGCTTGACCAGTGTGTTACCACCCTTTGATCATCACCATGTCGCTACAACTAATTTTCCCTAACATTTCCTCACTTGACCACTACTTGACCACTGCTTGACCACTACTTGACCACTACTTTACCACCCTTTGATCATCACGATATCATTGCAACTAATTTTCCCGAACATTTCCTCACTTGACCACTGCTTGACCACTGCTTGACCACTGCATTACCACCCTTTGATCATCACGATGTCATTACAACAACTTTTCCCTAAAATTTTCTCACTTGACCACTGCTTGACCACTGCATTACCACCCTTTGATCATCACCAATAGTTGTTGGTCTAACACCTGATCGACTCCTAGACTCACAAAACGCGAGCACCACGGTGTCCACTCCTAGCTCACTTTACTATTTCACATCCACAGTAACGGCAAGTCTGCAACCAACCAACGCTGTCTGTTATTGACAATCAAAGATCAGGATAGTCTTTCCCTTCTTCAGGCGGGTTGACCGTTGCCGACAACAATTACCGACAACCATCACCACTGATGCTAGGGCGGAGTCCTCCAGACATCACCCAGAACTAGGTCACCATCCCCTCAATATTAATCCCACCCCACCATACTCCTACGACCATCAGTTCTTTTCAGATGATAGTGACTGCGAACCTCTACATACCACCCCTTATCAACTAATTTCACTAACCCATACCCACTATGACTACTATCGCCACCGCAACTATTCCTTCTATTCGTACTAATGTACACCGCCAATGTGCTAACAGTTCAAAATAATCTAACCTCACCAACGTTTTTACAATCCATTACTTAATGACTTTTTTCCCCACCCCTCATACACCCCGTTCTGTTATGAACCGAACACAGATTTTCCCACACTTCACCGACGTATAACTTCCCGGTACTACCTTCCAGATTTTCCCACACAGCCCCGACACTTTTTTTCATGACCCAATTTCCATTTTTTTACCCACCATTTCCCTCCTACACGAACCACGACTTCCCTCATAACTCCCCCTCGCGAGGGAATCCCTCTTCCCTCGCGAGGATCCTCTTCATCTGGTGACTACGATTAGCACTCTTCACTACTGACATATGTGTTGAAAGATGATTCGGGGGAGGAACTGCATGGTTCGTTTTGCAAAGAAGAAAAACATCTTGTGGGGGATAAACATATTTATCGTATCGAAACAATATTGCAAGAAAAACGAGGGCGAGGTGGAGATAAGGAGTATTTAGTGAAGTGGCTTTGTTATCTCAATTTATTCAACAGTTGGAAAACCGACACGCAACTGAACTAGCAATCTATGGAATTGCGTTCAGAGTCTACAGACGGGGAAAGAACTTCGTTCTTGTTGTTTTTTGGACAACTGCCACGGCCAGAGATTGTGTTAATCGGTCAAATGGTGGTTATATACGGCATCATCGCCGTATCCCTGTTCAGTCAAGGCAGCGCAGACGCACTGGAGGGTAAGCTGTGGGTAGCTCTAATGAGTAGCTGTTTGGGCTATAAGCTATCCTAAACTGATTACCAACACAATTTTGCGTCTCCCCATGAGAAACAGGACATCGTGGATGCATCCTCGATCGAAACACTGGCACCTCATTCACTATGTCATCGTCAGGTGGAGTGACAGACAAGACGTTCGGGTGACAAAATCCATGTGTGGTGCCGAATGTTGTACAGACCATCGTCTCATTATCGCGAAAATAAACATTTACATCAAACCACCACTGCATCCTCAAGGGGTGAAAATGCAAAAAACAACAACTTAATGTCACCTGCCTAAACAGCAAGAAAATGCAACTGTCGTTTGAAAATATGCTGGAAGACCGCCTGAAGCCCAATGCTGCAGCTAAGCAGGATACAGAAACAGAGTGGAGAGCCCTAAAGGACATAATTTACAACACTGGTTTGATGAAAATTCCGAAGACATCAACTAATTGCTGGCCGAGAAACATCTTCTCCTCAAGACACATTTGAATGACCCGAAGTCAACATAAAAAAGATGCCTTCAAGAACATTCAGAGAGTAGTGCAGCAGAAACTTCGACACATTCGGGACTCCTGGCTGAGCAGCAAAGCGGTTGAAATTCAAGGCTTTGCTGACAGACATAATATGAAAAATTTCTACGACTCACTGAAAGCGGTCTATGGTCCTACATCACCAGGCACAGCTCCCCTCCTCAGTGCAGATGGGGGAACATTGGTCACCGATAAGAAAGACATCCTTCAGCGCTGGGCAGAACATTTCAGCAACATCTTAAGTGCAACTTCCTTCTTCGATGATGAAACCATCAACTGCCTTCCTCAAGTTCCCATCAATGATACACTTGATGACCTGCCAACCATAGTGGAAGTAAACAAAGCCATTCAGCAACTCTCCAGCGGTAAGGCATCTGGTCCGGACTCCATCCCAGCAGAGATATACAAGGCAGGTGGGCCGGTCCTAACAGAGCAGCTTCACCAAGTCTTTGCAAACATATGGGTGAACGAGACCATGCCACAAGATTTCAAGGACGCGTCAATAGTCCACCTTTACAAACGAAAAGGAAACCGCCAATCCTGTGACAACCACCGAGGCATCTCCTTGCTTTCAATTGCAGGGAAGATACTCGCCAGAATTCTTCTCAATCGCCTCACGGCCCATCTCGATCAAGGTCTTCTTCCCGAGAGCCAGTGTGGCTTCAGAAAAGAACGTGGAACTGTTGACATGATTTTCGCTGCAAGACAGCTGCAAGAGAAATGTCAAGAACAGGACTGCGAAATGTTCTCCACTTTCATTGACCTTGCCAAGGCTTTTGATACAGTCAGCAGAGAAGGACTGTGGAAGATTATGGCAAAGTATGGCTGTCCACGAAAGTTTTTCAAAATAGTGAGGCTATTTCATGATGGCATGCAGGCAAGAGTACAGGAAAATGGTGAACTGTCTGAGCCCTTTCCTGTCACCAATGGAGTGAAACAAGGATGTGTCCTGGCACCAACACTGTTCAGCCTCATGTTTTCAGCTATGTTGACGAATGCCTTCGAGAACAACGACATTGGAATAGACATCAACTACTGCATGGATGGAAAGTTATTCTATCTCAGAAGGCTGAAAGCTAATACCAAAATTGACAGCGACCATCAGAGAGCTCCTGTTTGCTGATGATTGCGCTCTATATGCCAACTCAGAAGCAGACATGTAACACAATGTTTCAGCTTTCTCACATGCCTGTGCCAACTTTGGGCTCAATATAAATTTGGAGAAAACTGTAGTTATGTACCAGCCAGCTCCAGGGAATAATCACACTGTGCCGAATATCAAAGTGAATGGTCATAGTCTAAGTGTTGTGGACAAATTCACCAATCTTGGCAGCACTGTGCCACAAGCTGCCACAATTGATGATGAAGTGAATGCAAGAATCTCCAAGGCCAGCGCGGCCGTTGGCAGACTGTACAAGAATGTATGGGACAGAAATGGAATAAGCCTGCAAACAAAGCTGAAAGTCTACAAAGCAGTTGTATTATCCACACTGCTATATGCTTGTGAAACCTGGACTGTTTATCAGCGACACGCTAGGAAATTAACCCACTTCCACACAGTCTGCCTAAGGAAGTTACTGAAGATTAAATGGAAAGACAAGATCCCAGACACTGAAGTCCTAGAAAGGGCGTCCATGCCCAGTATCCACACTCTACTAATGAAGAATCAGATTCGCTGGGCTGGTCACTTGACTCGCATGCCAGATCACAGGCTCCCTAAACGAATTTTTTACGGTGAGATGCGTTGTGGTAAACGCTCTCAAGGCGGCCAGAGGAAACGCTTTAAAGACACTCTGAAAATCTCACTGAATGCTTTTGGAATTAATCATGACACCTGGGAGACTGAAGCCAGAGACCGAAATTCGTGGCGTACATCATTACGCAAGGGTTCAGTCACTTGTGAGGCAACCACGACTGCAAGAGCTGTGAAGAAAAGACAGAACAGAAAAATCACTGCAGAAAATCCTCCTCCAGAAACGTCAAGCATTCTTTGTCCACATTGTCAAAGAACATTTCGAGCCAAAATAGGCCTTATCAGCCATCTTAGAACACACGGCTCAGATGATTCCTTCCTGATTGGCTCTGTTTGCTCAAAGAACAAAACTGACCTTCGGAATGGCAAAGATATATATAAACAAGCATACAAGAACGATCTGGAACTGGATATTGTCATGACAACTATTGGAGATATCAGAGGGCTTCTACTGCAACTGGTCAGTGGCAGGAGAGAACATAACTTAATGGATCAGGCTACTTTGAACATTTATTGCAACATCCCATGATGAATTAAATATGAAAGTCGTCTTGTCATATGGCCACATAACAGTCACGCACACCGCCAAACATAAGTGTGGATATTCCCAGACTCGGAATAGAATGAATTGACCATGAGTAACCAAGACTGACGTGGACATCGTGAGGAATAGCAACGAAAGAAGGCTTCAAGGAAAAGGACAAGAGGTCAGCGGTTTTCTTGGCGCTCGTGTTACATGGACATGATCTGGTAGGCGCAATCTTATTAGTGGTGCGAGGAGTTCAGCTGTTGTCTTACATACATACCGGGACAGGAGTCTCTCTAGACAACAATTTATGCTAGCTTACGAAAGTCCTTGGAAGATCAAGCAATCACAGGAGATAGAAACTGGATCGTTATTAACCTGTAACTTCCCGTCCCCGTATCAGGGGCTGGTCACGTTTGATGATCATGTTTTCGTATTCTTCTGTAAAGGGATAAAGTCGAATAAAGATTCAAATCTCTGAATTGCACCCGTTTTCTCAAGGTGAGCTTGGTTTAATTCGTTTGTACTTTGAATACGAGCTGTTGACATTGAAATACCATAGAATGTGTCAAGACAGATGTGGGGTCTGCGTTCCGTAGAACATTGATTGAACGTAAACAGCAACGATTGATTCTCGCCATATCACTAAGACAAACTGAAAAGATTGCACTCCACGATAAATTCCTAAACACGATACTGCACCAGGATTACTTGTTGTGCGCAAAGATGGTGGTCGATGGAAATTAAGTGACATCAGGAAGAACTGAACATACTGCAAGGTGTCAATTTTAAACATAGATTTTTCACTAACAAGGTAAGGTTTGAGTACAATAATATTCCAAGAATGTTAGTTCGAGAATGCAAATATATCAATAACCCAAATAAGAAAGAAAGGACATAAATACGATAATTGTGTGCGCACGATCCTAAACAAATAGTGAACTCAAAAATGCGTGATTGAAATAACAAGAAATAAGATATGTTGGGACATTACTTAAATATGAAATAAGAAGACAGAAATGTTGCCCGATTGTAAGAATCATAGGCGCAGCAAGCTATCGTAGTATTGTGGAGAAGTGATAGATATTATAGACCTGACAGTGGAGTCTATTGAAGACGTATATCGTATCGCTATTATAGAACGAGGAGTCCTTTGCACCCAACACGACTTTTCCGCTCCAGCAGTGATTAACTCCTGCAGTTACCCGAAGAACAGTTTATAGAACTTAAACTTGTCTGCATGAATAACTATAACAGATTATGGAGAAGTGAAGAATATATATGAACACGGAACATTCACCAACAAGCATTTTGAAGATAGAAAGACACCATGGCGTTTATAGGCGAACATTGAAATAACACTTCACACGTTACATATTATAACATGGAACGTTACAAACGTTACACTATACCACTTTACTACTTTGAACTTTACTTTTCACGGGAAACTTCTATATATTTACGAATTACTAACAGTACAACACCATGATAAACAAAGTGGACAACAACGCTCACGTCAAAACACATAACTACACTGGAACATAATAATTTCTAAAATCGCTGAGTACATTATTGCATTGGATAAACTCAACTCGGCCAATCAGGACCGAACACTTGCTACATACGTCGACATTTATGAGAACGTTTGGACATAACGTCAACCTTCTTTCCACACATCATATTATACCGAATGAGTCAACACAGGTAGTAATCAAGACACTACACTGCACCTGAAACACATAAAAACGGTACATGTTCTTCAAGACTCTGACGCCAGGACATACGTACACTATAACACGGATTGACAATTACTATTTTTTTTCATCGTGATACCAGACACAGTCGAATCGTTCACACATTGGACTTTAGGTACCAGAACCGGATGCAAGCAGATCTACTGATTTCAATGTGGGCATCATTCATTCGGATACCTACAGCAGCCTAAACTTATCACAATAAGGCTGCAGTAAAACTCAAACGTCATCGTTACACCAAAGCCAACTACGTGTTATGGGTTGGTTACGGACTTCCTTAGTCCAGGGTGAAAGTACAAGTTAATTGTACTATCGTTCAAGCCAGGAGCAACAGTCTATTGTGGACACAGCTTCTCTGTTATAAATCAACAAACATACCAATACTCGAGTGGTGACCACGGATCAATTTCTTATTGAACTGATCGACACAATTCTATGTCAAAATTTTTGAACGACAGGAACTCTACTCAGTTATCTATGTATAAGAGAGCCGGGAAAAGGCCAGTAATTGTTATTCATTGTTGATTGATGTTATGTTGACTCATAATAAGGCTATTTATTTTATTTGCGGGTGGTTAGAAGGGCCTTGATGAGCTAATGATATCTGATATCTTGATTAGTTCATGAAGTGATTTGTGAGTTGACAGGCGCCAGGTCATTACGAATTAATTTTGTTTGGTTTTGATCTTGCGGGCGTCACCACAATATTATAGTCTCGTCTTTACGTTAGTAGTATAGTAGGAACATTATCCGTCAAAAATGGGGATAAAATTTTGTTATCGTTTGTAAACAGTAATATGTATTTACGTCAGTCGTCGATCGTCTCTTATGATTATTAGTTGTCTTGCGTCACACATATTGTATATTAGACATATTTCTTCATATTTATTTTATAATTTAGATCTGTTTCGTTCATTATAGATATATTTGGTTGATTCTTTTGTTGTGTTCGAATTTACACTACAGATTTGATTGAGTTCGTGTTTGCTCAACGGTGATACGACACTTACTTTACTATCTGATTGATGGTGATTTGAGATATTATCACAATTTTGTCAATTCTTTTCTTCGTTTGCCTACGTCCATATTTGTTTCAGCCAGATAGCTCATTTTACAGGTAGGACATTAGGATAAGATGTCGACACTGCAACATTTCATCGAGTTGGGTAAGAAGACTGGATTGACTGGAGCGGCACTTGGGAATTGGGTCATACAAGAATTTAACGCTCAAGCCGCACGTGAGAGGGAGGAACGATGGAAAAAACTAGCAGCTGAAAAGGAGGAACGATCGAAAAAACTAACAGCTGAAAAGGAGGCAAAGCAACTTCAAGCTTCACGTGAACGAGAAGAACGAAAAGAGAAATTGGCTCTGAAGGAACAGGAGATAGAGCGGCAACGTGAAAAGATAGCTGAAATGAGAAAAGAAAAACAGATAACCGCAGATGCAGAGTTAAAGGCAAGACAGATAACCGCAGAGGCAGAGTTAAAAGAAAAACAGATAACCGCAGAGGCAGAGTTAAAAGAAAAACAGATAACCGCAGAGGCAGAGTTAAAAGAAAAACAGATAACCGCAGAGGCAGAGTTAGAGGCAAAACGGAGAACCATAGAGGCAGAGTTAAAGGCAAGATAGATTGCCGTAGAGACAGAAATCAAGCAAAAACGACTCGCACTTGAAAAGGAGAATCTTGCAAAGGAAACAGTGTGGAAGGAGCGTATGAGACAAATGTATGAAATAAAGGAAAATAATCACACAGGTAAGGTATCTGCTACAATAGTGAAAGAATCGAACGCCAGAGATTTCGTTCAGAAAGTAACTATCGAACACAAGTCTAACGAAACACTTACAAGTACAAATGTCCAAATTGAAACAACACAAGAAGAAGAAGAAATTAAAGAAGAAAAGACGCAAATGGAACAGGGTACATCAACTGTAGACATACAGAATACAACGATATTGAGTGATAGCACAACGGAAATAATTGCGAATACCAAGATTTACACAAAGTAAATGAACCCAAACATGAAGAAATAACTATTATAAAAAAACAAACCAGAAAGAAACTTGTAGGCTGGTTAACAGAAACCAAGAAATACACAACAAACATTTGTCCGCAAATCACAACAAAGGTTGTAAACTTTAGAATAAAGGCAAAGATATACTTTACAAACTTGATAAAAAAATACAAAAGATACACAAGACTGAAAACAATAACATTGTTCCAATCAACAAAGTTACAATGTACAAATATTGGCATGAGTGCAGATGAGAGATTTTACAGGTTTGAAACAAAGAAAGAGAAAACGAAATAGAAGGAAAGGAAAAATAAAAGAAAAATAAAATGGGATGAAAGTGTTAGGTTCATATTAACACAGAATACATTACAGACACATTAGGGTCTTAGGTCTTATTACTTAGTTACGGCAGGTGTTACTGATATAAATATATACTTCTTAGAGATGTTCATACTATCTCTACACTCAGTTGGGTAATATTTCAGTTCTCTATTCTTCAGATAATTGTTAATAACTATATTATTATTGGAGGAACTTAATAGTTTATGATGATGAATTGGGTTAAGGATTTATTCGTGTTGAGTCATAATATTAGAATATAATTCTGAGTTATTTTCTTAAAAAGTCTTAAATCTTTGAAATGTATGATTTTTCACATGTCTATTATTACAACAAATAAAAACGCTGTTTAATACATATCCTATTTTGAAATTACCTGATATTTCAAAAGACTTTGTTTTACAAACAGATGCTAGTTTACATGCTATTTCAGCTGTATTACTTCAATTGCATGAAGGGAAACTACATCCTATTCTTTACTTCAGTAAGAATCTATCTGAATTTCAGAAAAACTATGCTGTTACTGAATTAGAAGCTTTAGCTTTAATTGAAAGTATTGAGAAGTTGTCTAGATACTTACTAGGTAGGAAATTTCTGGTTCTTTCGGATAACAAACCTTTACAAATTTTCAAATCGGGTCATCCGAAGAATTCGAGAATACATAGATGGTCATTATTATTACAGGATTATGAATTTGACATCTGTCACATTCCTGGGAAAGACAATAATCGTGCTGACATTCTGAGTCGATTATAGAATGGCAGATTTTCTTGTTGATCGGTTATAGTTGAATTATAGTTATAGTTTCGTTTATATAAATTGAGTTCATAATTATAATGATATAGACATTAAAATGATACTGGTATATAAAGCCTTGTTAGAAGGTCAATATAACATGAAACAACATAACAATAGGTTATTTGATTGAATATTATACATAAAATTAAGGTATATTATGAATAATGTATGTTCATGACAGAACCAAAGCAAGGATGAAATGATATATCAGAGACAAGTGCTATGTCAACAAGGATAGTCAACAAGCAATTTAACAAGTACCATGTCATTTTCTGTTATTGTGAAAATGTATATGTCGTGTTATAATTGTACATTAATTAATGGTTAGAGTTACATGAGAGTATATTATATGATTTGATTATGTATTTTGAGTCTAGAACATAAGATTGTGGATTTTATATTATGTTATATGCATGTGCCAGATCAGAATACGATCAATCTCAAAGTCCACGGGAAAAGAATCGGGAAAAAGTGCAAGGTGGATCTACCCTACCCATTGAAATGTTTGTATGATACAAGAACAATAACATGGATTAACTACACTAACATGGTTACTGAGAGAACTTCATTATTACCCTCGTCCTACACTCATGGTAATACCTAGAGCTAGGACACACTTGTCATTAGGACAATAAGGGAGTAATGTGTTATTAGTTGATTTGATTCACAAGGATCAGTCACACGACGTCCGACGTGAGGTTCGGACAGGTGGGCGTGCCCGTTATGTAGCATTTATAAATTTTTTTAAGGGTTAATGATGGGGTAAATCCTAGAACTATGTGGTTGTGGGTAAAAGAAAATTATACTCACAGTGGAAGTATCATGTATGATAATTATCAAAGGAAAAATGCCTTAGCATTTTTTTTTGGGGGGGGGGGGGGGAGGGGGAATTATGCCACAAAACAGTCAAGCACATCGCCAAACATAAGTATGGATATTCCCAGACTCGGAATAGAATGAATTGACCATGAGTAACCAAGACTGACGTGGACATCGTGAGGAATAGCAACGAAAGAAGGCTTCAAGGAAAAGGACAAGAGGTCAGCGGTTTTCTTGGCGCTCGTGTTACATGGACATGATCTGGTAGGCGCAATCTTATTAGTGGTGCGAGGAGTTCAGCTGTTGTCTTACATACATACCGGGACAGGAGTCTCTCTAGACAACAATTTACGCTAGCTTACGAAAGTCCTTGGAAGATCAAGCAATCACAGGAGATAAAAAATGGATCGTTATTAACCTGTAACTTCCCGTCCCCGTATCAGGGGCTGGTTACGTTTGATGATCATGTTTTCGTATTCTTCTGTAAAGGGATAAAGTCGAATAAAGATTCAAATCTCTGAATTGCGCCCGTTTTCTCAAGGTGAGCTTGGTTTAATTCGTTTGTACTTTGAATACGAGCTGTTGACATTGAAATACCATAGAATGTGTCAAGACAATATGCTCGTCCATATACTGTTACACAACCAGTCATTCTTTGAAACATGATCGTTGATATAGCAAATTGACCATTATATCACATTCATGGAATATCCATCCACTGGATGCATGTCATAAGGAAACTTCTTAATTGGCACATTCTTGTTCCCAAGGATATTTTGTGTATGTGGATATATGAATTCCTCTATCATCAATGATTACTAGCACCGTAAAGTGTATGACATTAAGTCACTAATACATCGTGATAATCAAACCTGGTCATAACAAACAAACAACAGCTGGTTTTCCAACGAGTAAATATGACCTCCATGTTTGAGGAATTTGTCTAGATTGAATTTCTAAATATCATTATCAATTAATGTCATGAGTGGCGGTCATCTACACCATTCAGTAATGATGCATCTCTATATGTCTAACGTAGCATTTATATGACTTACATGTTCAGGCAGCGCTCAACACCTGTTCAGATTTCTGCGATGTAATTTACCCAGGCATTGTCATGTTGTTGTCTCAGCACTACAGAGCTCAACGTATGGAGTCAGTCAGATTACTGATGTCGTCACTGCTTTGTTTGGGGCTCAACTATCTACCTGCGAGAGTTATTTTTCCGTTGTGTAGTGACTTTAACTATGTTGTATATACTATTGGTTTAGTTTAGTTTAGTCGATGGACAACAACATCACGGCACACGGGTGGAACCCATAAGTGCTCCGTTCTCCCCCTAACTCAAACCTGAGGCCGGAGAAACTCAGCTCAGTGCACGAACTCTGTAGCACCGGCGAGGATCCTGAAATAATTTGGGTAGATTTTTAATTCGAAATTTTGCCCGGGCAGCGCCGTTTGGCTACTCTTTTTCGATTTCCAACTGCTGAGGGATTTTTTACGTACGTAACAATACACACGGGCGTCCGATCTCACTACCCAGAGACCAGGGGAAATTTTATTACTAGAAGTCCACAAGAAAAAATCCCGGTCATCACCGGGGTTTGAACCCGGGACCTTCAGTACTCGAGGCGGACACCATACCTAGAGACCACGCAGCCCCCGGTATGCTATTTGTTATATATTGCATGAAATTGGTTTTGTTCCCCGTATCCATGCATCTATTGTGTTCGCCAGGAATAAGGCGCTGGAACCTCTTGCCCCCGGGTAGATTGGGCCCGTTAGCTATTACAGCGGCCAATCTAGGAGATGGAAAACTCCGATTATAAACCCCCAGTTAAGGTGGACCTACTGAATGGCCACGGGTGAGCTGGTCGTGAACGTAAAACGTCTGGTAAGCGGGCGGGGCGGCGCAGGCGTATGGGTTCCTGAGGGACATCCCCTGCCCCTTCCATAGCAGGCAGGCTCTACTAGGGTGACCGATTATACCCTGCCGTCATATCTAACCAACTATGAATAATACAAAGAATTATCGCCGAAACAACGAAGCTTTGTGCTCGATACCTTTGACAACAGCCAGCGGGGAGAGAATGAAGCGGAGGGGAAGAGGTAGGGGAGAAGGGGGAAGGAAAAGGAAGAAGAGGGCTGGAGCCAGAAGGGGTAGAAGGAAAACGGATCGTTTGGGACTCAAAAATATACGGGTTGGGTATTGAAATTGCCGTAGTGCAAAGCAACGAGGACCAATACTGGAGAAACTGGTCTACGATTTTGATGTCCTGGTGTTACAGGAACTGAATACGAACTCTTTTAAGTGCCCTGGCTATACATGTTACATCAACCCAACTGGGCGGGGAAGACATGGGCAGGCTCTGGTGTTCAAGGACAGTTTACAGCATTCAATACTGGATATGAGTGGGTGGGGTCAGGAGAGTAAAGAGGTGCAGGAAATGCGGATACAAATCGGCCGATACAGCTGGAACCTGATATATATATATATATATATATATATATATATATATATATATATATATATATATATATATATATATATATATATATATGAGTGGAGAATCTTGTATAAGCAGAGAGAGAGAGAGTTGGGACTGGTTGAAAGGTTTAGTGGACACCCCAGGTTCCAGGTATCTGATACGTGGTGATTTCAACGCCATCGACAAGGAATGGGGCAGGTCGGCAGAGAACAGACAAGGTACTACTCTTGCTGAGGCCTTGCTTGAGACGGATATTGTCTGTCTAAATGACGGGACGCCCACTAGGCTTGCAATGAGACCGGGGTACCCTGACACGGCCATCAACCTGTCACTTGTATCCCAAGAGGATCCCATCTAAAATGGAGCGTCCTTGGAGACCATGGAAGTGACCACCTCCCCTGTTCTGTGCTGATACCTAAGTCCAGCACAGTTAGGACTATAAGAGATCGCAGGGCATTCAGTTATGATCGCGACCACTCTTTTCTCTTTGGGCGTCTTAGATCACAGGGAAGATCTAAACCAACAAGAAGAATCTTTACCCAACCACCATGGTGGACACAAGAGGTCGAGAATTCATGGAGGGGAAAGAGGGCGGCCATAACGAATTGGCAGAAGGTGCTGAAAGCAACCAATTCAGTTGACACATAATTGAAAGAGGCTGAAAGGTATAAAAAAGTAAAGGCGCAGGATTTTAATCTCCAGGCAACTGAGGCAAACAGGATTAAGTGGGAACAGTTTATCAATGACGTCGGTGGGGATGTGACATTGGGAAAATTCTGGAGGCTGCACCGGAAGATGAAGAGACAGGTGATGCCTGGTACACATGGCACCGTTTATGATGATAACAAGTTAACAACCGACCTATGACAACTGACAAGGACAGGGGGGGGGGGGGGGCTCTTCTTGCGCGATTTTTAAAACAGACGGATCAGCAAGATAGGGCTATTAGAGATAACGTCAGAGAAGCCTTGTTACGGGTCACTAAGAAGGAGGACTGTGAGATTCAAGTGGAGGACATTAGACGGGTACTGAAGCGGGCTAAAGACACAGAGCCAGGTCCGGATGGGGTGAGGTACTCCCATATGAGGAACATAAATGATGGGGACTTGGAGGAGATGGCTCTTTGTTTCAACCTAAGCATCAATACGGCGGAAATACCCCACGATTGGCTGCATAGCTACTTGGTCCCCCTCCCAAAGCCAGGTAAGGATCGCTCCACACTTAATGGATACTGAATCATAACCCTGCAAAACACGTGTGGCAAAGTCCTCGAATAAATAGTAGCACGCAGGCCCCAGCAACATTTGGAAAGTCGAAATCTGCTTCCGAAGGACTTGGGAGCTACAGGCCGGGAAAGGACACCTGGGACAATGATGCAACTTTTGCGTTCGATGTCAATGAGGGCTTCCAGGATAAAAAGGAGACAGTGGCGGTAGCTCTTGACCCGGAGGATGCGTATAACAGGGTTAGGTATGATCGGTTAATACACACACTGTTGGACATGGAGGTCTGCCCTTGCCTTGTTAGATGGGTTGCGGCAGTCCTTTATGAGAGTAAGGTTGCACTGCGCATGGGTTCCTGGACTTCTGACCCCTGTACTATTACAACTGGGTTGCCGCAGGGATCTGCCTTTCCCCCAGTGCTCTTTAATGTCTACACCAGCAAAATCGCAGCTATTGAGACACCAGGTGTGGGTAGAATCTTGACATTTGCAGAGGATGTGCTGGTATACAGACAGGACAGAGACAGGGTCATTTTGGCGAAAGACTTACAGGTGGCGGTAAACAGGGTGGCGGAGTGGTGCAGGGACGCAGGGGCCATTATAAACCCAGACAAGGCATCGGTTGTGTGGTACTCCTTGGATAACCGGATCGTCAAGGCAGACGTCTCAGGTATTATGTTGAATGGATGTCCTCTTAGTCGAGAGAGTAAATTGAAGTACATGGGTATCACCTTTGACAGGTGTTTATCTTTTAAGGATCATGTGGAGGCTTTGGTGGTGAACGCTGGTAGGGGACTTAATGCATTGAGGGCTATGGCAGCAACCGGGGTAGATCAGAGGATGCTGTACATGCTCTTCCAGCAGTTAATAATTTCTGTCATTGAGTATGGTTTGGGGCTGCTAACAGTATCAAAGAGTCAGCTTGAAAGGCTGGAACGCATACAGAATGCTGCCACACTGTTAATCCTAGGGTGCACAAAGGACACACCAACTATATGCATGAGGCATATGAGACTGAGGAAAATGCAAAGAATACCATGGACAGCCAGAAAGACCAATGAACAAGTCCTTCAAGAAACAAATGAAGATCGTAAATTGATTAGAGAAATTAGACGTAGACAGTCAACATTTTTTGGGCATGTTATGACAAGAAATGGATTGGAGAATTTGGTGACAACTGGTAAGATCGAGGGGAACAGACCAAGGGGAAGACCTAGAAGCAAGTACCTGGATGGCTTGGCCTTGTGGCATGGTCGAGACAGAAACACGGAGCTTATCCACGACTCTGGTGATCGAGTGAGATGGCAGAACATGACCGCCCACGCTTACCTGCATGGCACATGATGGATGGATGGATGGATATGAGACTACGACCCCCAGCATGAGAATGGAGGTGAAGGCAGTAACAGCGGCATTCCGGTGGCTAGAGGAGACTACTGCAACACACCTTGTATTCATTACGGATTCAAAGAGCATGCTTAGCAAGGCGGAGAAAGGAATGTTTCGTGTGGAATGGCTCTCGTCGCTTCAGAGGTCACAGATCGTGAGAATTGTATGGATATTTTGTCCTGGCCATGCGGGTGTACGAGGGAATGAACAAGCTGATAGGCTAGCAGGGAAGGCACCTCTTGGTGGAATTTTGCCTATGGACAGGGGAGAGGTGGTCGTGCGCCTGTGGGACCGGGTGGAGAAGGCGAAGGAACAGATTGAGAACCCATATGTGGAAAGAATGAGATTGCGAGGGATCGGCAGGGGTTCTGGAAGAATCTCAAAACTGAGAGGGAAGACCAGGAGAACTTTTAATCAGATAGCGGTGGGAACGATTAGTAGTGTGACTCTTCGCTGGCTGTTGAACGAGGGGACGGAGCACATATGGGAATGCCCTGAGTGCAGTGATGTTGGTCCTTAACTGAACTCAGTTCAACTTAACTACAAGGTCGGTTTCATTGATATTCACTTTCCAAACACTTATTTTAATGTGCTTAAGGAGGGGCTGTGGATAAAATACACTCCACCTCCAGACCTAGACGAAACACCAATGAAAATCGCGATTACGCCTGGTCTATACAAAGTTCCAGAAACATTTACCGATGAATTGAATAGATTGCTTCTGGAGGCAGATAAATTTATCAACGACCTGCAAGAACAGAACCGAATGATTTTCTCTTATAATGAAATTTCGATTAAGGCTCGTTTCCAACAATACGAACAGGGAGCTGAAATGAGACGTAGTGATAAGGTAGCAGATATTTTACAATTTCCATCGACGCACGCCAGTGAGATTGGGCCTATCCTATCCGTAGTAAGGGAAATATATCTTCGTGTATTCCGACATTGTCACGTCGCGGGTGGTCGGACATTTTCGCTCGCTTTGAACTCAAGCGTAGTCCATACACACTATTTTCATAGTAATGATGGACTGAATTTTGAGTGTGGGTTAGCTTTCCCTATTGACAATGTCCCTCACCATCAGGCGGTTGTCGAGAATGTGGTGGTACCTTTACTGCGGACTCTGCCTTTCCTAGACAGATCCATCACCTTCGTATTTAGGATGTACGACAAACTTCATGACGTACCCCTCAGCCGTTTCTCATTTGACACGACTGAACTTCTTATAACAAATGAACAAGGGAAACCGATCCCATTCACAGGTGGAACCTCAGTAGTGACGATACATTTTCTAACAACCAAACGTTGTGATCTGGGCTAGGCATGGTTAGGCACGTCCTATCCGATACAACCCCAAACTGTACGAAGAATATTTCTGTAATCAAGATACTAGCGGTCTTCCTGCTTTTCTGGATGGTAGAGGTCAGCGAGGTCATGGAATTGATAGTTTCTTTGGTGGCCTAGGTCGCACAACTCTTCCTTTGTTGAAGACTGAAGGTAAATTCTGGCTGAGGGAAGGGCTGGGAATGGGTTTGCAAGTGGCTCAAGATGCCCTAGCTGGCAGGAATGTCGGCGAGTCCTCCAAAGAACAAGCTAGGGACGCTGTTCATTGGTTGCTTTAAGGTTTCTCTCAACATCTCAGCCAATCGAGTAGTGGCATTAGGAAACGGAAACGAGCCGCCCCGTCAGGTCAACTAGGTAAAAGAATAAAACATAAAACCGGCAGCCAGAAAGTTATCATCTCATAGAAGCAGCAGTACTAGCGGGGACATTTGGATATTTTCTCATAATGGTGTTAAAACATCCCAAGACTTGCGAGTTTATACATTCTGGTGTGGATCAGTTTAGTGTGCCTCCCACCAGCCGTGGAAGAGACACAGTTCCTAGAAGTTTACCAGCTAGTCACGTTAGCTTACGAACCCCCATCGAGCTCTTCATGTCTAGTACCGGAGAAGATTATATAGATCTTTTCAATACTTTTCTGCACGTGACAGCCAAAGTTAGGCTACCCAACGGTGACGACCTACCGCATTTGACAAAGATAGTTTTTATAAATTACTAGCTGACCCGGCCCGGCTTCGCCCAGTCCTTGGTGGGGAGCATCTCATTTAATTCATATAATTAGTCATATAAGCTCCCGTTCCCGTTACCGACTATCTGTCTGTCTGTCTGTCTGTCTGTCTGTCTGTCTGACCCGGCATCGCCCAGTCCTTGGTGGGGAGCATCTCATTTAATTCATATAAGTAGTCATATAAATTCCCGTTCCCGTTACCGACTATCTGTCTGTCTGTCTGTCTGTCTGTCTGTCTGTCTGTCTGTCTGTCTGTCTGTCTGTCTGTCCGTCCCTCCATCTCTGTCTGTCTGTCTGCCTGTCTGTCTAATCATTTATTGGTTGCAGTTAGAACAACCTTAGATAAACGAAGACCAACTTACAAAAAGCATTTGAAAGAGCACTTGAAAGATCTTTACATCTTCCCCCAACAATTAACTTGGGTAAATGGAGCGGCGGCAGCAGCATCAGCAGAAGAAGGAAAAGGAGGAGTAGACAACTGCAGCGAAAAGGTGGGTCTGTCTATCTATCTGACCCGGCGTGACTTCGCCCAGCTCCTGGAGTGTAGCGTCTCATTAAATTCATACAACAAAAAAAGTAACTTAAAAAAATGCCCTTCTACACACCATCCATTATTTTTAATGAAAACGCTTTCTAATCACCTGCATGACTACAGTAACTTCTTAAGCAAAAAAAGATGAGTTACAATGTTATGCATTGTGCATTATTTTTATGAAAACTTTGAAAATGCCTTACAGATTGTATCATTATTTATTATAACTCATATGCCGGTACATAACTATGGACAAAGAGTTTATAAATCTTTGAAAACGATGCCACAATATGACTATAAGTTATACAGAAAAGTTATGCCCCTTGAAATAACTTTTATAGAGTTAGGTCCCCTGAGATATATTAAATTATGATGAAAAGTGAAAAATGAAATAATACTGGGTAAGCATGCGATTTCACACTAAAAAATATGACAGTGGGCTGCACTGGAATGAAAGAAAGGCGTGTAGAAAATTTCATCTCAATCGGATGGGCCGTTCGCGAGCGCACAAAGGACAGACGGACAGACAGACAGACAGACAGACGGAGATCCTAATTTATATATAAGATTATTTACACAGTTTGTTTTCTCAAGTGGACGTGTCCCTGAAAGACACACTTATATCTCCGAGAGAAACTTCGTATCCGTACAGAGCCTACTTGAAAACTCTATTGCATTATGGGAAAGGCGAGAAAAGAGTCACTTGACAACGGCTCTAAACTACCAAGATATTGTAGGTCATATGACAGACATGAAGGGTGATGACAATAGAGGTCTAGCGAAAAGAAGGACGATAGCCAGCAACAGTGTGGAGATAGACATGATGAGACGCCTACATTTCGGCATTTTAAATCAGGACAGGAATATGTTGAATGGCGTCGATATAAAAAATAAATTAACAACGTCAGAATCCGTCTATAATTTGATTGCCTTGGATGTAAACACTGGCTATAAGAGTGTAATTGCCTACGCCACTCGCTTTGTGATAAAAGCTATGTTAAATACAGCTATATCTCTGGCTCATGAAAAACCCTCATTGAGAGCCGACGCCAAGTAGCCTATTAAACGAGCCGTGGTGTAAACCTTTTCCATGCCAGAAGGTATGTTTACCCACACACAACCTCTTTCTCTGCCATACCCCGACTCGGGGGGTGATCCGTTTAGTTGATGCTTCTTGTTTCAATGGTGAGCTAAACACCAACCCCTTCATACTCCGTCATTACAAATTAAACTATTTGAGTCTGATGGTAGATGTTTGCGCAATGTAACGGGAAAACCTTTAACCTTGAATTATACCAAGAGTAAGTAAGTGCGAGCTTTCCATGGCACCAATTTAACCCCCTGCCTGGCCGGAAATGATGTCGGGAATGGTATCGATTTGGCAGTTTCAGCCAAGGGTTCACTCTTTATGGTACTGATTTGAAGCCCAGCATATTAGACGGGGAACAATTTGAATTAGCCCGGACAGGGCCACTGTCACTAGAACTTAAGTTTTCAGTTATAACAGCCGCTCCTATTCAAGCTATCATTTACGCTGAACTCGACCCTGTCCTAGATATTTCCAAGACGAGACAAGTGCTAACAAATTACCTGGTCTAATGGATACCCAACTGTCATTAAAAAAAAACTGTCATTTACTGCCAATTTAGTCCCTTGAGGTGTGTGGCGGGAGTCTTGAGCCTGATGAATTAAGGCCACATGGCTAGTGCAGTCGCCGTTAACCGTACAGATTAGAGTATTCTTTTTGCCCTCGACAGAAAAAAACTCCACATCTTACCGAGGATTTGAACCGGGGTCTTCCGAAGGAGAATCTGACATTCTAGCCACTCGGCCAGCCGCCCCTCCAACAACTAAGACAATTACTTATGTCTGATGACCTGTTTGTTCGATTACTTCTGTTAGTCAACATGTGCGCCATAGACAAGCTGCCTAGAAAAATTGATAGAACACAACCGGCTGCTTTGATCGTCAACGCTGACAACAGTGCTTAATCAGGATCACCCTATATTTCGATGGACTAAGTCAATTTGAATATTTGGATTTCTTTGGCCTGCCACCACTACTCGCTGATATTATCCATTATCTTTATCACCCACAAACTGTATTTCTTCTCGGTAAAATAAGCCTCAAAGTTCCTCCCCTGAATCGTCTTTTACATACGTCACCGGACTAGTCTGGTTTATACGACTGACGGTAAACAGTTCTTCTGTCCACCCCAAAATATAACCTTTTTTAAAAGGTTGTTTGGTTTGAGCCAGTCTGACACGGTCGCCGGCTTTAAAATACACTTTTCTTGATGGGTTTGTTTTACGGTACAAGTTATTCCACACTTCTTCTTGATTACTGTTGTTAACGTGCGCGGGTGCCATGCGAATACTCCGGTGATACGAACCATTATAGTTTCGGATCAATTTATCTATCACGTCGACGTAGCGCAGAGTATTGGTCTTAGTGAAATAACGCCACATTTTTTCTTTAAGAGTTCGGTTGAATCTTTTTACCACGGCGGCCTTAACATCTTCGTTCTCAGTGGTAAAGAAATGCACACCTCGGTCAGTCAGAAATTTTAAGAAAGCTCGGTTGACAAATTCTGAACCTTTGTCGGTCTGAAAGTTTATTGGTTGTCCCTCCTTAAAAATTTTACTCACAGCCGTCACTAGCTCTTTCCCCGTTTTCTTCTGGATCGGGATGGCCCAGGCATATTTACTAAACACGTCTATACACGTCACTAGGTAGGTCATACCGTTGTTGTACCTTCGTAACTTTTGCATATCTATCAAGTCGGCTTGAAACTGTTGATTTATACCACCGGCTATGGTCTGGCGTCTCTGGAAGCGGCGACGAATCGGTTTATATAGAGTATAGGTATCCTGATGACGTAACCATTTCTGAATTGTTTTAGCTGGAAGTTTGGTACCGCCCTTTAAGGCGGCGGCTCCACCATAGGCTCCCGGTTTTTTAGGGTCGTAGTAATACTTTCTTTATCCCGTGGCCATTTCTCCCATCGGGGTGTAGGTAGCTTACTCTTCTTCTTCTTCCGGAGTTTATAACTCGGTGTAGCAACAGGTGTCTCTGACGGGGTTTTGGGTTCGTCTACATTCATAGTCTTGGGCGTTAGTTGAACAGGCGGTGTCTCGACTACTGATGCCGGTAAGGCGCTAACTTCGGGTTTTTGTTCCTTGATATCCACCAGGCCTAATGGTTTGTGTCTGTGCTGCTCGATACGATTCAGATACCGCTGCAAGATTTGTTGATATAGGCTGGCTTTGTCACGGGGTGGTAGATCTTCTTTTTCCAAGGTTTGTTACATCTGGTTATCTAAGTCTTGTAGGCTATCGGTTAGTGTGTCGGGTGGTACATAGGGCTTTTACAGCACCCGAGGATCGACCAGGATCATTTTCTTCATTACAAACCCACAATACCTTTCAACACGTTTAGGATGGGTCCGAGAAGGGCGCCTATGAATCCACCCTTTTACAAGATCTGTTTCCGTTTCTTGAGCGACAGTTTCTTACGAGTGAGCGCTCTCAGACTGTTTTTGTAGTTGAAACCGTCGCTTATGACCGGGTGTGAGGGGGACATTACCTTTTAATACATTGTGACAGCATTCACAAATTGATTGGACGAGGTCTGAGGAAGCTGTATTAATAACGGCTTTTACGGCCGGTGGTTTGGCTTCACCCATGTATCGTAACATGGATTCGTTGCGTTTAAGTTGACTAGACATGTTATTTGGGGAATAGACGGTTTGACGTTGATCGGGAAATATATGACTTCGTAAACGTAGTTGATCCGGTGTTTCCTGTCGAAGGTTGAATAACAAATACCCGTGTGGAGCCGATGTCGCGTCCTTAAAACTCACTTGGACATATGACACCTTCCCTGGGTAAATTTGTTTGGCCAAATTCGTAACTTGTGCACCGTCTCGAGGGTTCTTAAATACTACAAGGTAATGCGAATTCAGACTGATGGTTCCTTGTTCTTTATTCTTCCCAAAGAGATTCTGGACTATATACATGCGCTGAGGTTGCGATGATGACTGCCCTTAGTAAATAGCTTAGTCACCCTATCATCTGTCTCGGACATTAGATCATCTATTACTACTAGCCGACGTCTATCGCATGCCCACTGTTCCATATCAGGTAGACCTTCGATAAACTGCACCCCCTTCATATTCTCGTATATATTTTGTCATTCTCTGTAGCACCATATAATCTCCTCTGGAATCGGATCGACCATGTCTGATAGATGACCCAGAAACTTTTGCACAAAGACGGATTTTCCACACCCCGTTGGCCTCGCAATCAAATACGTAAAAGGATGTTTCCAGCGAGAATCCATGGCGTTTAAATGTCTTGTTATGACTCGGACGTAGGTCTATATATTCCAACGCAACAGACCACCTGATAACGATTAGTGAAGAATCGCCACCCGACAACTCTTGATGATAATGTTTAGGCAGGGCTCTTCGCGCCACCTGATAGTGATTACCTACGCCACGCACCGTGGCACATAGCGATGCTTAAAGAATTACTCCCCTAACATAACGGCTCTGTTAGATATAACCGCCCACGCTTATCGGCACGGCACACGATGCCGTTGGTATAACAGATGCCAGGCGACACGGGATGATTAATATACTCACAGCGGCCGCTTACCGGCGTGGCACATAATGTATTCTATCACTTCGTTAAAACGGAGAACCGTCATAGATTTGGTATACCTAACAACTGAAAACACGAGATTCGAACACACCATTACCAACGCATAACGTGTTAAACCACTCGACCACCAATTTGTTGTACATTCTTACTAGTGACACCATGGTTCTATATTTTTCGCGGCGAGGAATTAATGCGTGTTTGCTGATTAATTACAAAGAATATATAACAACCGGTGTTTTATAATAAATAAACAAATATTTTTCTGTTATATTTTTCCCAGTCGGCGTCTTAATGTTACGTCGCCGCTATACAGCGGGAGAAAATAGCAACATACATACAAATCAATACGTCATGATTCATTCGTTGAATGAAGTTTCGATGGGTTGGTTTGTTTAATGGTAACAGGGCGTTGGCTTTTGTTGCTACCGTAACCAAGCTACTAGTGTTACTACACCGCCATCTTGTGCCAGTTGTCATGTATCCGACGTTTAGAAAAATAGAAGAACTTATTGAGCACGGCCGTGTTTGGGTTGCTCGGTTCTGAGCCTTGAACGGAAAAGATCGGACAGATCCGCTGTTGTGAGAAACAGCTGATATTTGTAAATGTATGAGAATCTGGGTCAAGTATTGGGTCTCTAAAATTTGCATGTTGTTTGGTCACTTTTTTTCAGGCTTGTTGACATTTGAATGTTTTGACAGCGGTCGTGTCGACACTTCGGGATTGGTGTAACCTTGCGGTGTTTTTAAATAACTTGTATTTAAATGTGTGTTTTGTTATTAAATAATGTCTTTGCGTAAAATGTATGTTGTGTTATTAAATAATGTCTTTGCGTACAATGTATGTTGTGTTATTAAATAATGCGTTTGTACATTTGTGTGTTTTTTCTGTTAGTATCCTGTCAGCAACCGATGTTTCAGGCATCATAGGATTACTTCTCTCGCACCACACAAGAAACTTGCAAGTCGTGTGAGAGGATACATTTTATTGCCGTTGGCTCTTTACATTTACAAAACAGTCGCTATCAAATCACACACAAAGCCACAGAATTGCCTATCACTAGTTTCCTAAGCCTATTGCTAATCTCTATCTACTTGGCTACAGAAACCCCTATCGATACTAAACGGTGCGCTCGCTAAGAAGTCAGTCCCCAGTCTGATTCTTCTCCTCGCGTGGCTACACAGCACGCGGAAGGACCTTGTGCGTCCTTCGACTTTTTGCGTGCTGTCACACTCAGCACGCTTATAGCAGCCGTCTCCTATTGAGTGGCAATCCACTTCTCTGTGGCTATCACGTAGGCGTGATACTGCCGTGACCAGAGTACTAACTATCTGGTCGACGCCTCCGTGTCTCATGAGAGAACTAGTTAATAGTCCCCCTTCCTATCATCTACCCTGCCCTCATACCGGGGCACTCTGTTGCCTCTGATCTACTTGAGGTTGACCACTCTTCCCGGTGGTCTTCTATCTTGAGGCACACCTCAGACCTCTATCCTTCAGTCTTTGACATATATTGAACGTAGACAGAAATCTGTTAAACAAAGATATGTTCCGACTGACTCACGCAAACTGACACTAATCTGAAAGAAGACGTGAAATTGTCGTACACCGGGTAGGCAACAATTATTTATTCTTAGAAGATTGTTACATCGAGAGAGAAATTTTTATAATTTGAGGATGAAGTTCTCTGGCACAGAAGAAAATTAACCTCTTTCTGGAACATCTACAATGCCGGCCAATTATACTTGAAGCAAAAATTGTTTCAACCAAGGACAGAATACTTACAGAGCGAACCAGAAACACAAGACAACGACTGTCGGTGATTATCTCTTCCGGTTTAGGTGCCCTGGTCTTGTTGCTCTGGCATCAAAGTAATTATCTCTCTTCGGTGAATACCGGAGATAGAAATTACTAACGTACGAAAAGCGCAATTACGATTTGACACAAAGTACCTAGGTGCGTAATTATTGTGGCAGACAATGAAAAACAGTGTAGTAGATAATGTACAGTCGATGAGAATACGTTGTTCTTTCTGGGTGAATCAATACGAACCTATACTCGAGCAAAACGTCTAGATTATATACCAGTCACACTCCTTTTAACAGTTCCCACGCCCCACATGTGACAGTGGCACTGTCGGTCGAGCGATGTGACATTGGTTACTTATGTATCCGACGTCTGATTGGCTGATTTAAACGACACTTCTCACGTCAGACAACTTTGTCGTTTCAAATATACAACAAACACTCCAACACAGTCATTTCTCAGATTCACCGTCAGTGAGGCAGGATGTTTTTTTTTATTCAGATGATAATAAATTCAACATGTTTTGTAATTCCTTAGACTTTAACACCCATGTCTTCTGATACAGAAAACTACTTGTCTTCTGTGTGAAACTGGTTACAATTTGCTCGACATCATCATCAGAATTGTACAACGAATCAACTAGTTTTTTATTCATATGTCTACCTAAAGACATTAAAACTATTATCCGACCACTGTTGATGCGACCATCTGAAAATAATTCCTCTGCTATATTCACAAAGACAGGGTATGCTTGATCAGCTGAAATATTGTCTACAACAGAGTCAAACAACGTCGCATGTTTACGAATTAACAAATCGAGTAATTTTGTCATCTTACAAACTTCATTGTATGCCTGGATAACAGAAACAAATACTTCGGCCATTTTATCCGGTGGTGTATCGAGAATGTCAGCTACGCAGAAGTATACATGTACTCTCTGTAATAAATCCTTCACACGCCTTGACAATTTGTTACGACATCGTACAAGTACTCATTCTACACAACAGTTCACTTGTGATTTTTGCGATTACAGATACAATAGATATGATAATTTACGGAGACACATAAAGACTGAACATGAACCGGTATTCAGTGACGTGTCGACCACTCAATCAGCATCTAGCGGCGTGTCTGCTAAAAATCTACAATCCACAATCGGAAGAGAAGGAGAGAACCGACTATAGATGAACAATCTACTGGTAAACGCCGGGAGTCAACCAAGCAACAAGCATCGAATGACAGAGTGTCGTCAATTACAGACACTCAAATACCATCAACTACCACGACAAAGCAATCATCATCCTCCGCCAGTTCTGGTGTCAGACGTAGCGGGCAGGAGTTATCAACATCAGGTGGCTTGTCGGGCGGGGCGGGTGATCATGTCTCGCCGAACGCAGATGAGCAGTTACCAAAAGCAGATACTATGTCGGGTGGCGCGGGTGTTAACATGTCGCCTACTAATAATAAGCAACAATCATCATCATCTAGTGCCTTACCGAGTGACGCAGAACAAACAACTTCTATTTTTAACGCATCATCACGTACCACACCGAGTGACGCATCATCATCATCATCATCATCAGCAGCAGCAGCAGCAGCTAGTAACACAGCGAGTGACGCTTCATAGACATCATCAATATAGGCTATAGTGCCACAGCGCGTGACGAATCATCATCATCATCAACAGATACCCTGTCGGGTGGCACGTGTGATAATGTGTCGCCTACTAATAATACTCAACTATCATCACATACCACGGCGAGTGACGCAGAACCAACACCAAGTGAGTTGTTGGCAGATGAGCAACTATCATCACGTGCCTTGGGGCGTGACAAGCAGCCGGGAACCTCTGGTGTTAACACAGCAGCTATTGAATATCTTTCATTGCAGAAATTACCCCCGGATGTTCGAGCTGTGTACAATGACCATTGGGACACCATTAGATCACATACACGACACGGTCGCTATCTGTGTGAATGGACATTTTTAACCGACTGGATAGTCATATGACAACAGATTGGGGCTCTCGCTTATTCCGGCTTTTTAATACTCAAAACTCCCGGTTTAAATTGTTGTGAGCCTGCACACAATCTTGAAACATCGAGAGACACAAGCCCTACGGGTCTACCATGCAAGCCCAAATAATTCGTCCTTGTTCAATTTACCTTTTTTAATGAACAATAGGTCTGATTTCGAGGCCTTTGTGACCAAACTAAATAATGTTGACTTGGTCAATTCAGCGACACTAACTCGACCAGATACTAAATACTACGTCGAAGCAATCCCCAGTATCACTTTTTATGTTTACAAACGGGTAGAGTTCCCTGTTGGTTGTTGTTTAGAACCAATCACCGACTTATCAAACACAACAATTTTATTAATACTCTTCAAAACGACGCAGATGGTAAGCTGTACACTGACACCCTGTGTATATTCCACTGTGTATCTGTGTTTAAATTACAAGGAAAAAATGTCAGGTATTTTAGAAAACACACACGCAGACTGTTCAGCCAATGGGTGCGCTATAAAGGCTTGAACTCCCACAACCCCTTTTCGGGTGTTAGTTTAGTTGATTTATCTGCCCTGGAAACCTGCTTTAAAGTACAAATAAATGTGTTTACATTCACAGACGAACAACATCTGGTTCCGAAAATCAAAAGTACTAGTACACATCTAGATATATTGAATCTCCTTCTACAAGAAAACCATTTCATGTATACCGTTGATATTAACAGGGCCGCTCGGTGTTTTTCCTGTGGGAAGTGCGGCAAGCTGTTTAAGATGTACAAGCGACAGACATCCCTCGGACTTATGTGTAAAGGCATACCCACCATTGAAACATATAAAGGCGGGATTTATCGTCCGACTGAATCCATCTTGGAATTGCTCTGTGAGTATGGGTTTGACGTGGACGCAAACTGTATATCCCATATAGAGCGTGCTACGACATGGAATCTTTTTTCTCCAATACAAATTTACCAGCTGATTCAAAGTCGACGACCTTCATTGCCAGACACGTCCCCCTCTCGTGTGCGGTCGCCTCTAATGTCCCTGGGTTCGACATCCCTAAATGTTTCATCATCACGGGTTATCCACAGGTCCTCATAAACGAAATGTTGGACTATCGCCATGAAATATTTGCTAAGTCGTATGAGCTGTTACTTAAAAAGATGGAGTCAATCTTTGCAAAGTTAGGTGACCACCCAAAATTAAGTGAAAGGCTCGACTCCTTTCTAAATGCGTTACCTCTCTTTGGGCTGAATAGCGGAAAGTAAGACATTAACCTGGTTAAATCTTATTTAATACAGTATTTCATTGATCAAGAGGCTAATCCTTTCAAGTTTATTGTCAAAAGAAATAATAATTTCACGTGCACAGCGACAGAAAGGTTAAAATTCCTCGACGTCTCCAACTTTCTGAATAACCATGAATAAAGATGTTTCCTTTGTTTTGTGTTCGAAGAAGGAGGAGAAGTTGCACAAGTTGTTACGAGATAACGTGGTGGGTTATCACGAAGCCCACCAGACCCGTATCAGGGGTAATAAGCTGGTAAAAAGTATTAACGGGTTTGATGCGATTGCCTTATATTGCCCCGCGCTGGCGGGGCGACCACGAGGAGCGTGGGTGTGTGTGTGTGCGGGCGTGTGTGTGCGGGCGTGTGAGCGGTGTTCGAACCCAATAAAATATGTGATGTGGATGGTTGTAAGACGGGTTTTCGTTGTTAAGGAAGATACCATGAATTTAGGAGGAGAAGGAGATAGAAGGCTAAAGAGGCGGGATAGTAGGAGGTAAGGTTGTAGGAGAAAGAGGAGACACGAGGCAGATGACGAAAGAGGAGAGAGGAGGATGTCAGATGAAGAGGAGGACTAGGAGGAGGTAACATTGGAGGAAAGAGATAGAAGGCTAAAGAGGCGGGATAGTTGGAGGTAAGTTTGTAGGAGGAAGAGGAGTCGATGGAGGAAAGAGGAGAGAGGAGGGCATGAGGAGGAGGAGGAAGAGGAGACGATGGAGGAAAGAGGCGTGGTAGGAGGAGGATGAAAACGATAATTTTTTCATAATTTATAATTGATTCACGTGTTGTTTAATTTAGATTAAGCGATCGGGTGTGTGTTCTCTGGGCTATTGTGTAACAACCTTGTCAGTTAGTTTCAATTCAGCGTGTTGTTTAAGTCGGATTAAGCGATCGGGTGCTATTGTGTAGCAACCTTGTCAGTTAGTTTCAAACAATGTATACACAAAACAGGTACTAGTGAACGGCGTTTGTCTAAATTGTTAGTTGGTTGGTTGACTAATTATGTGATCGATCTATTTCAACTGTCGTTGCGTGCGTTTATCTATAACCAACAGTATTCAGGAAATTTAGTTTCAATCAATGTATACAAAACAGGTAGTCGTGACTAGTCGTCACTATACCTGGTACATACTACATAACACATCAGAGTTATCTATCTGTCCTATAACAAATTTTAGCTACTGGTAAGGTCATATTGTATTATGGGAAACAGCAAAGGTTGATAAAGATATTACATGATATATGTATTGCGTAAAGGAGGTTCTTATGGTTAATTATAGCAACTTCACATTGCCTACTCTTTTGTCTGTAATGTGGGGGGGGGGGCGGTGATCCTTATTTCCATACCCTACATACTGGGTTCGAAGTCAACCGCAGTCGATTTGGGCGCAGCTCACATGAACTTCTTATACGTGTACTATCACACCGGTGTTGTCATGGGCGTCTAGCATATCCCCAGTGCGCTTTAATGTATACACCAACAAAAAGCGCCCCACTTGACCCAGATGTACAGACAGGGAAGAGAACATGAATGAGTTGGTGAAGACGTGCACTCAGTGGTAAACGGGGTAGTGGGGTGCTGCATTTACTCAGGGTCCGTAATAATACCAGATATTACCTAGATTGTGTAGTATTCTCTTGGTCTGTAAGACTGGAATGCTATAGAAATCACCATTCTATTACCCTTAGATATTGGTGAAGTTGTCGACTCAGTGTCCACGTTTCACAACCAGACAAAAGTTCAGGTTCTATGTAACACTGCACCACTCTAAACATGTTAAACCTATCAGCTACGCCGATCTCTACCAACAAGTTAAACCTTTCACTACTACTACTACTACTACTACTACTACTACTACTACTACTACTACTACTACTACTACTACTACTACTACTACTACTACTACTACTACTACTACTGCTGCTGCTGCTGCTTCTACTACTACTGCTGCTGCTACTACTACTACTACTACTACAACTACTACCATTACTACAACTACTAATACTACTTCTACTACTACTAATACAACAACAACAACAACTACTACTACTACTACTACTACTACTACTACTACTACTACTACTACTACTACTACTACTACTACTGCTGCTGCTGCTGCTGCTACTACTGCTACTACTACTACTACAACTACTACCATTACTACAACTACTAATACTACTTCTACTACTAATACTAATACAACAACAACAACAACTACTACTACCACTACTACTACTACTACTACTACTACTACTACTACTACTACTACTACTACTACTACTACTACTACTACTACTACTACTACTACTACTAAGTTATATCTTTGGTCTCTGATGAAAGATATGCCAACAGACTTCCCCATATATCGAAGCCGCGAGGATGGTTTTAGATCATACAGATTATATAAATACACACGTCAGAGTCGAGAATGGTTAACCTGGGTGTCACATAATAACAACATACATTTAAAAACCCAATTCAATAGTGATGAGATGCAGCTCGGCGATCGGAATATTCGAGTAGATGGGTGGGATAAAAAGAATAAGACAGCTTACCAATTCCAAGGGTGGTTATTCCACAGGCACCCCGATTGCCGTCTAACTGGTGGGAAAACGATTAATCCCGTTAATAAGAAACCGTTGGTAGAACTATACCAGAACACGTGTGACATTCACAAGTATCTACAGAAAACTGTCGGGGTGACAGTTAAGGTTATCTGGGAGTGTGAGTGGCAGAGACTAAAGAGATCAAATACAGCAATCAAGTGTTTTCTGAAAGAGAAGTTTCCACCCTCACAACTTCCTTGGGGTTCGTTGAGTGAAAACCAGATCCTCGAGGCTGTAAAAACTGACAAATTGTTCGGGTTGGTTGAATGCGATATTGAGACCCCGACTGATTTAAAAGAGTCCTTTGCCGAGACGCCCTCTATTTTCAAAACCACGGAAGTGTCGAGAGACGACATTGGCGAGTTTATGAAAGAATATGCCATAAAAAATAAACTACTGACTACCCCACGACGGACATTAATCGGTACTTATTTCGGGAAGAAAATTTTATTAGCCACCCAGCTTTTAAAGTGGTATCTAGCTCATGGGTTGGTAGTTACGCACATCTACCAGACAATAGAGTATCGACCGGTTAGTTGTTTTAAGCAATTTGAGGAAACAGTGTCAAACGCCCGCCGCCAAGGGGACAAAAATCCTGCTGAGTCTATTACAGCCGACACTATGAAATTGTTAGGTCACGCCGCTTATGGGAAAACACTAACCAGTAAAAGCAAACATACCGATGTCTCCTACTGCCAGGGAAAAGACACTACCAAACTAGTCAATAACCCCACGTTCAAAAGCATGACTGCTATTACAGATGATCTCTTCGAAGTAGAAACACTAAAGAAGAAAACTGTCTGGGATCTACCTCTACAGATTGGGTTCTTTGTCTACCAGTATGCCAAGTTGCGCATGCTAGCTTTCTATTACGACTTTCTCGACAAATTTATCTCTAAAGAAGACTACCAACTCACCGAGATGGAGACTGATAGTTTGTACTTGGCCCTTAGCGCCGATTCACTCTCTGAGGTGGTTAAGCCACACCTACGAGAAGAAAACGATAGTCTACATTCAGTGGTCCCCGTCTGAAGTCTGCCCTGTTCATAGAACTACCCCTAGTACCACTACCTGTCAGGGCGTGTGGATATCAAAACCTATGAAAAGAGAACCCCCGGGCTTTTTACAATAGAGTACAAAGAGGAGGCGATGGTCTTATTGTGTAGTAAGACGTATATTTGTGTCGGAGATTATGATAAAATCAGTACCAAAGGTCTGACCAAACAACACAACACTCATCTAAACAAGGACACTTTTTTGGAAGTACTCATTACCCATGAGGCGGCTGGGGGGACCAATATAGGTTTCAAGACACAAGACTCTGCTATCTATACATATCAACAACATCGTGCTTCCCTGTCATATTTGTATATAAAAAGACAAGTACAATCTGATAATTTATCGACTATACCACTGCTTATTTAGTTGTTCAATATGGATTGTATTGTCTGTCTATATATGTTTTATTAAAATTATTATATACCTTACTTGAATCGTTTGTTTTCTTTATTGGTGTTGTTATTGTTTTATGTTAAATGTTGTATACTAGACGCACCTACAATTACAGCGGTCACTTGACTACCACTGGACTACTTAAAAATCAAGGAGTTATCGCCCTTTGAGGAGGCGGAGGAGGGTTATCGATTCCCTCCTCAAAACCACTGGCTTTAGCCCAAAATACACTACTGTTCGTCCTGCAAAAGGCTGTCTTCGCTATGGCAATTCTTGTGCTAATCTCTTCAAGGCATCTCCCATCAGATGTTATGACTGTTCAGAGATAATTGTGCCGATTCAATTGTTTAAGAATATTCCTATTTACTTGTATATAACTTTGTGGTATTTCCTTCTTCTTAATGACGACCATAATCTGTGCCTTTGTACAATTTAATTCTAATACAAGTTATTCACTGTGCGTAATACTAAATGTTGCAGATCCTGCTCATTGTCTGCAATCAATACTGGATCATCCGCATATCTAATATTATTTATGTTATGTCCCCCAATGGTGATTCCTTTTATATCGTCAACATTTCTGAAAATATTTTCACTATACAGGGAAAAAAAGATCTGGAGACATTACACATTCCCTGTCTAACACCTCTCTTGATAGGCTGATATTGACCTACCTTTATCTTTATGGCAGCTTGTTGTTTCCAATATATGTTTTCAGTGAGTCTAAGGTCTTCCCCATCAATTTGTACACCTGCAAGCATCTCCATCACGTTGACATGTCTTACTTTATCTAAAGCAGTGTTTCCCAACCTTTGTTGTGCTATGCCCCACCCAAGCCTTTCTAAAGTTCTTATGCCCCCCCCCCCCCCAACATAATATACATTATTTTTTAATATTCAAAAATTGAAATGTTCACTAAAGAAACTTGAATGATAAGTTTTGGGAAGAAATCACTAGGAAATTATTGAGCAAACACAGTAAGTAAATTTTCAAAACATATAATGGACAACTACAATATACAAAACACTGATCAGACCAGTTGTGCTGTACGGCTCTGATTGATTGATTGATTGATTGATTTAGGAACCGACATCACAGCATTCGGGACATTCCCATAAGCGCTCCGTCCCCATCCTCAGCAGCCAGCGAAGAGTTCCAACACTAATAGTTCCAGTAGCAATCTGATTATATGTCCGTCTCGCCTTACCTCTGAGCGTCGAGCATCGACCAGATCCCCTCGTCCCACCTCGCTGTCTCATTCTTACCAGACTATGGTGATCCATTTGCTCCTCCGAGGTGTACACGTGCTCCCACAAGGCCGCAACCACATCTATTTTGTCATACATCAATACTCCACCAAGTTTTGCCGACTCAGTACGGCTCTGAAACCTGGAGTACAACTAAAGGAGACGAAGCCTTGTTACAAACCTTTGAGAACAAAGTCTTAAGACGCATCTTTGGGCCCATTAGGGATACACAAAGTGGAGAGTGGAAAAGAAGAAGCAACAAAGACATTTATGATCTGTTTAAGTCCCCGCTAATCACTGATATCATGAAGGATAATAGACTGCAATGGCTGGGGCATATAGAAAGAATGGAAAATAATAGGGAAACAAAACTCGCTTACACTCAGGAAATAAATGACCGTAGACCCCGAGGTAGGCCAAGAAGACGGTGGAGAGATAATATACATACAAACCTACAAACACTTGGAATCAGCGACTGGCAAGAGAAGGTCAACCAGAGAGACGAATGGAGACGGCTTGTATCTGCAACAAAGAACCTCAATAGCTCGGAATGCTAAAGAAGAAGATAATGGAGAACTGCAATTCAAGTACAATAATTTTAATGAAATATTTTCTATATTATTTTAATTATTGGTAATTAATAATTATTTAAATTTAGTGAGATCCTTGCGCTTGATGCTTGCTGCAAAGAGATTTTATGTCAGGTTCCAATTTAGTTAACTTCAGTCTCAAGTCTCCCCGTTTTGTTATATCCAGTCGATTTCTTCCATTTTCGAATTGCCCCCCCCCCCCTTAACAATCGAATTGCCCCCCTGTGGGGCGTGGGCTCCACGTTGGGAAACACTGATCTAAAGCATATGTGTAGTCAATGAAGCAAAGATGTAAGTCTTTGTTTACTTCTGTAGAACGTTCAATTAATGTATTCAGCATATACACATCATTTACTGTGCCCTTGCCTTCTACAAACCCCATTGTTCTTCATTTAAAATTTAATCAGATAGCGGTGGGAACGATTAGCAGTATGACTCTTCGCTGGCTGTTGAACGAGGGGACTGAGCACGTATGGGAATGTCCTGAGTGCAGTGATATCGGTTCTTGACTCAACTCAACTCAACAGTTCTTCTCATATTTAGGATTGTGTTTTCTTCCTAACTCTTTCCTAACTCTTTCCTCTTTCTTCCTAACTCTTTGTATGATAATTCTTAGCAAACTTATTGTGATGTGGCCCATTATATCAGTTTTTCCATGTTGATCACATTCCAAGGCTTCTGATTTCTTCGGGACTGCAATAAATACAGAATTAAATAATTTAGGAGGTATATTTCCAGTACCATATATTGTGTTCAGCAGTCTGGTGACTTGGTCTATGTCACATTCTTCCAAGGCATTGATCATTTCTATTGAGATGTTGTCTGGACTTGGGATCTTGCCAGGTTTCATATGGTTAAGAGCATTCTGAACATCTGTCTTCAGAATTGATGGTCCTTCATTCTCTGAATATCACATTGTTCTTCTCTTGTAACATCATAAATGTTTTCCACATAATCTGACCATGTATGTAAAATCTCATTTTTTTCTATTATGATTTTTCCATCTTTTTTTTTTCAGGCAGCCTGTTGATGTAGTAGGTATTCTTTTATTAGTAAGCTCCTAATTCGTATGTGCATTAGTTTTGTATTTTTACTGTTTTGTTTTTGTCAGTTTCTATGCAATTTTGTTTTCAAACCATGCTTCTTTACATAATGTTATGACTTTCCTGTGAATCTCTTCATATTTGTCAGGATAATTTGTGTCTTCTTTTTCCATTAGAGAGATTACTGAGAATCGAATGGGAGCTTACCCTAAACAAGCCAACAGGAGCCACCCAAAAGACTACTGTGAAACCGCAAGCTGAAGCCAGGCCAAAGACCAATGAGAATCCTCAAACTGGAGCTAGCAACTCATTCACAATGACCAATAAATTCAAGGGGAAATCAGTTTTCAACCGGAAATTTTAACCTTGTCTAGTCAGCCTAGAGGAGAAAACCGATAAACCTGTTAAAGTACAAAGATATATATCCGAATGAAAAGACAAAAAGATGACTGAGGTAGTCAGTTTTATGGCTGCGGGAACAGAAAAAGGACACAAAAGCAACTATACCAAAGGATGAGTCCTTCTAACGACTACAGGCGAGCCAGGAGCCGACACCGACAAACGGAAAAAAGCAAGAAGAAACGGACACATAGAAGAACCCGCCGGGCCAAATCCCCAGCTGACGTCACGGGCATAAACTGCGAAATCGAAAAGTCAGCTAACACTGACACAGAAGACGAGAGAAATTAAACCCGTCCACTGAACCACCACAATTATAACCAACGTTACTACAGCAGGTTGAATGAGATGAAACGTCCCCCCCCCCCCCACACAAGAAACTTACAAGTCGTGTGAGAGGATACATTTTATTGCCGTTGGCTCTTTACATTTACAAAACAGTCGCTATCAAATCACACACAAAGCCACAGAATTGCCTATCACTAGTTTCCTAAGCCTATTGCTAATCTCTATCTACTTGGCTACAGAAACCCCTATCGATACTAAACGGTGCGCTCGCTAAGAAGTCAGTCCCCAGTCTGATTCTTCTCCTCGCGTGGCTACACAGCACGCGGAAGGACCTTGTGCGTCCTTCGACTTTTTGCGTGCTGTCACACTCAGCACGCTTATAGCAGCCGTCTCCTATTGAGTGGCAATCCACTTCTCTGTGGCTATCACGTAGGCGTGATACTGCCGTGACCAGAGTACTAACTATCTGGTCGACGCCTCCGTGTCTCATGAGAGAACTAGTTAATAGTCCCCCTTCCTATCACCTACCCTGCCCTCATACCGGGGCACTCTGTTGCCTCTGATCTACTTGAGGTTGACCACTCTTCCCGGTGGTATTCTATCTTGAGGCACACGTCAGACCTCTATCCTTCAGTCTTTGACATATATTGAACGTAGACAGAAATCTGTTAAACAAAGATATGTTCCGACTGACTCACGCAAACTGACACTAATCTGAAAGAAGACGTGAAATTGTCGTACACCGGGTAGGCAACAATTATTTATTCTTAGAAGATTGTTACATCGAGAGAGAAATTTTTATAATTTGAGGATGAAGTTCTCTGGCACAGAAGAAAATTAACCTCTTTCTGGAACATCTACAATGCCGGCCAATTATACTTGAAGCAAAAATTGTTTCAACTAAGGACAGAATACTTACAGAGCGAACCAGAAACATAAGACAACGACTGTCGGTGATTATCTCTTCCGGTTTAGGTGCCCTGGTCTTGTTGCTCTGGCATCAAAGTAATTATCTCTCTTCGGTGAATACCGGAGATAGAAATTACTAACGTACGAAAAGCGCAATTACGATTTGACACAAAATACCTAGGTGCGTAATTATTGTGGCAGACAATGAAAAACAGTGTAGTAGATAATGTACAGTCGATGAGAATACGTTGTTCTTTCTGGGTGAGTCAATACGAACCTATACTCGAGCAAAACGTCTAGATTATATACCAGTCACACTCCTTTTAACAGTTCCCACGCCCCACATGTGACAGTGGCACTGTCGGTCGAGCGATGTGACATTGGTTACTTATGTATCCGACGTCTGATTGGCTGATTTAAACGACACTTCTCACGTCAGACAACTTTGTCGTTTCAAATATACAACAAACACTCCAACACAGTCATTTCTCAGATTCACCGTCAGTGAGGCAGGATGTTTTTTTTATTCAGATGATAATAAATTCAACATGTTTTGTAATTCCTTAGACTTTAACACCCATGTCTTCTGATACAGAAAACTACTTGTCTTCTGTGTGAAACTGGTTACAATTTGCTCGACATCATCATCAGAATTGTACAACGAATCAACTAGTTTTTTTATTCATATGTCTACCTAAAGACATTAAAACTATTATCCGACCACTGTTGATGCGACCATCTGAAAATAATTCCTCTGCTATATTCACAAAGACAGGGTATGCTTGATCAGCTGAAATATTGTCTACAACAGAGTCAAACAACGTCGCATGTTTACGAATTAACAAATCGAGTAATTTTGTCATCTTACAAACTTCATTGTATGCCTGGATAACAGAAACAAATACTTCGGCCATTTTATCCGGTGGTGTATCGAGAATGTCAGCTACGCAGAAGTATACATGTACTCTCTGTAATAAATCCTTCACACGCCTTGACAATTTGTTACGACATCGTACAAGTACTCATTCTACACAACAGTTCACTTGTGATTTTTGCGATTACAGATACAATAGATATGATAATTTACGGAGACACATAAAGACTGAACATGAACCGGTATTCAGTGACGTGTCGACCACTCAATCAGCATCTAGCGGCGTGTCTGCTAAAAATCTACAATCCACAATCGGAAGAGAAGGAGAGAACCGACTATAGATGAACAATCTACTGGTAAACGCCGGGAGTCAACCAAGCAACAAGCATCGAATGACAGAGTGTCGTCAATTACAGACACTCAAATACCATCAACTACCACGACAAAGCAATCATCATCCTCCGCCAGTTCTGGTGTCAGACGTAGCGGGCAGGAGTTATCAACATCAGGTGGCTTGTCGGGCGGGGCGGGTGATCATGTCTCGCCGAACGCAGATGAGCAGTTACCAAAAGCAGATACTATGTCGGGTGGCGCGGGTGTTAACATGTCGCCTACTAATAATAAGCAACAATCATCATCATCTAGTGCCTTACCGAGTGACGCAGAACAAACAACTTCTATTTTTAACGCATCATCACGTACCACACCGAGTGACGCATCATCATCATCATCATCATCATCATCATCATCATCATCAGCAGCAGCAGCAGCAGCTAGTAACACAGCGAGTGACGCTTCATAGACATCATCAATATAGGCTATAGTGCCACAGCGCGTGACGAATCATCATCATCATCAACAGATACCCTGTCGGGTGGCACGTGTGATAATGTGTCGCCTACTAATAATACTCAACTATCATCACATACCACGGCGAGTGACGCAGAACCAACACCAAGTGAGTTGTTGGCAGATGAGCAACTATCATCACGTGCCTTGGGGCGTGACGAGCAGCCGGGAACCTCTGGTGTTAACACAGCAGCTATTGAATATCTTTCATTGCAGAAATTACCCCCGGATGTTCGAGCTGTGTACAATGACCATTGGGACACCATTAGATCACATACACGACACGGTCGCTATCTGTGTGAATGGACATTTTTAACCGACTGGATAGTCATATGACAACAGATTGACAACGGGTTTGATGCGATTGCCTTATATTGCCCCGCGCTGGCGGGGCGACCACGAGGAGCGTGGGTGTGTGTGTGTGCGGGCGTGTGTGTGCGGGCGTGTGAGCGGTGTTCGAACCCAATAAAATATGTGATGTGGATGGTTGTAAGACGGGTTTTCGTTGTTAAGGAAGATACCATGAATTTAGGAGGAGAAGGAGATAGAAGGCTAAAGAGGCGGGATAGTAGGAGGTAAGGTTGTAGGAGAAAGAGGAGACACGAGGCAGATGACGAAAGAGGAGAGAGGAGGATGTCAGATGAAGAGGAGGACTAGGAGGAGGTAACATTGGAGGAAAGAGATAGAAGGCTAAAGAGGCGGGATAGTTGGAGGTAAGGTTGTAGGAGGAAGAGGAGTCGATGGAGGAAAGAGGAGAGAGGAGGGCATGAGGAGGAGGAGGAAGAGGAGACGATGGAGGAAAGAGGCGTGGTAGGAGGAGGATGAAAACGAGACGGTGGAGGAAAGAGGAGAGACGCGGAGTAGAGGGCAGAGGAGGAAAGATGACGGTGTCAGAGGTGGAGGAGGAAAGAGAGGAGGGGTAGGAAGAGGAGGAGGAAGACGAGCCGGTGGAGGAAAGAGGAGAGAGGAGGGGTAGGAGGCAGATGAGGAAATAGGAGAGAGGGCAGGGGAGGCGGAAGAGGAAACGGTGGAGGAGGAGGGAGAGTGCATGGGAGACGGAAGAGGAAACGGCGGAGGAGGAGGGAGAGTGTAGGTGAGGCGCAAGAGGAGAAGGCGGCGGAAGAGGAGACGATGGAGGAAAGTGGACGAGCTGTCACCTCCAAAAGTTCAAGGTTGTATCGAGGTATGTCAGCAGACATAATTGATCGTTCCGTGACGGCTATTGCATAACTGACGAGGTCAAGTGTCCCCTTAACTGCTACGCTGTATTGTTCATGAA